>JAHZTW010000004.1:79793896-80351048 GCA_020283515.1 Alliaria petiolata
TCATTCAACAACATACCATCGTAGACACTGGCTTCCTGAACATCTCTGATGGCAGCCTGCTCAACAATGTTCCTGACGAGGAATCTCTTAATTGCCTTGTCCTATCAACAATAATAACCAAAAATCAGATCATCTCGAACCATACAGACGACTATAGCATCTAGTAAAAACGATTAAAGGGAGATCGAACCTTGGGGCAGCATTTCCCGCAGTTGGAACACCTGATGGGGTTCACATGACCACGGTTATGCTTATTACGTCCCCCATTCCTTCTCTTGAAAATCTGCAAAAAACAAACTCGAATTTTAATACAAAACCTTTGCTTTAAAACTCTCCAAATATCCGTCAGCTTGATTCTATGCTCTAAACGATGAATCAATCAAAGAACGGGAAGACTTGCCATGTTGCAGCAGAGAGCTTCAAGCCTGTTGCGTCTGTTCTCTTTGTTGCGGCGACAGAGGAGGTGCGGGTAACCCTAAAATGACTATATAGTCTGTATTATATACATTCGATTAGGGTTTTTTATTAGGGTGGGTTTGACTGAAACGTTTGGGCCCATAATTGATATTTTGTAAGCCCATGACCTGCCTCGTCATAATTCATGAATATCTACGTGCTTTTAAAACGGGCCGTCGAATATATAATTAAAATCCAATTTATATCTTTTATAATATTTTTAGAAACCTATCAAATGTTTGTTTCATTTATAAAGCTTACTAATAGACATAGATTTTATGTTCTCTCAAAAATATGTAAAATGTTAAAATCGAAATCTAAGTACATGTGAAACGAATTAACAAATCGCAACTTTATATCAAAGCATGTAAAACCTAGTGTCATTGGCATTTCCCATCTCGGCCCATATCCATTCTATATTTTCTGTTTTATTTTCAAAAATAAATGCCATTCAAATAATTTATTTTATTCAAAAAGAAAATATATATAGAATAAAATAACTGAATTATCCGTTTGATCATTATAATTTTAAAATTTATTTATTAATTTTTAAAAACATTTCCTAGAATTATAATCCCAAAATTATCTTTTTACTTAAATTATCAAGAGTTTGAAAAGAAGTTTTATTTTAAAAAATTCTCTGTTTTCGTCCTGTTTTTTCTATTCTATCCGTCATGTTTTCTATCAGGACCTAATGAATTCGTTGCCTGTATAAAGCCTTAGTTTACTCACACGGCACAACTTTATTTTTTATTCCATAGTACACATGACATTATCAAGCTTATTTTTGCATCTTCATTACTTCCATTTTTATTACTCAAACCTTCGAACATTCGGTTCTATTATAAAGAAAATAAAGAACGCTGCCAAACACTATATATATATCCACATATACTGTATATACATTCATATATTATGTTTCCCTAAAACTCGTTTAAATCTCGATTATGCTTCTCGAATATGTCCGCGGCATATTTCCAGTTGATCACACTCCATATGTTCTTCAAGTACTCCGCTCTTGCATTCTTGTACTGCATTACCCGCACCAATATGTTGATGATCAAAAGTTGATAATAATCAATGTAACTCGTTACTAGCTTCAACCAATATGTTATATTGATCGCTAGATATCAAATAATAACAAGAAAAGAGATTATTTGAGTACCTGTGGATAATAGGCGTGCTCCCATACGTCAATCCCGATTAGAGGAACCAGGTGTGATCCTTTGGTCACCAATGGATCCTACAGTTTTAATTTAATTATTTTTTAATCCTCGAGATAGTTAATGTTACTAAACAAGTTTTATACTGATCTACCTGATTGGATGTGGTCTCAACGACAAGCCTCTTTAGCTCTTTGTCTAATCCAAACCACTAAAACAAAGGAATCACAAAACATTATGCAATATGAACTGTTCACCAAACAGAGTATAAAACAATCAGTTAATCGGAAACAAGACGCCTACAGAAGTATAAAAATTTCTTATACTTTTATTTTTTAACCGAATCTTGTTTTATGATCAGCCAATTCATCATATCAAACTGAATTGTAATAATATCTCTAACAAGATTATAAATTTGTATCTCAAAATCAATAGACAAAAAATGAATTTATACCACCCATCCAGATCCCTGGACAGCAGCGCCTTCAGCGTTCATCTTCTGCATCAGCCCCTCTAAGGATCCAAAATGAGCATCGATCGCCGAAGCCAATGGATCTTGCGGTGGCTTACCACCTCCTCCCTACATATCCGATTTGACCCATTAAAGAAATAAATAATATAAAAACTCATCACAAAAAAATTATGGAGTGACGACCAAGAAAGGTGTTCGTACATGAACAGGGGCTAGGTTCTTCCAGAAGATTGCGTGGTTAACGTGACCTACAAGTGACAAAAACAAAACGCAATCAAATTCATTAAGAACTATCAACAAGCACCGAAATGAAAAGATTTTAATCAGGGTTTAGAGATGGGTTTTGACCTCCGCCGTTGAAATTGATGAGGCTTTGGAGTTAGACGACGGAGGAGTGATAACCGTCGGCCAAGGCGGAGCGGAGACTGGCGAGAGCTTTGTTGTACTGAGTGACGTAAGTCTGGTGGTGTTTCTGGTGGTGCAACCGCATGATCTCCTCGCTGATCGCTGGCTCTAGCGCATCGTAAGCGTAAGGAAGATCAGGCAGTGAAGCGGTCTTCATCGACCCGAGACAGGGGTCCATGGTTTTTTCTCTTCCAGCGTCAAGGCTCGCCGCGAAAATAGCAAAAAAGATGATAGTAACAACGAAGCTCATGGTTTTATATATATACACTATACTATACTAGCTAGAAATGATGCGAAGGGTGGATTTATATAAAAGATATTAAGCCACGTCACATTTCACTGATCCACTTGTCAATCTCTGAAGCTTCATGGTTTATGTGTTTTTGCACAGTTGCTCGATTTGTGTCACATCCTTACGTTACGACGATTTTTTATGCTTATTTATGATGTTGGTGTGTGTGCTTTGTCGTTGTGTGTTTTATAACACGAGTAACATAAAACGAAATACGTTACAACATATATTTCCAAAACAGTCAAATGATCCAATCCTTACATGCGAAAGATCAACGCATCACGATTCAGATTGTAATATCTGCTCATACCTGCCAAAATCTTCGATTAGAAATCTAAAAAATATACCCTAAGCTCGTGGATGTTTACAACAATATCAAATTTGGATGCAACTTTATACATGTGCCCGATAAGAGATGTTTTACACCTTAATCAGAATATCCACCACATGTACACACGAACGATTAATTTGAAATTAAAAATCTATTAGTACTGTACTTGGAAGAGAAAAAAAACATCTATTAGAAGCCCACAAAACATTAAAAACCTTAAAAACACTTTCTTCAGAACGAAAGGCCCAAATCCATTCGAATAAACGAGACAGCGTGGAGTCTGACGTGGAGCATCCAATGGTCTAGATTATAAATGACATGGATGACACGTGTTCATCACAATTTCAAAGCCCTACAAGCGCGTGCCCTCCCAAGCCATGCACACAGCTAAACCGCGTCGCCACGTTCTCCTTGCCCATTATCGCCTTCTCCTTATTAAAACCGTTCGATTTTGATCGAACGGTTAATATAAGATCTCTATCACCTACTTGGGCCACCGCAGACTTTCGATGAATGCGTGAAGAATAAGATAAACGCGATTTCTATGATCTCTTAATCTCAACCGTCCGATCAAACAACTTACAATCCAGGTTGGAGAAAAGAATTAGTTATATATAATTAAATCCACCATTGCCATTGGATTGTGTGTGGCTGAGTCAGTATAACGTATAGAGAAAAGCAACCATTGGTGATTGGTTCTTTATGAAACAAGAAATCGTCAAACTGAATTTCGAATCTACAAGAAGCATAGCGTGAAGCAATCGCCGATCAATCGCATCGTCGATCTTTTTCCTCTCTGATACTCTCTGCATTGTTTCTTCTGGTAGACGGAGATGGCGTCGTCTGCGAGGATTTGTTGCGGGGGAGGAGGAAGCGCGTGTGCCGTTCGTTGTGATCGGCGTACGGTCACCGCTCGATCGTCGTGTGTGGTTCCGGTAACGAAACGACGAAATTTGTCCGAGATCGGGAAGGTTTCGATGACGATGGCGGATTTGGCACCGTCTCAGGCGGTGAAGCTTGAGCGGACGAATATCGGCGAAAGGAAACGCGGCGGATCGGTTGTGTCGCGGGAAAAGCTCGACGAGTGGTTGAGGGACTCGGTTGTCGAGATCGTTAGGAATCTGAGAGAATCGCCGCTATTGGTGCACTTATACGCGGAAGCGAACGGAGCTCTGACTACAGCCGCCACGAATCCGGAGGCGGAGGATTGGCCGGCGATGGAAGGAAGATGGGACAGAGGAGAAGAGAGAACGCCGGAGGGAGTGATATTCGTGGAGAAGCTAGCGGACGATGACGTAGCGGATCGTGATCCGAATTCGGAAGGAGATGATTATTACGATGGATTCAACGGAGGCGCGTGTGGAGAAGGTACAAACGCGTGGGGGATAGTGGCGCAGGGAAGAGGAACGGATTGTGGGCCGGTTTGTTATCTATTGAAAACGACCCGGGTCGGGTCGGGTATGGGGCCGGTTTGCACCCATTTCTGCTTGGTAAAGGTCAAGAGTTTTAGGGAGACGGCTGTTTCACAGTTGAATAACTCCTGGTTGGTGCAGACCGGTCAATGAACAGAAGAATAGGTTTCGTATGGTGGTGATTATTTGGTTAAATGCTAAGGGATTGATCTGTAAATTATTTTATTCTCTTTGGGTTTGTAATTATGAAACCCACTTATGGATGATCAAATACCTTTGTTATTGTTACAGTATACAACTATACATAATCAATCTGTTCAGACATATTAGAAATTTGGATTGGTGATTTAAATATGAATTCCTTGGGAGAACATTGATACTTTGTTACTAGTCTAGCTAGATTTGAATCCTGAATTAAACTTAAAACTTGGATTCTAAAATCTACTGATCATTACTGTACCCAAGAGCTGATACTGGTGACTCTGTACTACTTGAGCATAGATGCAAACTCTTTTCCTTGACTGCGTAATTGTAATGGGAATTAGGTATTTAACAAACTGGATGAAGTGATCATCATCGTAAAATGCATTGTTATGGAGGTCAATCGATAACAAGCGTGGATAAAGTGATCACTACTGCTCTTGCCAAGTACTTGACGTGGATCTTTGGAGAATGGACTTTTAAACTAGGCCCATATATATATTGATCGTAATGTTCATTCCTTTGGGCTAATATTATGGTATGGGGATAGATTGGAATAGTAATAGTTAGAGGAATAAAAGACAAAATTCTCTAGACAACCATTTGCATCCTATCTTAATCTAAGCGTGTAACTGATACTTAAAGGAGTCCTTATTCTTGTCCGTGTAATATGGTCCAAATTTCAAAAATTCCATTAAAAAAAAAAAGGTTGACTGCGTGGAACTCCCCCTACAATGCTGGTCCCGCCGATTTCCCCCCAATCTTTAACATTTAATTACGTAAAACCCCAAACTTAATTTCTCTTGCTAATTCCACACAGGAAATTAATAAGCATAAATCACGATCAAATTATGCAATTCGCGTTTAACAAATAGTGATTGCCCAAACGAGTACCAGATCCGAACCCAGTGATCCAGTTGGCAAAAAAAACCAAACCAAAAAAAAAAAGACTTAAATTTTGAGTCAAAATTAATTTCTAAATACCTCAAGTATCCGATTGTATCGTCTCAGCGTAATTTTCCGACGAGCCATTCTTCCCCTTGTAAAACTTTCTTCTTCTCAATTGTTATTTTTCGCGAACGTGGTTGGCATAGCTTGATTTGAATTCGATAAGCTAGTTGTGGAAAGAGATGATGTTGTATTCAGATTCTCTCTTCTGCTATTGTTTTACGATTGATTGGACGAAGTAGCTATGGAATCTGAAATTCCCTGTTATTGATTTGGTTCCAATCCTTGATGAAGAATCTCTGCAATTTTTGCTATGTATTACAAAACCATAATGGCTCGTGTATTGACCAACAAGGCAACACATCAATATTTTTTTGGTTTAATTGCCTGCATTACTGATTTTGTGTGTTTACCTTTTTGTTGATTTTTGAGTTTTAGAGTCAACATCTAGGAGTTTGATCTCGAAAACAGCATTGGAGGTCCCTTAAAGTTGGAGCAGAATGCTCAAGAGCAAGGAAAAGATCATCAAAAGAAGAAAATAGAAGCTTGTTCTTCGCGTTCATGAAGAGACTGCGATACAATGGAGAAGAAGATTAAGGAGATGTATAAGAGCAAGCCCTTGACGTTGACGAGGCACTACATTACTATTCTTACCTTAAAAGTCCTCAGTATCTCAACATCGTTGACAAGTTCTTCAATGATCTCTGCGCCTGATCCAACCACTCTGAAGCAATAATAATTTTTGTTTTTCACAAAATTGATTTGGTTGGTTTATTACAAGTCTTTCTTCATGTATGTTTGAATCAGGCTTTGTGCGAACCAGCACCATTTGACAGTAAATCGTTTCTCAGTTCCAAGAAAAATAGAGCTCCCTTCTGACAAGATTTAGAACCTGTATTGTGAAATGATGCACATACGGTTTGAGCTTTCGATAGTTTGAGATTTAAATCCTCAGAACTAGATCTACAAACTTTTCAATAGGTACATAGGGTATAGTTTAATTGAATAGAAAAGAAGACAAACTCATTAATAGCACAAAAGTATTTCATAGGTATTTCATCTTCTGCAACAAATCCATTACAAGAACATGATATAATAAGAGAAAACACCCATTCAAAGCAAAGAACTATTTTCTTCTCTCCAAAGATAATCTACTTCTTTATATACACACACTCACTCTCATACAGAGACATCTAGATTTCACTTTACATTCTTAAAATCTAAACCTTTATCAAAACTAGAGAAGATCAAGAAGAAGGCATGGCGAGATCACCATACTACGGCTCATCGTACTTAGATTACCTCTCTCCCAAACCCACATCTATGTTGTTTCTTCATCGTCATCTTCTTCGTGTTGTCCCTCACATGGTACTTGAAGTCTTGAACTACGAGTCCATCATCATCGAAGACACCATGAATCAACTCAAGCTCGTTTTCATGCTCTCCCCTCTCTTCCTCCTCCTCCTAGTCCACTTCTTCTCCGGCGGTATCTCCTTCTACGTCCCCTGGCCGGAGCAAGACTCCATCCACCGTGCCGGTTCTTCCCATTACAAGGACGTTCCCAGTAGGCTGTAAATATACTTCTGAGCTCTAATGCATTCCTTTATGGTTTTGATCGATGGTTTCTGAGCTTTAATATACCTGAGAACAAATGCCAATTGATCCATCGTCAGCTTCCTCGATTTCAAACACGCCGATTCCTTTTACTCCCGCTTCTCACGCAGATTCCTCTCTCACTCTAAGCAATCGATGAACCCTAGCTCCACGACAATCCTGAGGCTACAAAATCGGCTCAATCACCACCAAGCCTAATCGATGAACCCTAAAACAAGACTTTCCCCAATTCTATTTTGACCCTAAACACGATTTCAGATGTTATTTTAGTGGGTGTCGGATCGGGTTTTCTGGTTTTATTTAGGGTGGTGTTTTATCTTGGGCGGGCAATCACTATCCAGCTAAACGCAATTTATCAGATTTGATCACAATTGAAGATTTTAATTTTGAGGGTGGAATTAGGCAGCGAAAAAAAGTTTATGAAGTGATGTCATTAAATGTATAAGTTTGGAGGGGTTTGTAAAGAGTTTTGAAGTCTAGGGTGAAAAACGCAGAACCGACACTATACAGGGGTTACAAGCAGTCAACCCAAAAAAAAAACATGTCAAAAATCTTACCAAAATTTATACGCGTTTCCATACTTGAATTGTCCAAAAATGGTAAAATAAATTGGGTTAGATAACATAAGATAGTTGTACAAGAAAGAAATAAGAAACATAAATGGAAAATAGTCATTTGGGGCTTTTAATATTAAAACGAGAAGCATCTATTACTTGTTATTCATTCCGTTGAGAAAATCAAAACTCTACTCATCAATAAGTCCAAATGGGGATTATAAGTTTAAAAGGGTCCTATGAAGATCCGTAACTAATGTTTATAGGCGAAAATGCTTAAAACGGACTTTTAATGAGTCATAGAAACAAAATAGAGTAACTAGACTAGAAATAATCATTTGGGCTTCTTAATAGTAGAACAAGAAGCATCTATTACTTGTTACTCATTCCGTTAAGGAAATCAAAACTCTACTCATCAGTAAGTATCTCCTAATCCTAACCTAGATCTTAACTAACTTTGTTTCATGTTTCATTTTAAATGAAAAAGGTTAGATATTGGCTTAGAAAGTCAAAAATGTTAGATACCACCATTTCAGTTTAATGCTAGAGTTGAATTTCTTACTTACGGACAAAAAATATGGAAAATTTGCAAATTACCGAGGCACGGTTTTGCTTCGGACAACGTAAATGTAGCATATCGCTGTCTTCTAGAATTCTTCTTTTGTTGAGAACTTGAGATGATAAAATTTATTCTTTGATTTCATGAATTTCTTCTTTCCCAACTCCGAGAAAGAAAAAACATGGTCTGTTCCAGACAAGGCACGCCTCAATTCCTCTTTTTCTTGGCCATTGAAACTCACTAGGGTTCTTCTGTTATAATGTAAATATACAATCCCTCGGGAAAGCCAATTTGGATAGTGTATTTTAATACTAGTACCACTTCTTGAGACGTTTCCTCGATTTCCATAATCCAGTAAAGAGATCAGACTCATTAAATTGATGAGTTTCCTTTCGCAGAGTCCCATGCACATGGTTCCAACAAAATGAAGCTTCCTCTTACTACTATTGATTTAATTAATTCAGATAGCATCATCACACACACCAACACTAGCCACCTTTTCTTGATCTTTGCTTTTCTTAATAACCCTAAATTCATTAGCCCTAGTTTTTTTGCTTATCTCACAAGAAGTCTCTGCTTTTTATCCGACTGGTAATAGAAAGGTTGAAACTTGAAATGACGACTACAGCTTTTTTTCCTTCTTAATAATTTAACATTCCATCAAAAGAGTCCCAAATAATGGAACCCGGTGAAGACAAATCCGATAAAACCCCTAAAATGTTATAAGAACAATAAACACAAGAAGCTACAAACATTGAAACGAAACTAACAGATACATAAGAAAACACAACAGATTATCAAAAATAGCAAACCAAACACAAACAAGGATTTCTCTTACCAAAACCCAATTGAACAAACCGGATTCCTCTTCGCCGGAACTTACTAGTGAAAAAAAACATGTTAGCTTTTTTATATTCTTCAACTCGAACCCAACTCATCTGAGCTCCCTGAAGGGCATCTGATCATCCTCAATATGTTAACAGCTTCTCCCATGTGTGGTCTACTTGATGGAACCTGAGAAGTGCAAATAAGCCCTAGCTTTATCACCGCAACCGCTTCTTCTACCGGAAACTTCCCTTGCAGCCTCGGATCAATACATTCCTCTGCTCTTCCATCTTCAAGAGCCTCTCTCACCATATCACTCAGAACCACAACATCATCTTCCATATACTCCACAGGCTTCTTACCTGTAACCACTTCAAGAACCAAGACTCCGAATCCATAGACATCGCACTTCTCGGTTATTTTCACCGTTCTGCAGGCAAACTCTGGAGCCATGTATCCCAAAGCACTCTGTATCTTGCTGCTCAGAACGTACCTGTCTAGCATTGGAAACAGCCTCGCAAACCCGTAATCTCCCACTTTAGGCTCACCAGAGCTGTCTAGCAACACATTGCTCGATTTGATGTTGTAGTGGATGATGTTTGATTGATGCAAGTAGGCTAAGCATTTCGCTGTACCGAGAATAACGTTGAACCGATCATTCCAAGAAAGCGAACTACTACCTCCTGGTGCATCGTGAAAGTGTTTGTATAAACTCCCACCAGAGAGGAACTCGTAGATAAGAAGCTGAAGAGATGTTGTCCAGTAATAACCTTCGAGTTTAACCAGATTCGCGTGCCTGAGTTTCCCAAGTTTCTTGACCTCTCTCTCGAATTCTTCCTGAGACTTGACAAGGCTCGAGACAGTGAGCTTCTTGATAGCCACAGGATATCCATCTCTGATAACTGTTCTGTACACTGCTCCAAACCCGCCTCGACCAAGCTCACAGTCTTTGTTAAGCAGAGCATGAGTTCCAGTGCTGAAATCAGGTTCACCAGAGAACATCACAAGCTTCCCTGAGTTGCTATCAGTTGTAGGAGATCGGCTGAAGTCATCTCCCCCCGAGAAAGTGAGCGGTACAGCTGATCTTGAAACCGTTGTTGCACGCACTCTCAGATTAAGGACTGTGATGGCTATTACACCAACCACAATGGCTGCAGCAGCACTAATGGCTATTAGGGAAGATATACTAAGGAGTATTCTTTTGTGACCAGCCCCAAGAGGCACCACATCACCCGAATAAGGATCGAAAGTTGCATTAGGATTCAAGACAATCGGTTTAGGAGAGACAGCCGGGCATGACTTGTTGACAACAGCACCACAAATTCCCGGGTTCCCAGATACTGAATTAGGGGATATACCGTTGAAAATTCCACCTGCAGGTAGTTCCCCAGAGAGATGGTTATGAGATATGTTGAAGATGTGAAGATAACCGAGATTAGCCAACTGTTTAGGAAGCGTTCCGTTCAGGTCATTGAACGATAAGTCCACTTCTTGGAGGTTTGTAAGTCTTGCGATTTCTGGTGGAATTGAGCCTAGCAACTTGTTATGTGACAGGATCCTGTAGAGAAATAACATGAAACAAACCACGGTTAAGACAGAATCTTCATTGGGCAAACCTGAAACCTATAACTGAATACAACTTAAAGCAAAGGAGACTTACAAAGACTGAAGGGAACTGCAATTCTTGATGGAAGATGGGATAGTTCCCTCTAACATGTTGTTTTCGAGTCTCAACTTTTCCAAAGAAACAGCTCCGCCGGTTTCTCGAGGAACCGTTCCATTAAGCTGATTGTGACTTAAATCAAGGACGCCCAAATGCTTCAGGTCCCCAATGGTACTGGGGATAGGGCCGGTAAAAGAATTTCTTGACAGATTCAAACCCTGCAAGTCTCTAAGATCTCCTAGACCAGTTCCAATCGCACCAGAGAAGGAATTGCTTGAGAAATCCAATACCTGGATCTTCTTGACACCTCCAGTAGAGTTATCATTCTTCAGTGCAGAAACTTCGTGAGAACCGTCTTGAAATATCCAAACGGGAAGCTTACCAGTCAGTGAATTCCCACTAAAATCTAAGGCCAAGAGGTTGATACAGTTGGCTGTTGAGTCGGGCAAGCTACCGATAAGCCCATTCCCAGAAAAGTTGAGAACTTTCAGCGCTAGAAGGTTGCCTATGGAGTCTGGAACTTGCCCTGAAAACTTATTCGTGGAAAGATCCAAAGTCTCAAGACTCCTCATTTCTCCAATCCACTTCGGAACTTCACCTTCTAGCAAATTCTTTCCCAGGTTCAGATAATAACACAAAGTGAGCTGCTGAAACGTTTCTGGTAAGTTCCCTGATAGAGAATTTTCACTAAGATCAATAGTCTTCAGCAGCATACAGCTCCCAATTTCGCTAGGTATAGGACCTGATAACCGGTTTCTACTCAAATCAAGCGCTCGCAAGTTGTTCAATCTGTCTATCTTTTCAGGGAACTCTCCCTCTAACTCATTCCTCGACAAATCAAGGGATCTAAGAGTGTTCAAAGACCAAATCCCCAAAGGCATAGAACCAGAAAAACGATTGGAAGACAAGTTCAAAGCAGCTAGAGACGAGCACGAGCTTATACTAACCGGTATCTTGCCCGTGAGCTTGTTCTTCGCCAGAGAAAAAGCTCGCAAGGACCCACATTGCCTGAAAAACCCATCAGGAATCGAACCAGAAAGCCCATTGCTGCTCAAATCGACAACTTTAAGGTTAACGAGGCTCAGCATCAAATTAGGGTTGATGATTCCGGTGAGATTGTTGTTGGACATCGAGAGCTTGTGAAGAAACTGGAGCTGGAGTAGCCCACGGCCAATTCGACCAGAAAGAGAGAAGCCATCTAGGGTTAGCTCAGTGACTCGATTCGTTCGCGGATGGCATTTGACTCCGTTCCAGCTACAAGGACTGTAGTCATCTTCGTCCCAAGAAGCGAGCTTTTGCTCCGGATCTCGCAAGTCGGCCTTGAAGACAATGAGCCCCAAAACGTCGTCGTTTAAATGCGGGTCTAGAGATCTCACCGGAGCAAGAGAAGCCACCACCGACACCAGCAAGACTGAAATAACCAGTGCCTTATACATCTTTCCACTATCCACTTCTCCGTTCTACAGATTTTAGTTGCAGAAGAACACCATTTTTGGGGTATGTAGTAGAGCTGAAACTAGAAAGAAAAATTATTGATGAACAACAAAAGAAAAGACCGTACAGATGAAAATAAAAGCTTTTTTGTTCACTTTCTGGTGTGAGATTGAGCTCTAGAAGAGAACAAAAGTCCGGCACAACGGCTACATTTTCGACCAACGACGAAACAAAAAACAAAAACAAGAAGAAAAATCAGGGGAACGAGGGATAGATATAGAAGAAGTACGAAGTAGCTTAAATTCACCTAAATTAATAGAAATTTCAGAAATTCTTAAATACTCGAGAATAAGGGTTGAAGTTAACAAGGGGCTAATGTTGAGAAAAATCAGCATTTTTGAGCTTTATATAACGTATTTTTAAAAAACGAGCTTGAAAAAAGTTACGATCTGGGAATGAGAAAGCTCAATGAGAAATCCTTTTTTACCTGGTCAAAAATTATCTCCGGGAAGCTTTCCGACGAAGAATAATGTAGCTCAGGGGAAAATCCACCGGAAGAAAAGGGAGTGAAACACGAGCTTCTTCTTTGTAGGTTCGTAGCTTTTAAAGAACAGTGAATTTGCGGAAGAGAAAAAAGAAAGAAGCAATAAACAAAAGAGAGAAAAGCACAGTGAAAGAGAAAGGGGAAGGCTGAGTAGTAATTAAAAGCTGCCTTTATCAACGGGCTGGAAAGAAGAGATTGTGGGTCCCCTTCGAGAAGGACGTGGGGCCCGAGGAAGGTGGGTGGACTCATTAACTCGAAGATGACACGTGTATAAATATGCTTGGGTTTGATAAGTATGACTTGGCATACACGTGGCTTTTTCATTTCCTGGGTAATTCGTAGTATATATTTTTCTTTGGGAGGGAAAATGAATAAATGATTGGCCAACTCATAAAGAAAGGAACCAAGCTTTAAATGACTAAACTATCCTTCCACAATAATAGAACTTTCTTTCTTTAATGGGTTAACATGCTCTGGCCTCTTGGTTTTGATTCAATTAGCTAAATACAAACTTTCACATAAAATGGAAAAAGTTTTGAATGTGGTTGGGTTCTGTTATTCTCATGCAGATAGTGGGTATTTTGGGTAATATGCAGAAAGAGACAGTGGTAAAGTGGTCACCATAGATTTGGTTTTTTTATTTAATTTTTATATTTTAAATTCCCATTTTTATTCCTGTTTTGTTTTTGAAGAAAGAATATTAAAGTAAGTTGGTGAGGATGGTGACCTGGAAAAAAAAATACTATTTTGTGGTGTTAGAAATCATCACTTACAATAATAATTGCAACCAACCATACTATATTATTCGTCATTGTATCATACAAAAAATGTAAACGATAGAAGATAAAAACTAAGTCATGGGTTTTTAATTTCAATAAAATGATGGGTTTTGAAATAGGATCATCATAAACCAAAGGATTTTGGTTGACTTGGAGGAGAGCAACAGATGTTAATTTGGGATCTTCTGTTTGTGCAAGGAATCATCCATTATGTGAACTTTTACAGATAGAAGAAATGCGGTTGAATAACTAAGTGTCAAACACTTATTGCCACAAAATAAAACAGTTAAAAAAAACAAATAATTAGAACAGTAGTGTTTTTTATTAAAAAAAAAAAAACAATATAATCCGTCAAGTGTGCACTTGGAATTTTTTTATTGTTGTCTTCTCTTCTCGTGTGAGATTTGGTCCGCGTCGAGACATTTATCAGACTTGGGTCTCTCTCTCCATGCCGATGTTTTAATTTTATATTCCTTTTGACAGTAAAATTACTTATAATTAAAAATAAAATGAAAAGAACTCTTTTCCCCATGGAGAGAAAACAACCCTTCATGGAGGTTTTGGAATTTACTATTTGTTTCTATTTACTTTTTTAACAAGAAGACTATTTTAAAATTAAATCTTAGGGTCAATTCCATACTGTTTGCAAGAGCTTTGAAGGAATTTTTTGGGCAGTGTGAGCCGGACGTAGAGGAATTCACATTTACTCTTCTTCTTCTCTATTATTTACTCTTTGTTCGTTTTAGTATTTATTTCTCACATTTAATTTTTACTCGAAACTTCATCTGTCATAACAGGATTGGCGTTTAGGACCATCCATTAAAAGAATATAAAAGTTAATTTGTTCTGCAATTTCCAAATTTTCTTGTATTTATTGATTATTTGCACCTTTTTTTTTTTAATCCATGGTGATTTGTAAAATCGTTTTGATAAGATGGGTCCAACTCGCCCAGTAGAGAGGGTAATGGGCTTATCTGATTATTCAGGCCCATAAACAAACGAAACAGGGCTCAGCAAATCCCAAAAAAACTGTGTGAAAGAAAAGTCCAATTAAATGGCTAAGTTAATGGTGGAGAAAGTAGAAACCAATTTTTATGGCTAGATTTGTGAAAAAAAATATGTTTTGGTTATGATGATCTTTTTGGGTTTCATGTATCTATTGATTGTTTTAACTAATAGATAGAGTAGACAAAACTAAAGAGAAAAACAAGAGCAACTGGTTTTCAAGTTATTTTAATGGGTAAGTGTGATTGCATATTATGCTGCAGTATGTCATTAACCTATATATGATGAAACTAATTGTAATCTAGTGAAACAAATCATAGCTATACTGCTTAAGGTCAAATTACTAATATGGGCGATTTACCAAAATATCAATACAGTATATGGGCGATATTGATAATTTGGTATTTCCAGTTCAATAATTTTCTAAATACGCGCCATTGATAAGTTATCAGTGATAACATCGAGCATCTATGGAAAAATGGATATTGTAACTTCGATATCTAATAAAGGTGGGTGTTTCAGATTTCAAATAATGTGATTAGAGAGACCATCGGTTCCAATTTTAAAATTTTAAAATAAAATTCACATATATCTTGGGTTTCAGAGAATCGTGGGGACTTCGTATCCGAGATTCTGATACAGATTTGTGATCTATTTTGAAATTAAAAAAATGAATAGAAATTTGCATCTTATTTATTCCCATGATCAGAAAAGCCAAGCAACTGGAAAATAAAAATTAATATTTAGATTTTCGTTATCATCGTACACGATCCCAAAGCACTGTCACTGACATAAACACCAAGTTTCCAGAGAATCAATTATCAAGAACAAAATACAACTTGTTTCTTAAATTATAAGCAAGATAAAATCATATCAAATCAGCTCTTGATATGTTGTTATCCTATATATCCATATATAAACTGAAAACATAAAAATTACAATATTATATATTCTTCATACATTCATACTCGAGTCTTTAGATTTGTCAATTGTCTCTTTCTTCTTCATCGGTACGTTTGTCTCTTTTTCTTTAGGTTTGAGAATTAGAAACAGTTTTACTCACAAGGTGTTTTTGTATTAATGTCTGACTTATCTCTTTTCTTCTTGTGCAGTTTTTTTTTTCTTTCTCAATAGCTTCAGTGCACAAAAAGTAAATCGTCAATGGAGGAAGAGCTTCATGTTTTAGCAGTAGATGACAATCTAATTGACCGTAAACTCGTTGAGAGAATCCTCAAGATCTCTTCTTGCAAAGGTAAATTATATCACTCAAATCTCCAATCTGTTTTTTTTTCTTCTATGGTAATTTCTGTTCTATGAAATGTGAAAATTGATTATACTTTTTTTTTTTTTTTCCTTTTGCAGTGACAACAGCAGAAAATGGGCTTAGAGCATTGGAGTACTTAGGCTTGGGAGATCCACAACAGACTGATTCATTAACTACCACCAATGTAAGCGTAGTCTTCAAGTTATTCAATCCTCATAGAACAACATTTTGATTGTTTAGATAAGCTCTAGTTGTGTAAATCTAAATGATTTTTGTGACATTTTGGTTGTTTCTTCAGGTTATGAAGGTGAATCTTATAATCACTGATTACTGTATGCCAGGAATGACAGGTTTTGAGCTGCTCAAGATAGTAAAGGTATTTAACAAATTTCTAATGAATCAAGAGTCTTCTTGAGAAGATTCAGAGACTAACAGTTTTTTTTTTCTTGGTTTATATGGTTTTTTTTTGTTACTGACAGCAGGAATCGTCGAATCTAAAAGAAATACCTGTTGTGATATTGTCTTCAGAGAACATTCCTACTCGCATCAACAAGTAAACTTATTGTTTTTCATGATGAGTCTTGTTTTTTTTATTGATTCGGTGGTGAATTAAGATTTTGTTATTTTCTTGATGATATCCGTAGATGTTTAGCGAGCGGAGCGCAAATGTTTATGCAGAAGCCATTGAAACTATCGGATGTAGAGAAACTCAAGTGTCATCTCTTAAACTGCAGAAGATGAAGACCTGTTTAGACTCAAAAGCTCATAGAAATCTTTTTAATGTAAGACACAAAATTAAAGATCCTAAACGATGACAAAGATAGTCTTGGTTATTCTGAGAACATTTCCTGGTTATCTGAAAACACTTTCTGTTCTTTATAGATTTGTAAAGGAAATATAAAAAAACATTAAAGATCTCTCTGAGTAAATTTATTTTATGAGTTACAAATGTTATTTTGGTTCGGTTGTGAGGAATCTTAGACCACAAGAAACGTTTAGAATTCAACGAAGCAACAATAGTCCGAATCTGAATTCATAATCAAAAAGTAAACCAAACAGAAAAATTGGAATTGGTAAACAGAGAAGTAAGAATGTAAGAGCAACAAATTTAAAAAGTAAACCTAATGCTCCCGCCTCTGTATGCATTCGTTGCGGTTTTGGTGAATGACGAGTGCACTTCGTGTGGTTTTTATGTATGCGAGAGAGAGACATCATGCGTATTAGAATAAGGGGAATGACACGTTTGATGGGCCGGTTTTATATATAAGAGAGCCTTTGTTGGGCCGGTTTTACACGTTTTTGGAAGTTCAAATATTTATTTTAAACAAAATGATTGTCCGATTTCTTGCCTTCAATTCAAAAATTGTGTGCCCATTTAATTCTAAGCAATGTTTTCAAAATGAATTGGATACATAAGATAACCATTTTGACACTCATGATTTCATCAAACTCAACTAACCATTTGATGACACTTGATTAATATACACAATAACATTTTCAATTCTACAAACTGATAATAAAATGCTCAGAATATCTATAAATTAATATGCATCTTTTGTGTATATAACTAACCATTTGACACTTAAACTAATTTACGGATAAACGCCTCAAACTTGATACTAATATATGAACCTATTTGTAAATCAATTTGTACATTATGTGTACAAACCTCAACTAACCATTTAAGACTTGAACTAATTTACGCATCGACGCATTCAATTCTAAACATTTGTATACTCAGAACAATTGTCCATCGGTAATTTTGTTCAAAAAAAAATATTCTTCTTCTAATGTAGCATTAAGTTTCTTCTACATTGCGGTCTCCTTTTTTAACCAGCAACCTTCGTCGATAGCATGAGCCACCTTTGAAGTAACATCAGAATATTTGTTGATGCCAATAAAGTACCATTCTCGATTTGTGCCTCCTTCATTTAAGTCTAAAAACAATGTGGAACTGTTACGGTTATTTATCTAGCAAGAAAAATAAAAGAAAGGAAGTGACTTACTGGTAATAACTTCCGGAGTGGTAGAATATACATTAGCAATAATATGAAATTGGGGCATCAATAAAAGATCGTAAAACATGTCCGTCTGGTAAATTTTCAGCTTAATTAACCTGTGAAAGATTTTCAAAAAACTAGACAAACTCAAAATTTTGATCATAAAAACCCTTATAATTACGTCTAAAAAAATGTGGTTTTCTCCCAACAATTCCTATATATACTTAAATTTTTGTCTTAGATATAAAACCATAAGGTTCAGAATGTGATGAACTTGTTGGGGTTTTTCTTTTGTTGTGTTGCAAACCAATTAATCAAAACCAAAGTAGAGTGTTTCATTGCTTTCTGTGTCATGTCTCTTGGCTCATTCGCATTTTGTCCATCTGTCCATCATTTTGTATTTTTGTGACCAGATGACCACACTTATCCCTAGTTATATATGGTCACGTTTTAATGTGTTTTCATTTTATAAAATTTTCCCAGCCGATAATATAAAGAAATGGCAAAAAAATAGAAAAGGACTTTAGGAAAAAAATTTTTTTGGAAAAGGACCCATTTGTCGAGTTGTACTTTGTACATATATAGTTGCTACTTGAGGTGTTGAAGCAGCGATCACTTTTTTTATATTTATTTCTCCTATTTCATGGTCCTATCTTTAGCAATCAAACAGACAAACATCCTAACTCCAACTTGGTATGTATAAATCTCTAGGGCCTCTAGCTCTATATATATATATATATACACGTAAAGCTCCATTATTGTACACATATATAATTGTATATGATTTATATGTACTTATCATAACGATCAAATATTTTCCATTGATGCGCTAATTAGAGGGGAACACCGGTAGAATGGTAGCGACTGTAATCTCTCTAGTGAGTATACTCGGTTATTTCTGAATAATACGAAATAATGCGATACGGTAGATCAAAGAAAAGGATTAATTGGGAGTTGGAGAAAATTTAAGAGATGAGAATATAAGAGAAGAGATGGATGCAATTAATCCAACAAGAGCATTATTATAATATTTTGCTATATATACAGTAGAGACACTCATTAGAGTAGAGGACAATCTATATATAGAGAGATGATTAATTCTCTAGAGAAGATGACAAAATATGGATATGTTCCATTCTATAGAAATGTAAAATCAAGCTAGATTGAAACATGGTTCGGAGCAAGAGAGCTGCTCATTGTCGCTGAACCGGGAAATCGCTGCCAACTCCAAAGATCCGTGGAATCCAAACCATTACTAGATGCACTAGTTTCACCACAACCATAAATAGCCTCATGATGATGTTCCTCTTCAAACACCAACATTTCTTGCCACACCAACTGCAAGTCACTCTCCGTGGACGAACCATGATGATTATCTTCCTCTTCCTTCATCGAGGTAGTCAAACAAAGACTCTTGAGCTCTTCAGAATCCTCATCATGATGAATACAAGGCTTTTCATTGGGTGTTGCTTCGATGGTGTTACACGTGTGGTTTCCGATGTATGTGATGCTGAACATCCTGGGATCGTGCTCTAGCTTCTGCACTTGCTTTGTTGCCTTGCACGCTTGAGTGTACTTGTGTGTGCACCTAAAGTAACTTCTGCAAAACATTAATGAAAAAAAAAATAAAAAAAATTAGGCCAAATTTATGTTCCACAACCAATTAAATCCAACACCACACTGATGGTAGATATAAACGCGGTCCGTGTATTAATTAATAACCAGCAACATGTCACATATGAATATTATTTATACAACATGACATATAGATGTGGATGAATGATAAGGGTAAAACTGACCTTGGGAATTTGGCATTAAGAATCTCTTTTTGTCCATATTTCCTCCAAGAAAATGCGTCCTCAAGTACGGTCGACTCGACAGCCCACGTCTCCGCTCTCTTCCTGCTCACAATATTGTAATTTCTATAATTAAAACATTTGGCTTTTTTTTTTAATGTAAATTATGATTCTTGCAACCAAAGCTAAATGTCTAGCTTGTTTGTTTGTGGACCAACCAAAAACACTAGATCCTAAATGATCGCCTTCTTTATTGGTATGAATCCAAATCGGTTGATTTAATTATGGTATGGTCAAAATTTTAGATAAGTAAGTAAGTAAGTAAGTAAAGCGAGAGAAGGTGAAACTTACTTTCTCTTGTAGCATCCTCTTTTGCCCTTAACGGGTCCCAATCTTTTCCGACTATCGCCGGAATCCTCAAGCTTGCCGTCGTTGTCGCATGAAGCATTTTGAGAGCCTTCGACGGCGGTGACGAGAGAGGAGGAAGAGGAGATGGGTTCGAAGGAATCAAGAGCTGAGATTGAGTCATTGAAAGACTCCAAGATTTTGGCCACTAGATCCTCCGGCGCCGGACCCAGACCCGACCCAAGTTGAGAGAGGAGTTGCTGAAGCTTAGTGGCCAACTCGTGGCCTTGAACGAGTTGGTCCATAACTTTTAGCTTTATTGCTTTGTTGTTACTGTTAATATCCATTTTGTTGATTTTGAGAGAGTTTTTTTGTGGTGGGTTTTTTTTTTTCCCCTTCTTGGTGTTGGTTATATGATTAATGGGGAGAGAAGTGTGTGTGTAAATATAATGGAGAGAAGAAGTTGTAATGATGAGATCTTTATTTTCTTTTGTTGGGTTTCTTTGATTTTTTTTTTTGTTTGTTTGGAGAGAGAGGAAGATGTGAGGAAAGGAGATGGAAAGAGACAGAGAGGGGGATGAACTTATCCACCCTTTTTTCATTTGCTTAGGGGAGCCTCGTGACGTAGTATGAATGACGTGTCGATGACGTTATTCTTCCCTCAATGAGAACGGAATACGTAAAGAGTTTTGCTTTGCTTATTAGGGTCGTTTAGTTTTCTCAATAACCTGATAAATTTAATATAATTAGCTACCGGATTGCATATCATTCAGCTCTTTCTTTATCTAGTAAGATAGTGATTACATTTACTTGAATATATATATATATATTTTTTAAATAGTACTTCTTATATAGAACAAAATTAATCGTATCCTGTCTGCTATTATCGAGTTGTATACCTGAAATAAAGCTATCTACTTCAGATAGATCTCTGAACATAAGTAAGTAAAAAAAAAAAAACTACTCCTAATTGAAAAAAGTTGAAAGTTGTCCTGACATAAGATAACTGATTTTTTTTTGGATATTTTACATATATCTAAAATATTGGGTCAACATATCTATATCGGTTAGACGGTTACGTTGAAAGAATCATATGATTAAAAAAAGTAATTTACATCACTAGCTCTATTACTCATTCGCTTTCCTGTTACACTGACTTATCAGCTCACTTCGTTAATATATATTTCTTTCGTTTTTTTTTAAATATCGTTTAAAAGTTTTATTTTAATTTCACAAATAGTATTGTTTTATTTTTTTTTAATACAAAATTTCAAACAAAATCCAGTTAACCGTATTTATTTTGTGTATTAATTAGAGAAAAAAATATATAATGTATTAATAGAGGATAAAAATAGAATTTTTAATATGTGTGATTTTTTTATAATTATACCTTTTTTATGAAAGAGAGAGAGTATAAAATATGGTGTATCAAAACTAAACTTTTCTATCCTAATTTTTGTTCTAGAAACTATTTTTTATTAGACTTAATTATAATATACTCGATTATAATAAGAACACGATCTATTGTTGAAAAGTATTTTCTTTCGCTCGGAATCACTTTCGTTCGTTTCGTGGAAAAGGTAAAGTTAGGCATAATACATTTTTTAATATATATGTTAGTTTCGTGAAAAGGTATATAAACTAGTTAGCATGATTTTTGTTACATTTATTTAATCTACCTACTGTCGTAATATATCATAGAATATTAAAAGAGGTGTGGTGGTCGGCTCACTGGTCCCTTCACTCTATTTCAATGCATACATACATGCGTGGGTTCTCTTCGCTTATAAGAGATGTGTCTCGTTGGTCTAGTGCCCTCCCCACACTCACCTCTAACTACCAAGTCTTCATTAATGATTGGTGATATTTAATATTACACAAAATAAGTCGGATTGGTAAAAATACAGGATAAGAAGAAGAAAATTCATGGTTGACTGTCGACTTTTTTAAAATGTATTCTGATTGGTAACAATTACAATTATTTAAATTCGTAAAGATTAAATATGAGCACCACAAGTTTTCAGGTCTTGTGATAAGAGAATGTAAAATTAGTACTATATTTTTTTACCGCTAGATTTTAAATTTGTGAGGTCTTTTAGTACACTAATTGAATTACAGACGTGTTGACAAAAAAATGAATTACGTACGGTCATTGATAAATCAATTTCAGAACAAAAATAAACTAAAATAGAAACTATATTGACTAATGGCTACAATAATTTAATAATATAAAACTAGCGTTAAAAGGATAAATTATTGTATAATAAGATATTTTAGGATAGGATTTTAGTTGATCCAAGTTATTTTGGGGGAGTACTTCAGAAGCCAATAGCTTCTGTCCAAATTTGTACTCAGGTTCATAAATGAGATCCGTTATTAATGCTCTAAAGTGTAGTTGTTGTGTCTCAACTTTTTCATTAATTCAAAAAGTTGGTTCTCTAATCTCTAGTCGAAGTTTGATGTAAAAACAGTTGGCGGCAAATTCAATATCTAAATTTTACATATCTAAGTTATTAAAATGTTTTTTTATTTTATTTTTAAAAAAATCGAATTTACTAGGCGGGCCGATTTTTTTTTTTTTTTTTTTTTTTAACTAAATTTTGCCGATATTTTGTCTTCTTCTTCTGATTTAAAGTTTTTACTCACAATGCATTAATTGTCTAATAATATCCCTCTATCGAATGAGGATTGGTCTCCGACGTACGTCGACCAATAGAAAGGATCCAATAAACTATAACCATTTTGATAACAATATTGTTAATCAGAGTCACCGGAATAATTGAAAAAGTTATAATACTGTATTTCAAGGGATGATGCGAGAAAAAGTCAATGGGAGAAGAGTTGTTGAAAAATGAATAAATTACAAAATACTAATCTGATCTGAGTTTTTGCTTAATCTAATCTGAGTACTTAGCTGTCTTTGTGGAAATAGTTATTTGATAGTATCCTGATATCTTCCATTAACGAATTGCTTACCAATCGATTGAAAAACTCCGGAGTGGTGGTGACGACCTATGTGACCTATCATTTGTTTTTGGAAGGTGGCCTATCTCTTAATTCAGAAAAAGCACATTCCATTATTTGCATTATTTATTTCCTAAAATATTATAACATTTCAAAATATTAATTTGATCAATATTGCATCGGAATACACAAGACATAAATAGTTTTAAAAAGAACGTGATATAAGCAACGTTTTATTTTTACTTTTATCTGTCTATCTACAGAAAGCTCACTTACAAAATTATTGCATGCCGTTAATTTGTAACAAATTTTTGTTATTTGATTTATAATTTTTTTTGTTCTATTTAAACAATACAATAATTTATCTCGCGCCTTACGACATGCTAACTTTAGAAGTAACAAATTATAAACGTAAATTAAATAGTATGAGTATGACACAAGAAAGTACCGCGTTTATATTTTTAAATTAAACAAGTGTGTTACTTAATAAACATAATTAATACTTATATGTTACTTCCAAGCGTTTTAAATTAGTGCTACTTGTCAAATTATGTTCGTTGAAAAGTATAAAAGTATATCTAACTTATTTTGTGGCAAAATCACGATTTTCCGATTTCATTGTAAAATTCTGAATTTTATGGCAAACTATGGATTCCACAATTGCATTACAAAATCATGATTATGCAATTCTGACATGAAATATCAGTTATGCTATTTAGTCATAATTCGTCATAACAAAGAGCTGCTAGTGGATTTGATCATTTTGAACAAATATATTTTCTATTAGAGAGATATTTGTTTACCAAAAACATATTGAATCCGCTACTATTTTTCTTTCTTTCATTTGGGAATGCAAAAATAGAAAAAAAAACCCGCCACTAATTGAAGTAGATCCAACCCATAGTTATATTATTGAGATTAATCATTATCGCTATTATATTGCCTAGTTCCTAATCTATGAATAGTAACCTAACTAAGAACCAAACATAGAGCATGTTCCACCACGGAGACGCGTGTTTCGTAAACTCGTGCTCGCTAACAAGTTCGAAACTAAACTCTCGTTTCTTAAACAAAAACTCAATTCTCTTGTATATATATACTCAAACAAATTCATTTATTTTTTTAATTTGCAACAAAGTTTATAATGACCTTAAGAGCAACCCCAATGCACATCCTTAGGTGTCTTAAGTCATAAAAAAAAAAAATAATAATAATAAAATAATAAAAAAGCAACATTTGGGTGTCTTATTTAAGACTTGGATGTCTTATTTAGAATCTTTTTTAGAGTGTCTTATGACACGTGTCAGAATGTGATTCGTCACGTTTTTTTTTTTAAAAAAAAATCGTTTTAGAAAAAAAAAGTAATAAAAAATTATTTTCTTTTATTATTATAAAATTTTAAGACACTCATCTTGAGTGTCTCCATTGGGATGCTCTAAGAGAATATTCATTTCTAAACAACCCAATGTTTCCATATTTATCATATCTTCATTGCTCCCTTTTTACCCATGTTTATCTTCTCTAAAATCTCTTCTTAAATAAATAAAAAAACATTTTCTTAAATAATTTTGAGAAATGCATAGACTTTTTAATGGAAACGGATTTTAGCGACGAGAACTTCAAGTTAAGTTCCAGAACGTTGTATTCTAACAATTTTGAGTATGTTTTTTTTGAAACGAACAGTTTTGAGTATGTTCCACCATTTAATTCTCAACATATTAAATTCTTATTATTTTTGGATCGCGTCTTTAATTATTTTTGAAATATACATATACATGCACATGTTCATATATACATATACATAGACATGTACATATACTTATACATATACATTAATACATATACATATTTAATATCTTCAAATGGATCATAGTATAATGGAATATAATAAAAGTCATCAAGTTGTGTAGACAATTTAATAAGAGGGGAGGGCTATAGATAGCTATGGCCTATGGCGATGGATCAATCACTAACAAACACACCCCCTCTAGCGAATGAAACATTGTTTCTGCATGTTGTGTGGGTTATACTACTTATTAGAAATAATCAATTCATATAGATTTTTAGGGTTCTGACATTATTGTTTGAATCATTAAATTGACAGTACTCTTAAAAAACAGAATATATATATACTGTGAAGTGCTTAAATTGCGGAGGGGTCGAAATCGTAGAAGTTGCATATTAGTGTAGTAGAAGCCGCCACTGTAGTGGTGACTAAAAAAATGTTGAATAATGAATTTATGCGATTAAAGTGCTTAAAATTAATCATTCAAAAACTTGGTTTAGTCATTTTAAACGGTTCAACTTTCATATTTTTAGAACGGTGCGTGAGCGTGAATCAAATATGTACAGTTGATTGTGATGTGTAAATAGAATTATGACAAAAGGTGAGTGGGGCTATCGTATGCTGGGACCAATAATTGCAGCAGTAGTACAACCCCAAACATTTGGTTTTCACCAAATAATTTCGTGCGATCAAAAGGGAAATAAACAAGGAAAAAAGTGGGAAGCTTCATATATCATATCTACATTGAGAAAGTTCTCATTGGAAAAAGAATATTTTTTTGTTCAGGGAACAGGATAAAGAAGTGAGAAAAAGACTTCAAAAGGAAATTCAATGGAAAATACCAAAAACAAAAAATGAAAAAAAAAAATTGATTACTTATTAAAGCTAAGAATGCTTTACAAATTTCACAATGTTGAAGTCACAACTTTGAGGTAAAGAAAAGGAAGCTTCTTCCATCTCTCTCTCTCGTCACAATCTCCTTAGATTCCATTTCTCTCTCAAATCCTAAAATTCGAATTCATAACATATATTATATGTGGTCTAACTGTTTTTGAAGTTGAAAAATCTTTCAATAAACGTGTTTTTTTTTGAATTTTTGAATTTTAATTTCGTAGTAACATGACATGACGAAATTTCTAACTACTTTGATTTTTTTTCAAATCCATATATATCAACATTAAAGTTCGTTTTCATTTGTGAAACATTCAACCATACAATAATTCAGTAAATTCGTCTCAAATAACCGAAAAGAAGTATTACTATATTCGTTAGCGAAACCCTAATTAAGAAAACTACGGAGTTGCACTTTTAAATTTCGTGCAAAAGCTTAGAAATATCAAAGTACGGTTCTTTTCATGGAAACACCAAATTTAGAATAATCTTTCGAGCCACATAGAAGTCCAACATTTTAGCACGTGACAAGACCATAAATCCATGTTTCGAGCTCATAAAATTAGGTTATTTTAACAAGTATATATATATATATGTGTGTGTGTGTGTGTGAGTGAGTGTGATTCTGATTCCTGAACATCAATTAGTGTAATAAAGAATGCCGTTTATGTGTGTGTAATAAAGAATGACGTCTCATAAAAAAAATACTCCATTTGTTTCTAAATAATGTAAATATTTTAGAAAAAAAAAATTTGTTTTAAAAAGTTAAATGTTTTCAATTTTCTAGGTATAGGTATTGGTAGTTGTCAACATTTTTTGTAGTTATTAATATTTTTTATTTAATTTATCTTTATAATATTTATTATTTAAAAGAAAACTTAAGTAAAATAATAAAAACAAAATTAAAAGAGTCATATATATATATATTTTTAAAATATGTGTGAAAAACCTCAAACATATATTATTTAGAAATATAGGGAATATCATTTTAATTTTTTATTTTTATCTCACAAAAAGTGCCGTTTAAAATTTTTAATACATAATTTTAAATAAAAATTCAATTTTAGTTTTATTATTTTAATGTATTTATTAGAAAAATAAATCTAGTTAGTGTTTAATAAAAGATAAAATAGAACTTTTTATAGTTTTATTAATTTGTGTGAAAAATTCCAAAATTATACTTTTTGTGAACGAATAAGTATTTTTTTAGTGGCAGCAAATCAAGAGAGGCGCCCTTATTGTATGAGTAAGGAGAGTTGAAGATACTCGAATATTTTTTCGTAAGGTATGCATTCCAATCCGCTCTCGACAGCATATGGCGAGAACGGAATCGAAAATGCCATGGTGAAAATCCTTCATCCTCGCATCAGCTGATTCAAATAATTGATAAAAAAAATATTCCCAATCTGATATCATCATTATGGAAAGAGGGAAGAAACGGGTACGAAGATGGGCCTAACATTATGGTTTGGCACTCACTAGATTCATCCCTCACATCAATCTGCATATGCTCTTAGGAATGAAACAAAGATAGGAAGAACTTTTTAATTTTCAAACTGTGGTTGCATTATTTGTAAGAAATTTTGTTTATAGACGAATACAAATTTTACATTCTCTTCAAAAAAAAAAGGCACTATTGCAATTAGGGAAAGTTGAAGATACTCCCAAACTAGACTTGTAATTAGGCACTATTTGTACTATTTTAAGGTAAACTAGACTTGTACAGAAGCTGGGAAACACAATGGGTTATGGATTTGTTTTGATTTGATTTTTGGTGTTTTGTTTCAAACCCTACAAATGCGTAGTAGTTGACCTTTTGTACCCCGTGAGGACGACCTACGTAACGTCTCAAGGCCTAACTGAAGAATGATATAATTGCATTAATTATGTGTGTTTAGACGATCATATATGATTGCTTGGTGTACCTGATCTCTGATTAGTCACATGTTCTTTTTGCTTAATGTTCGCGCAGATTGTTAAGAGACTGAATTTTCCAATTTAAACTTTGGTGGAATACATGAGATTAGACAACATTAGCGATAAGCAGGAATTTGAACCGAACACAAACAAGAAGCTCGAAGAATCATTTGATCTGTTGTAATAATCTCTTGGTACATTTTTATTTTCATGCTGTCGTACAAAATAACCACCAAGAAGACATCTGTAGGAAAATAACAAAACTACCCCCATGGAAGAAACAGAATTCCGAATTTTGTCCCCGCCTGCTCTTTGAAACAATCTGGTTCCACACACACTTCCACTCAAAAAGGAATAAATCCCTAATCTCGATTTTCTGCAGATTTTCCCCTTTCATCGAGGTTTACTGGTTATGTCTGAGGATGATCGGTCGGACCATTTCCGAAGGTCGTCTCTCTTAGAGGTAACCAAAAAAAAAAAACCTTATTAGAGGACCATTGGCCTTAGTGATGTCTCAGTGGATACATCATCTAGGAGCAGCTTTTTTTTTTAATGTTCATATGAACTTTGTCTCTCTGTACAGAAAATTCAGATCCTTTTCATTGATCTTTGTTACTAGGATGGTTTCTATCACCCGAGGGAGCAAATCGTTTGTGTTAGCTTTGTTTTGTGCATATATGATTTCTCTGGATGGAAAGATTATGTTTTGAATCGTAACAACTCCTGGTAAATCTTTTTCTTTTTCTTACATGTAATCCAATCACTTGCAAACAAAAAATGAAACAATGTACACACTGTTTTGCATCGCAGATAAAGTCTTGAAGCATGGGGAGAAAAGACTAAGCAAGCTTGGAGGAATGCTTATCTGTTTTCCTGTCATCAAGCTTTCTTGCCGAAGAACAATACATCAGTGAGTGATCCAGATGTGTTGATGGGAGAACGCAGTGGTGAAACTATGTGGGAATGCATTGGTGAAGCTATCGGAGAACGCATTTGTGAACCCATCAGGTAATGCAGTGGGGAGCCAATGGGAGTATGAATTGGTGAACTGAGAGGCGACCGTAGAGGTGAAGTTTGCGTTTGATATAACGCATGACGCAAACCCACAATCTCAGAGGGCTCCGTTGTGGTATAGAAATGAGCATATGGTTCAGAGGTCAGTCCTGACTTCTCCTTCTCTTTCTGCAAATCCTCTAAGTGTTCTGCAAATATCTCCTCTGAAGATACCCTTGAACCAAATTCTGGTCTATCTTCTTCAGCCTCACCTTGTTTAAAGGCCTGCCTTAGATTCTCTTGCTTATCTTGAGACGTCTCCAAATGAAACGTCATCCTCTCTGGCTCAAGTGTGACATCAAGACTAAGCCTGAATATATCATCACTTGGTTCAAGTGTCTGGTCCAATTCCATTTTGTCATTTTCGCAATTTTCCAAGTGCAGCGAAGGTCCATCTTCCGCCATTACGCCTGCTTTTAGCACTTTGGTTTCATAATCATCCACCAGCCAAGGCTCATCCTCGTGAATGACCTCTCTTTCATTAAAGGAACCCCTTAAACTAGATTCTGATCTTCCATCTGCATCCTCTTCAGGTTCAAGCCTAGTCCCTAGCTCATACTCAGGGAGACGAAATGTTAAAGCTCTCCCTGAAGTCCACTCAAATATCTCATCCAGTTTCATTGATTCATTTTCGCACTCCTCCAAGTGCAGTGATACCGTATCTTTTGCTACTTGTTGCCCTTCAATTCTGCTATCAATCACCAGGCTGGGTTCCTCCTCATGATTCATCTCTCTTTCTTTTGAAATTCCATGGTCGTTGAAGGAACCACCCCTTGAACTAGATTCTGATCTTCCATCAGCATCCTTGTTTGGTTCAAGGATTGTCCCTAGCTCATACTCACGCAGACGAAATGTTGGAGCTCTTTCTGAGGCCCATTCAAATGTCTCTTCCAATTTCATTGATTCATTTTCACCCTTCTCCAAGTCCAGGGATACCCTATCTTCTGTCATTTCGCCTACTTGTAGCTTTTCGGTTCTGCTATCGCTAACCAGCTGGGGCTCCTCCTCGTGAAACACAGCTCTCACTTTTAAACTTTCATGGTTATTGAAGGAACCCGTTGAACTGGATTCCGATCTTCTGTCAGCATCCTCGTCTGGTTCAAGCATTGTACCTAGCTCAGACTCATGCAGGAGAAACGATGGAGTTCTTTCTGTCCATTCAAATGTCTCTTCCGATTTCGTTGATTCATTTCCGCACTTCTCCAAGTGCAATGATGGTCCATCTTCCACCATTACACCATCTTTGAGCTCTTCGGTTTTGTTCTCATCCACCAGCCAAGGCTCCTCCTCATGAGCCACATCTCTCTCTTTTGAACTCTCATGGTCATTGAAGAAATCTGTTGAACTAGACTGATCTGGTTTAGCAGCATCTTGAGACTCATGAACTACATCACTCGCTTCTGAACTTTCATGGTCATTGAAGGAACCCCTTGAACTGGATGTCGATCTTCCTTGAGCGTCTACCTCTGGTTCAAGTATTGTTCCTAGCTCATACTCATGCATATGAGATGTTGAAACTCCTGCTGAAGTCCACTCAAATGGTTTGATGTGATTCTCATAGTTGCTTTCATATTCCTCCAAATGTAAGCCCGCTCTATCTCCCATTGTCTCTGCCCATGTTCTTTCATCCGCATACCCGCTTCCTTGTAAATAAACTGGTTCGAGTCTTCCATAGGAATTTTCTACATTCTCGCTTGGAAAATCTATTTGATGAGGTACCGATCTCTCTTCACCTGTCTCAGTTTCTATGTTTGTTTTGAATGTTTCATTCGCCTTCTTGAGAGAAACAACAGATCCATCTTCGCTCACCTTGTCCAAATCAAGAGTTTCATTTGTCTCGTATCTAGACTCCTCTAACTCACACCTGACTCTGTCACTAATGGTCTTATCCAACTCTTGTCTTTCACTTATGTTCTCATACTCATCATACTTGGACTGCTCCTCATGGATCCTTGAAATTGTAGATGTATGTTCATCTGATTGGTCAGGATGTCGTATAAACCTCTGGTTATCGTTCACCAAAGATTTCAGGGGAGACTGTGGAGTAGCTGACATCGCATCTGAAAATGTGTTTGATATGTGCTCCGTATCTTCCTTGACTGCTGTTTCCTCAAATGTTTCACCATAGCTTGAGCTGCTGTCACAGACATAATCTCCAATGTACCGAGATTTCTCCAAATGCAATCCCGGTTCGTCTCCCATGCTCTCTTCCAGTGTACTTTCACCCCCATATTCTTCAGTTTCTTGAGCCTCCTCCCAATCAAACTCGTGAGAGTCTCTGGTATTCTCAGGCAGTACGCGTNTCTACCATGGGGATGAGCCTCTCATGGAGAGGTAAAGTGAGGATTTTGGGGCATCTAGAGACGATGTAAGGGAGTTTCCTCTCTTGGATACCGACGACGTTTCTCAGGTAGTCCCAGTTTTCAGATGCCACATCGCTTTGCGCCTTCTCCAACTGCTTGCATTTTCTCAGCATCTTGTCGATGCTCGGGTCATCAAAACCTTTCTCCCTGAAGAACCACATGATGCTGCTGCTGCTGCTGGCCTCCATAAACGCCACTGCAACAACGAGGAAGACAAATTCTTGTTTTCAGTGATGATTCGAGCTTGAACAAGTAAGTAGAGTAGAGTAGAGTAGAGAGAGGAATATACCAGTGAGCCTCCCGCCGATGCCTATCCAATTGAAATTAGAGAAGAAGAAGCTCTTCTTATCCGCAGCGATGGATTGGGTTTTCTCACAGTGTAAATTACTATCATACCCCTAAGGTCTTTTCGCATGACTTACTGGCTCCTTCGATCAATCGGGCCGTCGTCAATCCACAAACCCTAAAACCTTGTTGGAATCACTCACAGCAATGGTGCCCTCCTCCTCCTCGAAAGCCGTCGTTTTTGCGAGGCAGATGGCGAAGAAGATTCGTGTTACGACGCCGTCCGCAACGCGATTTGTCTCAACGGGGGACAATCAGCAGCAGCAGCAGAGCCCTCCAGAGCCTTTACCAAACAGACCCTTGCGAGGGGAGAGATCTCGCAGAGAAGCACCGCAAGCCCTCAACACTCTGTCTGACCATGGCTTCCTCGAACAGTTCAAGCTTGGAGTCCATCAGCAGGACGAAACCCCCAAAACGGAACGAAAACCCCAAGAGGAGGAAACGAGCCAGGCCTTACCTCAAGACTCGGATGAGATCTTCAAGAATATGAAGGAAGGAGGTCTCATTCCTAACGCGGTGGCGATGCTTGACGGCCTCTGCAAAGACGGGCTTGTGCAAGAAGCCATGAAGCTTTTCGGGCTGATGCGTGAAAAGGGTACGATCCCTGAGGTCGTTATCTACACTGCTGTCGTTGAGGGCTTTTGCAAGGCTCACAAAATCGAAGACGCCAAGAGGATTTTCAGGAAGATGCAGACCAGTGGGATTGCCCCAAACGCCTTCAGCTACGGCGTCTTGGTCCAGGGACTGTACAGCTGCAACATGCTAGACGATGCTGTTGATTTCTGCGGCGAGATGCTCGAGTCTGGTCACTCTCCCAACATCGCCACTTTCGTTGGATTGGTTGATGCCTTGTGCAGAGAAAAGGGCATCGAACAAGCACAGTCGGCCATTGATAGCTTAAACCGAAAAGGGTTTGCTGTTAATTTGAAGGCTGTCAAGGAGTTCATGGACAAAAGGGCTCCATTTCCGTCTTTGGCTTGGGAAGCCATTTTCAAGAAGAAACCAATCGAGAAACCCTTCTGATTCTTCTCTCGCTTGCGCAGTGTTGTTGTTATGTACACGGTACACCACAAGATGTTTACTTGCAAGATGTAATAACAACCTTGGAAAATAAAATCAATCTGCGTTCTGCTTGGAGTCTCATATCAATAAATTTCCTTTGTCTTCTAAAAAAGCCTAGTTGTTGACGTAATTCAGAGTCCCCCAATTTATGAATTCTAATGACTTATATTGATTGCAGTTTCAATTGATAAGCTATGCTAAAGTGAGATGACTTGTAGATTTGGCATTGCGTTGTCAAATCTTGCTGAGGCTTGTTAGTCATCTTTGTACGCAGAATGTTGCAAACTTTTTTGGCATAAAACAAATATGAAACAACGATAAATTTAGTGGTAAAATGTTTCAAACATTTTTGTTTCTAGTAGTGTAATCAAAACTTTTTTTAATAATATGATCACAATTTCTTTTATTGAATAAAAGATAGCAGCTAATAGTTCAAAAATAAAATAGAAGATAGCAGCTAACTTAGGTACTACTTTCGTGTCTATCAAACTTTCTCAATGAATTTCAATATATGGCGTACCAACCTCATTTTTACCTCCACGTATATAATTACTATCAAGCAATTTTTTAATAGTTGCTATGCGGAGTGTGATGATTTTTTTTTTTTTAACATTTTGTAGTTCGTCTGATCTATTTCGTTTAAACAATCTAATCGAAATATGAAAACATGTAAGTTTAGAACATTAAAAACTATTGTTGTTAGAAAAATAACGTAGCAAAAATGTCTTTCTTCAAATTTTCTTAAATCTTACACATTTTCAATACATTTTTCTAGTAGGTATTATGCGAAGTGTGAGTATAAAATATGGTTTTTACATTTTGAAAATTCATCTAAACTATATAATTTGATAAACAATCTAACAGTTGAAAATAAATATGTTTAGAACATCAAAAACTATTGTTGTTTGAAAAAAAACATAACAAATATGTTTTATATTTTTTTCATATTAGAATTTTATGATTCATTTTGTAAAAAAATAATATGAAACATTTAACAATGTTGTGTATGTCAATGTCCTATTAGCAATTTGAAATTTAGAGTTTAGAGTTAACAACATAAGTTTAGAGTTATGTTTCTCAACATACATTTTTGAAATTTGTAACGTAAAGAAACTTGGATAACTTAATTTTAACTAATTGAGTTAACTTGCATCTCGCCCGAGAACGTAGGGGTGGATCTTCCGAAGCTGAAGTGGCTCTATTTGGACAATATTGACTTTGGAAATGGTGATGCTTTCAACAGACTTCTCTCTGGTTGCCCAGTGCTCGAGGAACTGGTCATGGAAGATATTGCATGGCATAGGTGGCCAACTTGCAGTGTGTTTAGCCAAAGTCTCAAAAAAGTGAAGATTTTCTGGGAGGATAACACAGGTGAAGACGACCGTGAGGATTGTCCCGAGAGTGTTGTTTCAGACCCCAAACCTGCTCTACTTGGAGTATTCCGATGACACTGCTAGGAACTACCCAGAGTTGAATTTTGGTTTGATTGTTGAAGCAAATGTTCTTCTTCACCTGAGAGAAGGAGTGCAAGAAGAGGGAGAGGAGCTTGATGAGGATGAAATGGCAAACGAGGATGCTTCACTATTAATGAAAGCAATACACAATGTCAGCAAACTTTATTTGCGTGCAGACACTGTGCAGGTAAACTGATAAAAAGAAAAACCCGTGAGATCTCCTTATAACGATTGAGATATATGATCTACTTAAATGATGGGATTGCGATTTCTGTTTTTATGTTATTAGGTTATTTTGTTTTCCTTTGCTGTCTTAGGGGATGTCCTTGAATAAGTAAATATTATGTACTCTTTAGGAAAGAGTTGTTCCATCATTGAGGAAATCAGTCTAGAACTTTTTCAGGAAGCAATTTTCTTTTCTATCTTTTAAGTTTCTATTCGTTTCTCAATCTTCCAAATGATCTTCTGATCTAGTTGTTTTGGGTTGCGTTTCAGGTGCTTGCATTCCGCTGTGGAGAGATACCGATTTTCAACAACCTGAGCCAGTTAACAATTGAGAGGGGCCAATGAGTAGTGTGGGATTCATTGTCGGGTCTGCTGAGCAGCTGTCCGCTTCTAGAGACTCTGGTCTTGCGGATAATTCTCTTTACCTATATTTTTTTACAAAAAAAAGTGCAGTAAAAACAGATTCTCAAGAGAGATGGTTTATTGATTTTAGGGGCTCGTCCATGAAGCTAGTGGCACATGTGGGGACTTGTGCCCGTGTGAAGGTGGTGTTGCAGTAGTTGGTGGTGCTAATACAGTGAGAGTTCTCCACGTGTTTGAGCTTGGAGAAGCCATTGGTGATGAAGCTAAGACCATCTCCATTGGTTGAACTCTCAATGGGTTTCTTAACCAATTTTTAAATATAAATTTTCTATCTCTCTATGTTAAGAACCTTAGTAATAAATTTTAATTTTTTGCACCTCCATTGGTAAAATCCTTGATAGGGTTTTTAAGAATAAAAAATATATATTTAAGAAAAGACTTTAAGAACAAGGTAAGACAAAGAGAATGAAAACTTCAAATGTATTAAGATCGTGAGATCCACACGTAGAGGATATTCAAATGATGCACACTTGTGACATATATATAGCATACAATGTAGCAAAAGTAGTTGGAATTGTAATTAAGAACCTGCAATAATTAGTGATTAGGATATTGTGAGAGTTCTTGATTTCAATAAGATGGCCTCTCGTATGCACCAATGTTCTGTTCCACCATAACTCCCACCACATTCAGCCCTCAGTAACAACAACAGCGAACATAGTTACTACTGTAAAAATGCCTTGATAATGTTGAAAACAGCTTCCACCCAACTTGTTCTCAACGGTTTTCTTGAATTGCTAGGGTTGCAGAGCCGAAGACAAGTGACTCTGTATCATCTCGAACGCTTCCGCAGAGTGAATGACTTCGAGCTTCTCTTCTTGGTTTGGCCATAAGTCTACACGTCCTGCTGGGTCTGAAGTTGGTTTAATCTGAGGGATCATAGAGATTCCTTTTTCCACAAATCTATGTACCACTAGACAGTAAATGATTTCCGCTAACGTTTTCCGTCTTTCCTTATCTCTAACTTCTGATATCCTCCTGCAAATCAAGCAACCTCTTGTAAGCGAAATAAACGATGTTGAAAAATTGCTACCGTAGTCTATACATAGATTAGACCAACAAGGGGATTCTAAGCTTAGGTTCTCTGCTTAAGTATTAGAAAAGAGTCTCTGCCATATTCCAGTGCAAATGAAGCTGAAGCACGTATATAAGAGAAATAAACGATCTGAAATTGCTCATACTAGTGACAGAAATCGAATGTAGCCTACACGTAGACTACTTAAGCAAGAGTTATTCCCGAATTTCAGTAAGATTTATGTATTACTAGTGTGAATTATCGATACAAGGCAGTGGGTTTTCTCAAATATTTGTTGAAGCAAAGAGAAGCTAGAGAGAAAAAAGATTAAGACTTACTTAGAGAGAATGTCCTGTGTTGAAGACAATTCGGCTTTGAGATTCTCCTTCTCGGTGGCTATCTTCTCGAGCTGCTCATCGACTGTAACGGGTAAGAGATGAGGATGAATTCTAAGAATCTGCTCCAGAAGCTGTCCCACAGGAGATTCCAGATTGAATTGAGTTATCGACATCTTATCAAGTATGCCATTGGCGCAGCAGTACCCTCCTACAAGACTTACAAAGCTTTTCTCCTTCCATGTTTCCAATTTTCCCAAATCAACCCAGCAATTGTTCGCCCTTTCCCCACACCAGCACCATCTCCAACAAAAAAAGCCCGCTCTGGTACCATCAGCAAGGTGCTGGAGATGCCTCTATAATAAAAAATAAACAATGCCATACAGGAACGAGACACGTTTGAGGCCATTAACCAAACTTTCTGCCATTTAAAAGCAACCTGACAAGCGATGAAGAAGGTAGTTATGAAACCACCACTACAATTCCCAGTCTCAAAATTTCTGAAACACATTATTCGAGAATTGTGCAACACATAACGATGAGATTTGGGATGAACTGAGGAATAAATTGAAGAAGATAAAACCTCGTTGACTTCTTCGGGAGGAGGCGGAGACGGACCCGGCGGTGCAGAAGCAGGAGTAGGAGGAGTAGATTGAGGAGCAGTAACTTAAGAGATCGATTGAGCTTCGAGACATCGACAGCGAGCTCGACATGGCAGCCCGAATTCCCCTTCTTCGCTCACTCTAATCTACCGTTTTCCAAGACATGAGAGAGATTGGGAGATCGAGAGAGAGGGATTGAGATTTGGTGTTTCTGATTTTTGGTTCCATTGTTTGTATCGGTATCGGAACAGGCAGAACAAAGAAAGAAAGAAAAAAAAATAGATTTGTTAAAATTAGACCCATCCAACACTGACACGTAAGGGTTTTTAAATTTTTCTAAAATCTCTTGGCCAAGAACCGTTCCTTAAGCTAAAACCTATTAATCATTTGTTTATTATTTTCTTAACTTAAGAAACTTCTTAACAAACCCTTAAGATGAGATGCTCTAAGGAGAGGTTCATCAGGCAGATGCAGCATTTAGTGAACATGGTGTGTCATTCATTGAAGAATTCCATTCATCTATTATATAGTAGATAATATAAAAATAGAGTTGAAAATTTATATACGATTTCATCAAATGAAATAAAAATAATTTTTAAATATAGTTGATTCAATTAAAATTTGAAAATAAACATTATTATGTCTTTTTTGTTTTTTTTGAAAAGGGCCTTTAGAACGTTATTATGTCTAAAATCTAAATTTAAATAAATTGGTATATTTGGGTACAAAACTCATTTTATCAAAATTCTGTTATTATCTCCGATCTTAAGAAAAAATAGAAGTTAAAGATCTCAAATCCATGATTTTAGAAATATGTATATTTTCACTCAAAAAAATATAATAGAATTTGTGCTCAACGTTGAAGAAATATAGCAGTAGGAAGACTCGATGCGTCATTAAGATTTGCTTAAACTCCAAACTTCAGTTTACATAAAACAATAAATATAAATGAATCTGATGACGACAACGCACCCCACCATACCCAAACTTATTACTTTTCTAGCTACATATATAATATATAAAATTATATATTCAATTTAATCCAATAGGAAACTGCCACGTAGCATTTCCTTGTTAACCAAATAATCTCTTTGCTTCCATATGACGACGATCAACAAAGACTTTCGTACCAGAAAAGAAGATAGATCAAAACTCTCTCTCTTTGTTCTTCTGCTGTTTCCAGAAATCGAATCGAAGCAATGGGTAACGCGATTAGGTTACTCTACCGGAAATGCTGCAGCCCCACGACGGAGGAGAAACCTCACGGCGTCTCCGCTTCTACATCCGGCGTTTCAGCTCTTTCCCGTGATCTCTTCCACTTCGAGACCACTTCTCAGGTCTCTCTTCATTGCCTTCTCCTAAATCTCCTCTCTCTCTTTTTTCAGCTTACTAGTCTTCGATTTGGTCTCTAGTAACTGTTTTATTTATAAGTGAATTGTGAAATGATCTGTCGCTTAGCAGAATCAATACCAATTGTCAGAGAATATTCACAATTTTATGATGTTTTTTTTTTTCCCACATTCGTATAAAATTGATCATAATTTAAAAAAAACTTTTATCCTAGGTTCCTGAAGGGCTTGGAAGTTACGTTGTGTCTTCTAAAAAGGCTCAAGCAAACTGGTAAAAGAAAACAATACACTGATCATCATCCTAAATCTTTCTTTCTTATTACCTTCTTGGATATTTTCAGATTTTTAATTTCCCATAATATTTCAAAAACATGTTTAAAGGTATGGCAAAATACTTGAGGCATGGAAGCAAGCTAAGCCTCGGCCTCAGACCGCTGAGGAAGCCGCAAGGCTTGTTACCGTGACTTTGAAGGGTCATAAAAAAGCCGATGTTGAGGTATTTATAATTATGTTTCATGCAAGTTTCGAAAATCATTAATGAGTTTGGAAAGATTATTTAATCTGGTTTGATTTGTTAATTATACATTCTTAGGGACTTTTGTCTTTCTATAGACTCCCTTCGTCTCCTAAGCTCGTTGAGGCCTCCACTGAATCTCGTGTTTCTGCACCTAAAGGAGCTCGGTTTGAGCTTCAAACGCTTCCGGTTCGAAAACTTTATCAATCTTTTAGATGGTTTTTAATTAGTTTTGGAGTATGCATGATGACAATAATGTTGCTGATCAACAAATGTTATAAGGTGGATCAAAAATCTGTGGCAGATGGAGATACCGTTACCGTGTATGTTAGTAGCACAGACCCGGTTGTGTCATCTTCTATTCCTAAGGAAGTGAGCCTTGCAGCGGTTAAAAGGGCGAAAGCGCGTGAGAGGAAGAATTATACAGAAGCAGATGCACTTCACAAGAAGATCATAGCTTCTGGTTACAGGTTTGTGTTTTTGATATACTTCACAACAACAACAAAGATCATATAGTCAAATCAAATAGAGCTATTGGAATTTATAACTCTTCTGACCCTTTTTTTTTTGTCTTGTGATTTAGGATGATAAATTATCAGAACGAGGAAGTGCTTGCTAAAAAGTTTAGAATTAGACTAAGGTAATGCACTCTCATCTTAAGTCTCTTGAAATCAAAGCTATTTTGGAGTTTTCTAAGAACAACTTGAAAACAGGGGAATTGATTCACCGGAAAGTAAAATGCCGTTTGGAAAGGAGGCGCACGATGAGCTACTTAAGATGGTTGAAGGAAAAAGCTTGAAAGTGTTAGTTTATGACGAAGATCGTTATGGAAGATGTGTGGGAGATATATACTGCAATGGAAAATTTGTTCAGGAAGTAATGTTAAAGAAAGGTCTTGCTTGGCATTATGTAGCCTACGACAAGCGCGCAGAGCTTGCAAAGGCAAGATTTTTGTAAAACTTTTTAAGTCTCTTTAGTTTCTTTGAATTAGCCTTTCTGATGTTTAACTGTTGTTTTGTTTTGGTGTTTGAGATCAGTGGGAAAACGAGGCTAAGCAGAAGCGTATTGGTTTGTGGTCATCTGCAAATCCAGAGAAGCCATGGGAGTGGAGAAAGAACAAACGTGGAGGAAACTGATACCTCATGTTCTCTGTCCAGTTCGATAACAAAAGTAACAAATATTATTCGATTGATGATTATTGTTGTAAAACATGTGATCTGTTTCTGTAACTGTAAGAGCTCTCTGTAAATGTTTTATGTATTAAGTTATTGGCATTAATGGAGAATCTCTCTTTGAACCCGGAAATAAGAGTTTGCATAGTTGTTTTGTTTTCTAAATTTAAAGAATTAGTTTATTTTTGGGTTTAACAATCAAGGGTTGAGAATAAAACTCTGTTTTCATAACCAGAGGAAGTAAAAAAAAAAAAAATCCTGAAAAAGTTGCAGATTTGTTTTCTAGTTGATATATTGCTACAAAAATGTGAAAACAGTTTTTTTTTCTTCTCATAATTCTTCATCATAAGGAGGATTATCAAGGGCTCTAAAGCTAGAGCCTTTCATAATCTTTTTGCAATCTTCTTCTCGAGTTCTTACAAAATAGAATCAATGCCGAAGAATAAGAAAACAGAATGGCAAGTAGGAGATCCTGCGATAAGCGTGGTGAGCGATCAATTCTGTAATCCATACCCAATGGATCTAATGGTGAAGAGGAAAGTTCAGAACTTCTCAAAAGATCATTACCAAGTGTTTGATACAAGCGGTAATCTCCTCCTGCAAATTGATGGACAAGCTTGGGGATTCAACCGTAAAAGGGTTATGCGTGATCCGGCTGGTTTCACAATCCTCACTATGCGCCAAAAGGTTACAAAAACATATTCAATTTTGTAAAACCGCCATTGACGCAACCACAGCAACAACAAAAACAAAACAAAAAAAAGAAAAGAATCTTTCTTGAGATTGTGAATGTGTTTGTGTGTACAGGGGATTACGTTGAAGAACAAGTGGGAAGTGCATGGAGGAGAGAGCAAAGAAAGAGAAGACTTGCTGTTCACGGTACAGCAATCTCAAGCGGTGTCATTGAAAACATCTGTGGATGTTTTCTTGCCAGAGAACAATAATGTCAAGAAGAGCAATACTTGTGATTTTCATGCTTCAGGTGGATACTCGAATATCTCATTCAAAGTTTTCAAATCGGATGCTCTCATCGCCGGGGTAGGGGTAAAAAAAGTTTAAAACACATTTCTTTATTAATACTTATGACGTTTTTTACACATTGGTGAATAATTGAAATCTTTTTGTTTTTGTTTTTTGCTTTTGGGGGGTATTATCTTTGCAGGTGACGCATAAGTTTACATGGGGAAGTTTCTGCAAAGGGAAATATAATTTTAGGGTGAGTGTAAATCCAGAGGTTGATTATGCTTTTATCATTGCTTTGCTTGTTATGGTCGATGACAATGAGAATTGGTGTTAGTATCTTTCTAGATATCTTCTTGTCCTCAAAAGTCTTTCTTTGGTCATTTTCATTATTTCTCGTTGTGTATGAATGTATTCATTTCTCAACATTTTTCTTTGTTTGGTCACACAATATATTCATTTCTCAAGATATGTGTACGTCTTTTTCAATGTAACGTCCTTGCGTCCACTTGATTAGATATTTTTTTAATATGCGGAGATTACAAAATCTCAATTGTAACAGATCTTTTCACATAAACCATAAAACAGAGCTTTTTTCATTTATAAAATTAATATTTTGAAGTGTAGTCGCAGAAAAATAACATTCATTTCGAATGAGAACACTAAAAATTGTCCTTCATCATAAGAAAGAAAACACACTTTTATTAATTAGATGTAAACAAATGCAAACAAACAATCGAAAATCAAATCTTTGAACAAAGAAGCAAATCTGACTTGAGAAGTTCCCATAAATAAAGTAATGAGACACAGAGAACAAATGTAGAGACACTGATATCAAACAAACCCATTTTGACCAAACCTCTTAAGAAACCTTAAAAACTCAAAACCAGACCCAATAAAATCAACGAAGAGTAGGATATGGAGTAACGAGCATAATGGACGATACACACCAGCAATAATAAGTAAGCAAAGCTCTGGGTAAAGATGTTTAGGTAAGGTCATCCTCCTCAAGCTCCTTCGCCTTCAGCTTCTCCTTCACCCTCAACAACATCGTTGTCTTCCATGAATCCTGCAACATAGTTACACATTCCATGATAAGGATCAGACAAAGGTAAAAAAAAAGACAATATTATTCAAACTTTTTTTGTATCCGATTACAAGGTCCGTACCAGCGGAGTCATGCTATCAAATTCCTTGACAACGTCTGTGAACTTTGCGATGTCTTCTTCATCGATAGCAGCAGCAAGATCCTATCCATGGGAATAAATGCACTAAATTTAACATGCTTTATGTAAGCTATACTCCCATAATCACCATAATACTCAGTTTTTAAAAACTTACCGATAAGAATTTGCATTCTCGTGTTCCTGAAAAAGTTGGATCCAGATCCTGCAGAAACGTAGAAAGTTAGAATCGTGTCATAGTTACTCACAGGAACACACCGGAATGCTGATGTTACTGGTGTTTTCTGTGGAAGAAGAAGAACCTGATATTTCTCCAGCGCATTAGTGATGGAAACAACATCAGCTTTGCATAGGTGGCACATGCCAGCATTGAGAAGATGGCCCTTAACTCCATACTTTAGCATGTTGTTGTTGAGTGAATGGTGAGCTATTTCTTCATAAATCTTGATTGCCTTCTCATATCTGTCAAAGATACACCAAGCCCTTATCATCTAATCCATCCCAAAGTAAACAAAAAACTCTCATTGCTGCCCGTGCATAGTGAACATCATGATTCCAAACAATGTCGAGTTTATGGAATATGGATTAAGCCATAAAATTTGAAGGCAGGAGTTTCCAGCTGAGTACTGCAAGCACGAGGAAGCAAAAAAGAGGTAAGGTTCAGAAAATCTTACTGCTCCAACTGGGCAGCATATTGTGCCACCTTTAGATTGCACTGGTTTGCAGAAGTGGTCACTTCTTCATTTTGAAAAAAATCAGCTGCCTTTTCAAAGTAAGCAATAGCCTGGTCGATCTTCTGGTCCGCTTCATAATACTCAGCAATTTCCTGTCAAAAGTACAAAAACCATTAATGAACCTACTAGTACAAAACAAAATACAGAAAATCCGTACCAATCTTACTATACTGTAAAATCACATATCCACTGGACCCAACATGCAAAAAGGAAACATGAGCACTGGAGGGAGTACTAAAGAAGTGCCTTAGTACCGACGTTAGTAACTCTATTCTCTCAACATCGGTACTAAAAGAGTGAAATATCGTAATCATGCTCAAAGAGACATATTGTACCTTGTAATATCTGGCAGCCATGTTAAGCCTTCCTATCTCACAGAATATATTCACTGCTCGCTCTAGACAAGAGGCAGCCTCTGCATATAGGATCATGGTTATATTAGGACACGAAACACAAGCATACAGAAAAGAAAACACACAAAGAGTTGATAATCCAGTGACATCTACATACCATTTGTGTTAACTTTCTTGTAGCATTTAGCAGCTTCGGCATAGGCGTTAGCAGCATCGTGTTTGCTGTCCGACTGCAGATGCACAGAAATATTATCATATACATAATAGTTCAACACATTCGTCCAGAATCATGTTTGTAGCCAAAGGATATTTACCTTTAAGTGACAGTCGGCAAGTTTTAGATAAGCCTTTCCAGCCTGATCCCCTGGAAAGTCATATATTGAACACATTAGCAGGACACACTGATAGAGAATCGAGCAACGGTCAAGAAAACATAAACCTATCAAAAATCAATCCAATAGAACCCAATCGGGTACTGTTTCCCTCAGTGCCTCCTGCAAATTATACACTAATTTTGAAACTTATCAATGACTCTCTCTAAGGCCAACAACCATCATCGAGCAATCTGAATGTTGAATCTCTAGTAGTTACAATTCTCGGATGCAAACACTCGCATATATCTTACAGATCAACTAGGCCTAAACCCAATGACTATTCTACTTCTGATATGACCATGGATGGATCATCGTAATTCATAACCTAACATCAAACGTTTCAATTCCCCCCCCCCCCCTTGTCTTCATCATAATCATATATATATTTCACAGAGAGCAGAAAAATCCACGACCAATCAGATGAAACGAAAATCAAGCACACAAGCAAGCAAAAAAAGGTCGGCTGAAGAACGAGATTACATGATTTGGCAAGCTTATAGGAATTAGCTGCTTTTTCGAGCAGATCGGCAGCATCCTCGTACTTAGATCCGAATAGTCCCCATCCATTGAGCTTCTTCTCGGCTTTCTTCTCAAATTCCTCCGCTCTCACCAGATGATCCCCCATTTTTTCCTTTAACTCCGACTTGAAATTAACTCCGTTCCACCTCCGATGTTGTGCTTTCTTTACCTCCCCAGCGCCCGATTGTTCTTCAAATGTTTACCCTTTCTTCCTCGAGAGATTTTGCTTCGACGGATTTTCGCAGCAATGAGATACGAGAATCGATCGGGAGCGAAATATCAGACAAACTTCGGTAGGGGAAAGATTTTTCAACCGATTTAGCTGGGCCGAACAAAATATTAATTCAAATATGGGCTTCATCTTCTAAAAGCCCAACTTAAAACGCGCTATTCACTTATTTCGGATTCGGAAGTATGTAAATTCTTGACTATTTTGCTTGAGAAAACCAAAGGAAGACAATGTCAAAAACTTCGAATTCGTTTCCCACAACCCAAAATAAGGATGAGATGTTTGAAACATAACTTGAACAGAATCAGTAACATTAGCTGAAGATCCCACTGCCTAAATACCATTCTCCGCCATTACTCCAGCAGCATCAGTTCCTGTAAGATCTATCAAACCGATACCAACATTTGAGTGCTTGGTGACCAGATTTGCCGCATATCTGACACGGTTCTCGAGTCTCTCGACCATAGTGATGCGAAACTGAACCATTCCAACGATGAGACTGATATGAAGTCTTCTGCACAAATACCTGTTGAGAGAAGCCACAATCTCGAGAAGCATAACCACCACGTCCCCTGAAACCTCGAGCTTCATATCCGAAATCAAAAAACCCAATTTCTTCAAAATCATTCAACTGAGAAACAACGTCGTCGTAAGTAGGACCCGGTGATCTTCTCATTGAAACATCAATAGCAGTAGTAAAAGCCTCGTAATCTGGGCCTAGACCCTTGAGGAAGTGAAGAATCCTCATCGATTCTGAGATGGGTATTCCAATGTCACTGAGCTGGTCACAAATCCGTTGTAACTCACTCTCATACTCAGCTACAGATTTGCCGTCTTTAGTGATCGTATATAACGATCTGAGTAAATCAAACGAGGATCGACGGAAACGTTTAGCAAGGGCAAGCCATACCTCTCGAGCAGTGTTGCTTCCCACGACATAGCTCATAGATTCTTGGGATAAAGTCCCGAATATCAACGACATGACCAGGCTATCGGTTTGGTCCCAGGTTCTTTGATTAGGGTTCGCGATTTCCATCGTCGTCTCTGAATGCTGTCTCTTTTCGCCTGTAACAAACGGCATCAAACCCTGACTCGAAAGGTAAGCTTCCATCTGGAATTTCCACAAATGGTAGTTCGAGGCATTTGGTTTGATTGTAACACAATCCGCAATGTTCAGCTGGCATCGAAACGAGTAAGCTTTAATGGCGCCTTCCATGGCTACGACACGGATCAAATCGGGATGAAAAATTAGGGATTTCCCAAACGCTTCTCTTGTTTGTTTTTACAGACTTAGTTTATTATAGAGAGAACTCGATTGCGGGGAAAAAAAGAGGAAAACTACAAGGGAGTTGTAAAATTAGGATCATGAAAAATCCCGCAAAATCGAAAATGAATTCGTGAGGGGGAATTTTGACGGAGTACGACTACTGTACGACGGAGTCCTCTTGCCTGAGCTCGTCGTGACTCCGTGACTTTCACGGGTTGTTTGGTAGAGACCAGAAGAAGAATTTGGGCCTTGGTATTTGCATATAATTTGAGCCCACGAAATGCCCACTAAAATGTTTAAGATGTTTTAAAAGTTTGATGTTTTAGCTTTTTTAATTGGTATTTAGTTTTACGAGAAGAATTAATGTTAATATTTGAGTAAAATAAATTAAAAAATACCAAACTTTATTATCTTAAAAAAAAAACATGATTAGAAAAGCAACAATTAATATTAATATAAGAGTAAAACATAAAAAATAATTAAAAAATAAAAAGTAACTATTGTTAAAGTTTATTTTAATAAGTGTGCAAATCCTAAAACATCATACATTGAAAAACAGAGTACAACTTAATCTACCTATTGGATAAACGTACTAATTAACCCCCAAAAAAAAAAAATGGAACCCAAGCAAGACAGATGGTTAATGACGTTGTTATCTCAAGGATAAATTAACAGCTTTTTGGAATTTGTATATGAACATAACACATTGTATTTGGTTCGTTAAACTGGAAATATACATATATAACATTAAATGCAAAAAATTTCAACCTGGTTAGTTAAGTTTTTTTTTGAACAAAAACCTGGTTAGTTAAGTTGAACATGTATGAAACGTTTTTGTATACTTTCAACTTAATGAACCAGATACGCTGTATCGTGTTTATATACAAAACCAAAAAAAAAATGCCAACTTAAACTTTGACTAACAATAACCATATACTTAGAAACAAATTCTATAATGTTAACCAGCTAATAACTTGATAGTTGATATTATTCGTGAGAGATTGATTCACGTGATAGAAATATATTAAAAGAAGGAGGGATTACGAAAGTGCTGTTTAGTTATTATTAATTATTTAATTCCCCTAACGATCACGTATTCAATTCTTCAATCGCTGCCATTTCGTTTTCTTGATGAAAAGTCTACAAACGTCTGCTGTTAAGTTAATTTCTACACGTGATCATATTTGGCGCCGCCTTAAGTTTCATCGAATTTCACAAAATGTCTATGAACTACTACTATATCCTTCTCAAAATGATTTTTGGGAGGGCTTATACTGAATTATAAAATAAAATAAATATATGAGAATATGAGATGAGAAGCGGTGATACACTTTAAAGTCACTTTTCCGTCTAGATACACTCTCATTTGTCATGAAAGCGAATGATTCATTCTTCCCGAAAAGGTCCTTTGAACTCGTTTATCCTACGTCGAACCAAAAAAATTATTTCTTGTATTGTTTATATGTTTTTATTAAGTAGGTGACGAAAGATAATTTGGTGATATCTTTGATGTGATTTGACCAGCCTGTCAGGTCTCCAATGATCAAATATTATTATCCCGATTTTACCCCCCACAGACAGTGAAAGCAATGTCTAATCCCAAAGGGTATTTGTGTACTTTCATCGTTTAACCGTGTGGCTATATGAAGCCGTTTCCTCGTGTCACACATGTCAATCAACAACACACAATAATTATTCTTCCCGCCGGCAAATTTTAAAGTTTCTCCGGCGGTGGGAAAATGTCTCCTCAGATCAAAACTCATCTCTTGCCGAAGCAAGAACCGTCCTCTGGGAAGCATGGATCTACCTCCGGCGTCGTTTTCAACGTCTCGACGAGCATAATCGGAGCCGGGATAATGTCGATGCCGGCGGCGTTTAAGGTTCTCGGGGTTATCCCAGCGCTTTTGATCATCACGGTCATAGCTTGGCTTTCCACAATCTCTGTTGGATTTCTGATGAAATCGACCCTCGCCGGAGAATCGACTACTTACGCCGGAGTCATGAAAGAGTCGTTCGGGAAAACAGGATCCGTCGCTGTACAGATTGTTACGATGGTTGCCACTTTTGGTGGTATAGTTGTCTTCTCGATTGTCATAGGTAAAGTAATTTGATACAGTGGAGAGGTTTCTGTTACCATTTGAAGTACTAAGAACAGATTGTTAAGTTTGGAATTGTGGTTTCTCTCAGGAGATGTGCTGTCCGGAAATGAAAATGGAGGATCTGAACATTTTGGAGTTTTGCAACAATGGTTTGGTTCTCGTTGGTGGAACACGAGGATCTTCGCTCTGTTGTTCACCTACAGCTTCGTCTTGCTTCCATTGGTCTTGTGCAGGCGTGTGGGTGAGTTTCCTATATAATCTTGATTTCTCAAAAAAAGACACTTTCTTTATGAGATTTTCTGTAAATGGTTTTTGTAGAGAGACTGGCATTTAGTTCTGCGGTATCGTTTCTGCTTGCGGTGCTATTTGTCGTCATAAGCTCGGTGCTGGCGATTTCCGCGTTGATGAAAGGGGAAACGAAGAACCCAAGACTGTTTCCAGAGCTGAACAATGGAGGATCGTTCTGGAATCTCTTCACAGCTTCCCCTGTTATAGTTACCGCCTTCACGTTTCATTTCAATGGCAAGAACCCATCTCTTACACACCAATTCAGTATTGTTTCTCTGTCTTCTCTGTTTTTTTTTTTCTCATGTCTCTGTTTTTTCTTTCTCTTGTGCAGTTCATCCAATTGGGTTCGAGCTCAAGGATCCGTTACATATGATCCCAGCAACTAAGATCTCTGTCGTCTTGTGCGCTGCGATATACTTCGCCACTGGGCTCTTCGGGTATCTCCTTTTTGGAGATGCAACAATGTCGGATATTCTAGTGAACTTCGACCAGAGCTCTGGTTCTTCCATTGGTTCTCTTCTCAATGACGTTGTCAGGCTCAGCTACGCGCTTCACCTCATGCTGGTCTTTCCTCTCATGAACTTCTCACTGAGAGCAAACCTGGACGAGCTCTTGTTCCCCATGAAGCCGTCCTTGGCGAAAGACACAAAAAGATTCGTCGGACTCACTCTGGCTCTACTGATTTGCTGTTTCTTGTCTGCCATCGCGGTGCCAGACATTTGGTACTTCTTTCAGTTCTTGGGATCAACCACCACAGTTTCCATAGCCTTCATATTTCCAGCCGCCATTGTTTTAAGGTAACAGAAGCTTTGATTCCTTTACTCTACTTTTTATCAGATGCTTTATGTTTCCTGCAAAGTCTTTAATTCAGGTGCTTTCTGCTTTTGAAATGGCAGGAACGTCCATGGTGTATCGACTTCAAGAGAGAAGATCGTAGCTGCGATAATGCTTGTTCTTGCGGTTGCTACTAGCATCATCGCTATATCCACGAATTTATACAGTCTCACAGCAAACTGATCGTGGAAAAAAGTTTTGCAAACAGTCTCCTCTATGATCACTTCAAAGAAATCTGTAAAATTATAGAGCATTTATACTAGTATCTTTGTGAAGTAGGTTTTGTCAGAAAATGCAATGTCTGTTGCTACTTAAATCAGAGAAAGAAAGATAAAATGCTACAGTTCTTTGAAATTTATTCATTAAATTACTTTTTGTAGAATATTATTCAAGTGAACAAAGAACATCTGAATCAGACAGTATTCAGTACTAAGAATAGAAGCTCGAATTATCTGAATCAGACTATTCCTTTCTAGAAAAACTTAAAAGAGTTCAAGTTGGAAAGAAGGAAAGAAGGTAAGGATGGTTTAGTTCTTCAAAAGCTTAGGAATATGGAGATGCCTACACTTATGATTCATGACCTTATCCTTTTCTGTAAAGAGAAGAACCTCAGTTGGAAGAGACAGCGAGGTTTTTCTCATCTAGCTTGTTGAGTATGTTGGACTTGAAAGTTGAAATGTCTGAATCTTCCAAGGAATCTGGAGTCGATTTGACGATAGAGACTGCTCCGTTAGATTCCAGGAAGTTGCCAGCTTCATCTGCAGCAAAAGGAGAGTTAAAATCCAGATGCATTTGGCTTTAAGCATGCTCAAGAAGATTTAAAGAGTTCACAGTCCTGAAATCCTTATGTTCAATGAAATAGATGCAGATGCAGAAATAGAAGTAATGTGATAAAAGCAAGACTCAGGGCCGATCCTTCCTTAAAGCTGGTAAAGCATTGGGTTTAGGCCACACTAAAATATCATAATTGGAGGGCCACAGTTCTAATACTGTTTTAGTGTATAGTTTTTTTTTTAAACATCTGTTTTAGTGTATAATTGCATTATAGAATCATTCCATGTGTATCTCTCTCTTCAAAAAAGCAATAGATCGAACGTTCCTCTCCATTTTCATATTGTTGACATTTAGTCTGAATTTATATTACAAATGTATTTCACTTAATTTATTATTTAATTTATCTTTGTATGGCTCTTATATATTTTGTGAATCGTGATGTCACTTGTTAAAAATCTTTGTCAATGTCTTTCATCATTCTATTTGTTTGGCAAGCTACACAAAATAATGAGATAATTAATTTTAGAGCATTGTTTTTAAGCTCAAGTCTAAAATCAGTTTTTGAACAAAAATATAATAATGATAGAGTAATTTTACTAATAAATATAATACTCCTGTTTAACATTAATATTTTTTACAATATAAAGGCCACATTTTTTTTTAGTTTTAAGCCACGAAAAAATACGGAACGGCACTAGCAAGACTTGCCTGAGTTAGAGAGAGCAGCGAGAGCCTTTAGAGATTCTTTCCTTGTCTTGTCATCTTTAGCAGCACCAAACATATGTAGAATCTCTTGAGCCCCACCCAACTCTACAACCTTCATTCTCCTTTCATCTTTATAGACCAAATCAAATGATTACAACATATCAGCAAGAAACAAGTTCACTGGTGAGACCAAATAAACAAAAAAGAAACAAATCCTTTTCTTTTCAACATCGAGGCTGAGACCAAGACCGAGGTTGCTAAGGTTGATGCTGAACCAAAACTCGCAGAAGCCGAAACTAAGCCTCGGGTTTATATATATTTCAGTTAGCTGAAACTAAACCTGAGGCCTTAGGCCTTAAGCTCCGCTTTAGTCTCAGGCTCAGCCTCTACAGGCCAGTAAGAATGTTAGATAAGCTTTGAGACTTGTCCCCTAAGAAATTCATAAACAAGATGGTTTAGGATAAGATAGGGATAAGAAAATTGTATAGTTCCTCTTATAATATGAAAAGTGTGTTTTCCTATTTACCATAGGATTAGAAAAGGAAATCTAGTTTTATAAATATGGTTGTTGAGTTGTGACAATCATATGAGAAGCTAAGAGCAATTGAGTTTAGTTTTGAGAGATTTTCTAAACTTAATAAAGAGAGTTATTCCAATGGAGTTCGGCTTAAAAGTTTCAAAGGCGTTAGAAGAAGACGAGATAGATCCCACCGCATACAGAAGAAACGTAGGCTGCTTACGGTATCTACTGCACACTCGACCTGATCTAGCATTTTCGGTTGGTGTTGCAAGCAGATATATGCAGAGCCCACGCAAGAGTCATGGCGATGTGATGAAGCAAATCTTGCGCTATCTTAAAGGAACCGTGGCATATGGCTTGAAGTTTGGTCGTGGAGGAACAAAGAAGATCACAGGGTTCAGTGACAGCAGCCACAACATAGACTCTGACGATGGAAGAAGTACAACATGACACATCTTCTACTTCGGCTCCTCACCAATAACGTGGTGCTCACAGAAGCAAGACACGGTTGCTCTGTCATCATGTGAAGCCGAGTTCATGGCAGCAACGGAAGCAGCAAGACAAGCTATGTGGCTTCAAGATCTTCTAAGCGAAATCACAGGATGGAAGACGGATCAAGTTCTCATCAAGATAGACAACATGTCCGCGATTGCTCTCACCTGAAACCCGGTGTTTCATGGCAAGAGCAAACACATTCATAAGCGCTACCATTTCATACGAGAATGCATTGAAAGGGAGCTCGTTGATGTGGAGCACGTACCCGGAACTGAACAGAAAGCGGACATACTAACAAAGGCATTGGCGCGGATCAAGTTTGCTGAGATGAGTAACTTGATAGGTGTTCAAGACATGTCGAAGACGAAGACAACAAAGCTTACGAGGGAGATTGTTGGATAAGCTTTGAGACTTGTCCCCTAAGAAATCCATAAACAAGATGGTTTAGGATAAGATAGGGATAAGGAAATTGTATAGTTTCTCTTATAATAGGAAAAGTGTGTTTTCCTATTTACCATAGGATTAGAAAAGGAAATCTAGTTTTATAAATATGGTTGTTGAGTTGTGACAATCATATGAGAAGGTAAGAGCAATTGAGTTTAGTTTTGAGAAATTTTCTAAACTTAATAAAGAGAGTTATTCTTTATATACTTTGTTCTTAAGAAGTCCCTTTAAAGAAGGCTTCTTTCCGGTCTTTGAAACTGTTTGAAAAACTGCTTCAAACTCAACATTATCTTTCGCTGTGTCACCTTTTGCTCCTTTATATTAATGTCAAATGACTCAACCCCTGAGATTATTTTATGAATTCTACGGTCAGCTGAATTGTAATGCTTAAAATAAAATAATGATAATGATTAACAAAAAGTATTTGAAAGACATTCAAAAGGGTTAGAGAAAAATTTCTTCCATTTTGCCCAAAACTCTATTGACGGCACCAGCGCAACCTTGGCATGACATACCCAACTTTGAGGACGACGGTCTGATTACACAATAGAAGTATAGAACCATATTGTAAAACCCGGGTCAATCGGACCAGTCCGGTCCAAATATATCACCAGCTAAGTTTTGTAACTAATTACTAACAAAAAAGTAACTTATGGGATTCAAGCTTTATTAATTGTCACCTTCTTATCAGCAGAGCCTTGCGTCTACACAAGAGTCTTACAAACAAGCGATAAAATTTGTGATATTCGCATCAGATATGTTTTATATCAAATCTCAGAGACTCAGACAGAGCTCAAAGCATACAAGCGCAGGGCATCTTTAGCTAGAACGTCTGCAACAATATTTGCCTCTCTTGGCAGGAAACACTTTATATGTTTTTAAGTACGTGACGGAAGATCATTTGACCAGCCGCGCCTGTCACGTCTCCAATGATCAAATATCACTATCCCGATTTTATCCCCCCGACTGTGGAAGCAATGTCTTATCTCAAAGGCTATTTCTGTACTTTCATCGTTAAACCGTGTGGCTATATGACGCAATGAATGAAACACAACAAATAAAAAAAAACACACAATAACTCTTCTTCCCGCCGGCAAATTTTAAAGTTTCTCCGGCAGTAGGAAAATGTCTCCTCAGATCAAAACTCATCTCTTGCCGAAGCAAGAACCGTCGTCTGAGAAGCATGGATCTACCTCCGGCGTCGTTTTCAACGTCTCGACGAGCATAGTCGGAGCCGGGATAATTTCGATGCCGGCGGCGTTTAAGGTTCTCGGGGTTATTCCAGCGCTTTTGATCATCACGGTCATAGCTTGGCTTTCCACAATCTCTGTTGGGTTTCTGATGAAATCGACCCTCGCCGGAGAATCGACTACTTACGCCGGAGTCATGAAAGAGTCGTTCGGGAAAACAGGATCCGTCGCTGTACAGATTGTTACGATGGTTGCCACTTTTGGTGGTATAGTTGTCTTCTCGATTGTCATAGGTAAAGTAATTTGATACAGTGGAGAGGTTTCTGTTACCATTTGAAGTACTAAGAACAGATTGTTAAGTTTGGAATTGTGGTTTCTCTCAGGAGATGTGCTGTCCGGAAATGAAAATGGAGGATCTGAACATTTTGGAGTTTTGCAACAATGGTTTGGTTCTCGTTGGTGGAACACGAGGATCTTCGCTCTGTTGTTCACCTACAGCTTCGTCTTGCTTCCATTGGTCTTGTGCAGGCGTGTGGGTGAGTTTCCTATATAATCTTGATTTCTCAAAAAAAGACACTTTCTTTATGAGATTTTCTGTAAATGGTTTTTGTAGAGAGACTGGCATTTAGTTCTGCGGTATCGTTTCTGCTTGCGGTGCTATTTGTCGTCATAAGCTCGGTGCTGGCGATTTCCGCGTTGATGAAAGGGGAAACGAAGAACCCAAGACTGTTTCCAGAGCTGAACAATGGAGGATCGTTCTGGAATCTCTTCACAGCTTCCCCTGTTATAGTTACCGCCTTCACGTTTCATTTCAATGGCAAGAACCCATCTCTTACACACCAATTCAGTATTGTTTCTCTGTCTTCTCTGTTTTTTTTTTTCTCATGTCTCTGTTTTTTCTTTCTCTTGTGCAGTTCATCCAATTGGGTTCGAGCTCAAGGATCCGTTACATATGATCCCAGCAACTAAGATCTCTGTCGTCTTGTGCGCTGCGATATACTTCGCCACTGGGCTCTTCGGGTATCTCCTTTTTGGAGATGCAACAATGTCGGATATTCTAGTGAACTTCGACCAGAGCTCTGGTTCCTCCATTGGTTCTCTTCTCAATGACGTTGTCAGGCTCAGCTACGCGCTTCACCTCATGCTGGTCTTTCCTCTCATGAACTTCTCACTGAGAGCAAACCTGGACGAGCTCTTGTTCCCCATGAAGCCGTCCTTGGCGAAAGACACAAAAAGATTCGTCGGACTCACTCTGGCTCTACTGATTTGCTGTTTCTTGTCTGCAATCGCGGTGCCAGACATTTGGTACTTCTTTCAGTTCTTGGGATCAACCACCACAGTTTCCATAGCATTCATATTTCCAGCCGCCATTGTTTTAAGGTAACAGAAGCTTTGATTCCTTTACTGTACTTTTATCAGATGCTTTGTGTTTCCTGCAAAGTCTTTAATTCAGGTGTTTTCTAATTTTGAAATGGCAGGAACGTCCATGGTGTATCGACTTCAAGAGAGAAGATCTTAGCTGCGATAATGCTTGTCCTTGCTGTTGCCACTAGCATCATCGCTATATCCACAACTTTATACAGCCTCACAGCAAACTGATCGTTGGAAAAAGTTTGGCAAACAGTCCGCATTTATACTTGTATCTTTGTGAAATAGGTTTTGTCAGAAAATGCAATGTCTGTTGCTACTTAAATCAGAGAAAGAAAGATAAAATGTTACAGTTCTTTAAAACTTATTCCTTAAATTACTTTTTGTAGACCATTATTCAATTGAACAAAGAACATCTGAATCAGACAGCATTCAGTGTTGAGAATATAAGCTCGATTGATCTGAATCAGACTATTCCTTTCTCTTTCGGTACAAAAATTTAAGAGTTCTAAGTTCTTCAGAAGCTTAGGATTATGGAAATGCCTACACTTATGAATCTTGACCTTATCCTTTTCTGTAAAGAGAACCTCAGTTGGAAGAGACGGCGGGGTTTTTCTCATCTAGTTTGTTGAGTATGTTGGACTTGAAAGTTGAAATGTCTGAATCTTCCAAGGAATCTGGAGTCGATTTGACGATAGAGAGTGCTCCATTAGATCCCAGGAAGTTGGCAGCTTCATCTGCAACAAAAGGAGAGTTAAAATCCAGATGCATTAGGCTTTAAGCATGCTCAAGAAGATTTATGCAGATGAAAACCTTATGTTCAATGAAATCTATGCAGATGCAGATGCAGAAACAGAAGTATGGCAAAAGAATGTGTTAAAGCAAAGACTTGCCTGATTTAGAGAGAGCAGCGAGAGCCTTTAGAGCTTCTTTCCTTGTCTTGTCATCTTTAGCAGCACCCAACATATGTAGAAGCTCTTGAGCCCCACCCAACTCTACAACCTTCATTCTCCTTTCATCTTTAAAGACCAAACCAAATGATTACAACATATCAGCAAGATACAAGTTCACTGGTGAGACCAAATAAGTAAAAAAAAAAAATCAAATCCTTTTCTTTTCAGTAATAATATCCATTGAGTTATCCCGAGGCTTTACCATCAATGGCGAAACGAGAAAGCCTTGAAGCTCCGATTCTCTTAAACAAGGGATCCTTCACATGCAAAAGCGAGACTGATTGCTGAATTAAAGTATCACCTAAACCAGAAAGTGACAATTAAAGGATACAACAACAAATTCACAATCGGAAAACGCAAAAGGCTGATTTGAACAAGAGATTCACATACCCATATAAGGGAAGAACTGGTATCCGACATACGTTGCTGTCCCAGCAAAGAAAAGTTTCAGCAACCAGCCTATCTTCCTCTCAGCTTCTTCCTCCAATGTAAGGTCATCTAGAAAATGGAAGCAAAGTCAAGAACATCAGCAAACCCAAATCAAAGTTCCCAAATTTTCCTTTGTTGAGTCCAATTCACACTCTGCAGAAGCCTCCTATCTACTCTTATGCTTTTGGTCTTAAAGAAAAAGGTTTTATCTTTCACCACTGTAATGTATCTAAGAGTAAACTACTAATCCATCAAACAAAGTAACCACTTTGGATTTAAAATTACAATCAAATGCGATAATCCGGGTTGAAATCGAGACTCTCACTAAACTGTGAAGTGAGAACGGACCTAATTACCACTACTACTACTACTGAACCAAAGCTCATCAGATTTTCAAATCAAAAGACTTCACTCTGATCTTAACCTGCGGGTAAATCTAAGCCCACGAGACGATCTCTTCAGATATTCTTATGCGTAGCGGAAGCAGGTTAGACGTGATTGAGAAAAGAAGACAGAGGTAAAAAAAAGACACCTTTTTTTGTCAACGAGGAGAAATTACGAGATCGAGGATACGCATCCCTTCCTCTGCAAAAATGCTGCAAATTTTTACTTCAGATTTCAGACGAATCGGTGGTGACGACCCGTTGAGCCATTGATGGATCAAAAAAAAAAGGCACAAGATGAAAAATTTCGGCAATTACGTTAGCTACGCGAGCAGCGAGAATTCGCATGACTTATCAAAGCTTCAAATCTTCCTCGTGTTCTTCTTCTAAAACCTGTGTTGCTCTCTGTCGATGATGATGTTCTCTGGTCCTAAAATGTAAAAACCAAATTCTCAGCTACCTTTAATGTAATTTGACACAACATCTTGGAGAAGAAAAACGACTTGAAACAATTTGGGCCCTAAGCTTGAAACAATTTGGGCCCTAAGAGAGCCCAAAATATATGTAATGGGCCATATGTGCTTTCAAGTTGAAACTTTTATGGGCCGATGTTCTTATTTTGTAAGCAAATGTTCCCTTTCGAACCTGAGATATTTGTTGAAGGATTTATGAATTTTGTGTTTCATAATGATCACTCCATCATGTGTTTTCTCTCGGATGTCGGATACGAGATATTTGTTGGAGGACATAATGATTTTTTTTGTCCTTCTTCTTTCAGAATGATTATTTTACTGTCTAATTTTAGTTAATGAGCACAACGTATATAGTAAACCCAAATACTACAAAAACTAAAAAAAATAGAATATTTAAATCTCAGATATTTTCTTCAGTTCTGTAATATATGCTATGTGCAAAATAGAATAATTTTTTTGAAAAACCAGGAGTGATGTTTGATAGCACAAAGCCGCCCCCGTGATCTAATTTCTCTAAGGTACGTAATTTTGTCACTTAGAACAAGAGAGAGTGGGGCAGATGGAATGGGTATTGTTTTTGTACATTCTTGTTAAGATATGTGTTCAATATAATGTTTATTTTGTCCTTTTGGTCCTGTCTAAAGTTTCAATAACAGTCCATGCAATGCAAATTATTTTTTGTTTGATGTGAATGTTAAATGTATGCAATGCAAATTCACGTCTTTTTTGTTTTTTGTTTTTTTTTTGTTTTTGTTGAACCATTGCAAATTCACATCTTGGAGTTTAACTAATGAGTTGTCTTTTTAAAACCCATGTAACGAGAGAGAGACATGGACAATACAGCATGCCAGGAAATATTTGTGGATTAAAGCACTGATTGTAGAACTTGGTATTCGAACCTACGATATTTTTAGTCAAAACATTTAAAGATCGTACATATATATTTGATATTATTCTTCGATGAAATGCAGCTTCATTCATCATAAATCCATACAATATTGTTCTAACGTAACAGAGGATCCACTGTGCATTTTCGTTTGGGCAACACTTCATGCTTTTTTAAAACATTGTTTTGATTTGATTATGTAAGAATAAAATAGAAAACTTATAATTTGATCCACTTAATTCAGTGAATCTGAACAGTCTGAATTATACTAGAGATAAATACCAATCATGGAATAAATTAAATGAATTGATGAATCACAATGTACATAATGTGTATCGTCAAGAACATTATAAATTGAATTGATGAAAACGGAAACAACGAATTTTAGCACCGACTCGTAGAACATATATAAGGTAAGCTAATGGAAATTAATCACCGAAATTAAAGTATAACACAAACCCTTTCCCTAAAACAATGGAGGCCGTCTAATAATATATTCACACGTGTACCTGGTTTAAGTATAGTAGCCTCTGCAAAAATGTTGGATTTTTTCAGTTTTCGTTAAAATCATAAAATTGTAAATATGTGCATTTAGGTGTCATGGAATGATATTTGATTCGGACAAGGGATTACAATACATATGGAGAGAAGACAAAGGAAATATAGCTGTCACCAACACGAGACCTTCTTACATTTTTATATTTTGTTTTCTTATTACATATATACAAAGAAAACAGAAGAAAGGACTATATATATATATATATATATATTAATAAAATAAGAAGAAAGATAATAGTTTATATTAGTCCCTTTGCACAAAAAAAAAATATATTAGTCCCTTATTAGTTTTGGTAAATTATTACATTCATTTCTAAGCCAACCTTTTTGTTTGTGTGAAATGACATTGCCAATTGACAACTTGACGCCATTAGAATTCAAATGTAGATGTAGCAGGAAATAAGTAACCACCGTATTCCTTTCTATACACTTAGGCCTGCAAGTTTTTGGTTTGGGTAGTCGGATAGTTCGATTCAGAAAATTATACCAAAAATAATCAAATTAAACAATTATGTTCAATTTGGTTTGGATATCGGATTATTTGAATTTAAACTGATCGCCAAACCAAAAACCGTATGTATTCTATAATATTGTCCATCGGTTCATAACTCATAACTAAAAATCAAAAACTTTGGTTTGGTTTAATTGGGAAAGCTCGGTTCTAATAATTAGTAGGCCTATAAATACACTCGTTGTAGCCAATACTTTAACCATAATCTAAAAAAGTTTCGGTTTTAGCATTTTCTAAAAACTGATCTGTTATTCAAAATGACATTTTAAAAACATTTGACATCCTTTAACAACAAAAAAGACATTTGTGACATTAACCAAAGTTCACACTTGTATGTTGTATCAACCTCACGTGTCAGATTCGTGTTTTTTTCACTACAGATATTTAAGGAAATTATTTAGTAAACTATTTGACTTGTAATGGAGAGCCATTTTTAAGGAAGGTGACGTCATTATCCGTTTTTAAACAATCGGTTTCTAAATACATATGCAGTTTATTTTATCCCTTCTAAGTACTGTGGTGGACATTTTAAATACATATGCGGTTTTAAATACATTATCCCTTTTAAATATATACATATGCGGTTTCTAAAGAACTGTATGATATAACTGCTATAAGGAAACTGCTGATTTTAACACTTACAGTAGTTAATCCCTTTTATCCCTTTTAAGTACTGTGGTGAACATTTTTTTTCCTTTGTAGTGTGTTATCTCACTCGACTATTATCCACAAAAAGTGTGGACACAAACGCACTTCTATCTAAACCGAAATAAGACACGATTAATACAAAGCAGTAGTACACATGTATTTTCTTGTAGAGATTAGAGAATATTAACGGAAGAGACAATCTCCTTTGCGTGTGAACTTTTGATGTCCAAACTCTCTCGCTCACGTTCCTTTCTCTCTACTCTACTCTCTATGGGCAGTGAAACCATTTATTTCCCAACTTTAGAGATTAATAACTATTGTTTTTTTCAACTTTTTATATCGTCAAAGTGTGCATGTGAATATGAATGTACTTCCCAAAGTGCAAGTCACGTGAGTGCCATTTCTTTGGCAAATCCGAGCAATTAGAACCCTAAATTTCTCTAGTTTAAAATTAAACAATTAATTAAAAAAAGGAGAAAACAGACTGTAAAAGTAGAAGAATATATATGAGAAATAGTAGGATATATAATGAGGCTATATATACGTGAGAGGAAAGTGGTTTGTCTATTGTGTTAGAGTGTTATTTTGTGGTGATGATTAATCGGCACACATGTGAATTGATGGGTACTTTTATATAAGACAATTCCATATTTTCTACTCATCACATTTCTTATGATATATTATAACGCGCTTACATACACGTAACGTATGCCTGCCTCATGTACAATTTTGAATATGTTTTTTTAGTAGGCCTGCGTAGTAATCAAGAATACTATATGTGTATACGATGAAATATCTTTGCTGTTGTTTCCCTAAAGCAAATCCATTTTAAGAAGTTTTTTTCTATCTACATTCTAACATTCGGCGTTTTTGCTAATTGATTTGTACATGCATTTAATCAGTCTGACAAAATGTTAATTTATCGTAATTACATGGTCTTGGGCTCTTGGCAATATTTTAGAATAAAAAAGTATAGTAGGTCGTGATCTCACATTGGTGTTCGTTAAGTTTGGCATGTATGTTATAATATTTGTATGCATGCATATACATATACGTATAATACGTATACAATAAGTAAATATATACAACAAGTAGATGGTGGATATAGTGAAGAGAGATGAGGGGAATTCATAAAGATCCCCGTGAGGAGTGTTTGGAGGCATTCCAAATTACAACTAACATTCTTCTGTTTGCTTTTATCCTCTTCTTTCACTTCTTTCGATGCTCCTCTTTCAATAGTTTATATACTGCATAAATATTTTACAGTTTTATTTCTTCCTCCACCACGAGCTCATGTTGCATTCTTCAATTCGTTTATACTTTTGCCCTCTCCTTGTTTCCCCAAACCTTGTATACTCAAGATTCATTCACACGCAAAAATGTATGTAAGCCTTTGAAGAGTGTTGGTCAAGAATCTTAAGACCATTTAAGGCGAGACAAGGAAAATAAATGTAGATTATAAGCATACGATCAATGCCCACCAAAATTTGAACGGGTCGTTAATTGGTACCCTGAAAATGAACTTGATCGTAGTTGTATCTTAAAAGTGATAGATGTATCATTATTTAGTTATGAAATTCATGTATATACAAAACTATATATTGCTACAACAGAATTACAGAATGAAATATTTAATTCCACTAGATTAACACCTGTTAGAAAAGAAAAATTGATATTTTATTTCTCTCTTTTAGATTCTGTTAGAAATGAAGAAAAATAAGATAACTCTGCTTCCAAATAGAAAAAACATGAGCCAGACATTTGTATTCATCTCATTTTTTTTATTCGATTCATTATATTTTCTTAGATAGTTACCATTTGAAGGCATATAAAAGGCCATTTATAGTTAATATATAAGCCACCAAAGAGCTAGGCCTTCTCTCAATATTGGAAGAGACAATCTCCTTTGCGTATTATAATTCAAAAAAAAAAAAAATTATTTTGTGTTTTTGTTAATGCATTATTTTTCTAGAGTGATGATATAAAATTATTATTGCAGATTTTTATATTTATTGCCTTATTGGTGAATGAGCGACGTAAAATATGATTTTTCATAATAAATAAGTTAATGGTTTGAGTGATATTTTTTTTTTTTTTTGGTGAATGAACAAAGTAGTGGTTCTTATAAATGGTTAAACTCTAATGATTTTTTCTATAAACAAAAAAGATACATAATAACTAATAAAAAATTAAATGTGTAGTTTTTATTTAATAAATTAATTTATATTTATTAGGATGAACATTATATATAGTAATATAGTATATAAGGAATATTAGAAATAATATGACAATGGATCATTCTAGTAAATAATAATAAAAAAATTATATGTGTTTTGAGAAGATTTTTCGTGATGACAGATTATCATGACACTTTTTTAAATTATGTCGAGAAAAGTTTATTTTAAATAATATATAGGGAATGTTATCCACTGTATTCCTATTTACTTTATGATCGCTTTCCATTTGATTCTACAAAGAACAAAGTTTTTCAATGATTCTTTCTTTCTACATGTATACTAGATCATTACATCGAAAATTACCCTCACACGTGCATAGAAAAGAAAGAAAAAAAAACTGTATTTATTCCTTTACATATTCACGTTCGTAATTATTTTCACGAAAGTAATATATATATATATATATATATATATATATATGTAAAATATAATATAATATGGACTAACGTGTAACTATACATAGAGGCAATCGAGTAATTCACGAGATACCAAACGGATTTGTCCGTATATATCACATTTTGTAGCGACGAAGAGAGACTATAAGGCAGACATGTGAGAGACGAGAGGATCCTATAAACATTGAAGAAACTCAGATCTCTAATTCCTCTTTCTTACTCTATATATATAAAAGAGAAACCGAAGAGGAGGAGAAGAAGATGCTAAAGCATTGAAGAATGGTTTCGAGAGAACACAAGAGAGATTCCTCTCTGCGTGAGAAGTTTCAATTGCTTCGTTCAATCACTAACTCTCATGCTGTAATTAGATTCCACCACTCTCTTTTTTTAACTTTGCTTCTTATTTTGATACGATTCGATCCCTTCTAAATTCATAAACCAATTCAGTCCTACTATTTATATGTGTACCATAAATTATAAATATTCCATTATATCATATTCAGATATATACACACACCAAATCAACCGTGATCTCTACCTCTATTTACAGGATCATTAGAGATCAAACTTTACTCTACATTTTGACTAAACGATTGGTGATTTGTGTTATTGAATTTTTTTTCTTTAATTTGTCTAATCTTCAACTTATAGTTACTTGATTTGTTTCTAACCATAATGAACATATATATTTATTATAACAAGAATGCATAAAAGAGCCAAAAGTATGATAATTGAAATGGGAAATTTTCTTGGACTAAACTCTTTGAGAATCTAAACTCAAACATATCATTGATATGCAAACGCACACATTTTGCAGGAGAGCGAAACATCGATCATAGTGGATGCATCCAAATATATCAAAAAGCTTAAGCAGAAAGTCGAAAAAATCAACAATGAGACCACGTCTGAGCAATATTATCCTACCGATCCCATGGTATATAAACATATTATATATATCTACCCTTTGAGTCTTTGACGCATTTACATTAAGAAGCTTCAGTTGATTTTGGTTTTTTTTACTGATAGGTTACAGTGGAAACCCTAGAGAAGGGGTTCATGATAAAGGTAATGTCAGGGAAGAATGAAGCAGCCATGTTGGTTTGTGTTCTTGAAGCTTTTGAAGAACTTGGACTCGAAGTTGTTAAAGCTAGGGTTTCATGTACGGAGTCATTTAGCTTGCATGCCATTGGTTCATCAGATGTAAAAACAAGTTTCCTTCATCATCATTATATATTTCCATTCATCATAATTATCACTAATGTTTATAGATAATTAATTTATATCTAATCTAAATTAACTCCAGGATGATGATGGAGTAAGCATGGATGCTGAAACAGTGAGGCAGGCAGTGGCAGAGGCAGTCAGGACCTGGAGTAATAGCCATGATTCATAAGGGTAAAGACCAGATCAAGGATCCATGGTTCTCTCTATATATATATTTATATTTGTTAAAAAGAGATCTTAATTATTAAAAAAAAAATTTAATCAAGAAAAAATCAATTGTATGTCTCTTTAATTAATCAAAATTTCTAAAGTATTCTTTGGCGTCAATTTATTAATTCATCACTAATTTGTGAAAACTTGTATAACTTGATCAAAATAAACATTCAAAAGGAGACATTCCTAATACGTTCCGTATTCTTTGTTAACGGACGCATTTTCTTTTGATATTTTAAACAATAAAAATGTTTTTTTTTGTTTGAAGCATCAATAAAAATGTTTTGATATATAACAACCTCTATATATTTCCTTGAATTCAGTATTTTTGCCAAGTATCAACGAACCAGTTATAAGAGTTATTTGTTCGGATTGCTATATATATTTTTGAATCAACGGCTTCTACTTCCGCTCCCTCAAATGCTATATATATATTTAATGAGCAAATAGATCATATGAAAATATCAAGACAGATATGAATAGAAAGAAGAATTGAAGGAAGATATTGATAATACGTGCATTACTACATACAGTATATATTGAAAGAAGAAGAAGATAGTGATACTACGTACTAGCTATAATGCACATTATTGACGATGGACTATAGAAATCGAATAACTGCACATGAATAGGATGAACAAATTAAATATGAGTAAATATGAACAAATTAACTGTAAAATTTATACATATATAGGGTCAGGGTTTCCTTTTTTCACAAGGATTTGGAAATAAAGAATCCTAATAGGAATACGAAACTAGAAGTTGAAACAATTTTGATAATCTAATTCGTCTATGTGTTTTTATATATTCTCTAAATATCTTTGTAATTATTTCTATAATTTGCATTCAAACGATTAAAAAAAAAAAAAAACTCAACTATCGTTATTGAAGAAACATATTTAGGAAAATTTCTCTAATTGGTCTTAGAAAAAAGTTTGAACTCATAGAATCTATAACTAATTTTTTTGGATTAATCCTATTTACAAACTTGTTTCAATTTTTGGATTAATCAGAAAAAATCCAACAATTTTGTCAAAAATAAAAAAAATGGCCAAAGTATCTTTTGAGGAGTTTGCATTCAATTCTTTTTAATTACTAGTGCAGTGAAAACTTTGATTCGAGCCTACAAACATCCTCTTCGGTCCAAAACACTTTGATTAACAAAATTTGCATCCATAAGAGTTGAAACCAAAAACAAAAACAAAAAAGAACTAAGATTTTAGGTCTTAGATTGAAACTTCAAAAGTAACAAAAGTGTGTATGACTCTCATTAACTAATCCGTTTAAGCTCTGAATGCTTAAATCAATTTTACTCTATTTTTACGGGTATGTTCTGCCCGCTCCGTGCAATGTAAGAACCCTGATCAGCTCAACAGTTAGACTTGGATTTCTCTCGACGAAGGAATTAAACTCTTGAGTTAAAGCAATCACCTTCATGTGACTTATGACAAGACACCGAGCTTTGTCGTGGAGGGGTTTCTCATGAGGATCATCTTTCGAGAGCTCGAAGATGTCAAGAGCATTCTTCATGTTAAGTGAAGACATAAGTTGGTATCTACATAGCTCTCGTAATAACGCGATTTTGTACAAATCAGCTGCTAGATATAACGACCTTGCGTGCTTCTTCAACTTCTCGGGATGTATGGAGTCTCCCACGTACATGAACTCGATAAAAACCTCTAGCGCTTCATGGTTCATTTCGTAGAGAATGATCGGCTTCTCCTCATAATAATCATCATCCTCACATAACTCTTTCAGAAAGTCTGATCTTGCGCCCTATAATATATATCATTATATCAGTTTGCCATAAATTTTAGTTATATAATATTAGATTTCTAACTTTGGAGACGTTTTTGATAGTTGGAAAAGTTTTTTTTTTTTTTTATAATCGAAACTATAAATACTTGAAACTGACATACCATAATAATTCTGTGGGCGGGGATAGGATCTTCGTGGTCATCATTGCCAGCCAAAAACCGTACATCGGGATGGGATTTTTCTTTCAAGATCTTCACTAGACCATCGTGGAAAGGATCTATGTTCGCCATAGCTATGGTTTTCTTTAGAAACAAGCAAACGAATAAGAGATACTTTACGAAAACCAAATATTAGAATTAGGAATTATGACCAAAGAAACTCGAATAGATCAATGAGGAGACGAAGCAGGTTCAAAGCCACGATATGTATATATAGAGAGTCGAAAGACGATTAATGAAAAGAAAAACCAAAGTATAAACCTATTAGGAATGCGTTCCATTCCCTAGTACTATTAGGCTAATACAAATGTAAGTAGGATTATCAAAGAAATAATATTATAGTACTTTTGTAAGCAAACAATAAACAGTGAGGAGAAAGAAGTTAAAAAATTTGTCTACAAAATTTTGCAAATTTGTATTGGTTTAAACTCTAGCGAACAATTTTTTGTTGTCTAATTGTTTTTTCTAGCTCTACGTTTTTCTTTTGTTCATCAAATTTGTTTTGTTTCTAATTTTTCAGCAAGAAACACCACCCCGTCTCAGAATCAATGGGCCAAAAAAATAGAAAGGCCCAATTGAAATGAGTGTCGAAACCCAACTGGTTTTGGTGGTGGCTAAATATTCTCTTGCTCCGGTGTGATCTCTAGTAGCTTCTTCACAAGCTATCTCTGTCCAACAACAATCTTACCGGAATCATCAACCCTAATTTGCTGCTGAGCCTCGTTAACCTTAAAGTTGTGGATTTGAGCAGCAATGGGCTATCTGGTTCGATTCCTGATGGGCTTTTCTGGCAATGTGGGTACTTACTAGCTTTTTAGTTGTTTCTCTTGCAATTTAATTGTAGAATGTCTTTTACCCAAAAAAAATATTTGATCAAATACATAGCTAAAGTAAACATACAAAATCTTAATTACATTAAACATTCATCCATCTTTCAGTAATTTAATTAGTCACATATCTTACTTCTCGTTTCTCTCAAGAACGCTCTAGTAATTTGTACACATAAATGCTGATTCTTCTGAGAAAAAGCTTCGTACTTATCAGAGAAAACGATGTCGTCCATGTTCCTCACCACAAATCCTAAAGCAGCTTCCTTCAGCATCTTGCTCGAACCAAGATCCGAGACATCAAGAACGTCAAGAACGCTAGAGATGTCCAAGGAGCTCGACATATGTTGCTCGCAGAACTCTTGCAAGTAATGAATCATGTACTTATCAGCTGCAACAAACAGTGCATAGACATGCTTCTCCAACTTGTCTGAAGCCAATGTGCCGGTGTATAGAAACTCTAAGAGAGCTTGAAGTTCCTCGGAGTTTAGTTCTTGAAGCGTTATGGCGTATTCTGGAGCGGTTTTACATTCGTCTGAATCTAGAATATTCTTGAAGATCTCGGATTTTGAAGCCTATATATATATAAAGCACACAAAGTTTTCGATTTTTTTAATATAGAGTTGTATATGTGAGTCTCGATTGAAAAAACCAAATTTGAACGGTTTTATTGTTTGTGTTTATGTATTAAAATCTTTTTTTCTTCTTCCTTTCTAAATACTTTTTTCGTATATTTTTAAAAGAAAACAACCACATAAAACGCTAATAATTTTTTATTAAAACCCTATAGATTATAGTGTCATGTGAGGTACATGCCATATATATAAGAAATAGAGTAGATATCATTGAATTTACCAGCAAAGCTCTATGTGCAGGAATCGGAGGTCCGTCATCGCCGGGTTTTATAAGAATATCAGCATGAAGCTGTTCTTTGAATCCCGAAACAAAGCTGCTCAAGAAGAGTATTCTCTTCTTGTGCTCCTCTTCGGTTTCTTTCATGTTTTTCATCCATTTGATCACCTTCTCTAATGGTTGCGGCTGTAATTCAATTAAAATTAATGTATTTTGATATGTAAAAACTTTTTCATCTTTTCAAAAACTTAAGTTCGAATATATATGTAGCTTACCTCACAAGAAAACAAAGGAGATGAAGAAAGAGAAGAGCCATTGTTGACGGTGGACTTATCGGTCGATTTGCCATGATCTTCTTTCGAGCCCTCAAGCTTCTTGAGCAGGGCGATAGTGGTTCTAGCCCCTTCGTAGCATGATCCTCATATCGTGTTCCTCGGCGGTCTTAAAATAGATGGCATTGTGGTGCAAATTGAGCAATCCATTTAATTTTCTTAGTTTGTAGTTTCCTCTTCTCTATTTCAGTTTTTCTCTATCTCGCAGATTTTTGGAGTAAACTTGAGAATATGAAGAAGATCAACAGAGGAAGATGATGGAGGAGCAGTTTCTTGCTTCGAACTCAAGTTGTTAAATTATTGTTCAAGAGTTGGTTAGAGATGGCTACGTTCTTGAAAACAATTTTCTATATAAATTTTGTTAATAATCATCAACTCGATACATGATTGTTTCCGTAAAGAGTTGTTGAGCATAAATAATTTAACAAATAAAACAACGAAAAATGAAATGATAAAGTCATGAAGGAATCTTTTTAGGGGGAGTTGTCTAGTTGGAACTTGGAACCTTCATGGGATATTATTAATTAATTAGTATGATGGATAAGTAATTTATTCTAACATATTTATTCATCTATTTATATGCTGGATATGCTTCGTATGTACATGAACGATGATGCGTTAACCATACATAATTAGAAAAAAGTAATTAATCAGAGAGGAAATAATAAGAATGTGGAGATTTGAGATATGATAGCTTCAAAAGCTAAAAGACTTTAAGTTCATACAAAAAAACAAAAAAAAACTAAAAGACTTAAAGTTGGGAAAAAGACTTTCCAACATTCTACAGCAAATATGTGTAGCGTAAGCACGTCGCTTCAAGATTAAATTACTTTTTTGGCAAAATATTAATTAACTCATAATTTTGTAAGAGTTGATATTAGAGTGTGCTTTCCGAGTCCTAGCACGAATTTTTTCTGTAATGGATTAAAATAGAAATTTGGGAATGAAGAACTATGAAAAAATTTGCAAAACAAAAAGATTGGGTTCTTCTTCACATGAACGAATCTGTATACATTTTTTGTTTTTCTGTTATAATACTATACTTACAAAATACATAATAATTATGTGGCCTCAAACATGAGCTTCTTATGTATTTAGCTCATGGCCACATAAATATTATGTAACTTTAAGGCCACGTCTAGGTCTAGAACAAGAAAACATTTATAGTGTAATTGGTGTTGGGCTTGTACAATACCAAATGAAAAGGGAGTTCAAGTACCACCTTAACCATGTCCTATAAATGTTTCAACTTAAACAAAACATTTATTATAGGCCACACAATAAGCTTTTGCTTTGAGGGTCCCAAATTCCTAAGGCCGGCTCATATTCTTACTTAAACACTTAAAAGAGTATTTAACAAAGGAAAGTCGGAACAACATGGGTCCAAATCCAATATCTTGTTATCAAAAGTTGAAAAGTTTATATATTAAAATATTAGGTGTTTAGAGAAAGCATTTCTTTAGTTCTTACAAACAAACACACAAACAAAAGATAATAAAAAGCATTGAAAATATGGGATTCGAAGCCTCACACGTCATCTTTAGTGCTTAAACTTGTGAGGGCTTAGTCTCGGCTTCAGCGAGTTTTGGTTCAACATCAGCCACATCAACCTTAGCCTCGGTCTTAGCCTCGGCCTCGGTTTTAGTCTCAGTCTCGGCCTTAGGCTCGGCCTCAGCTTTAGGCTCAGCCTCAGCCTCAGCCTCGACAGGCCAGTAAGAAGTCTTCTTTCCAGTCTTTGAAACTGTTTGAAAAACTGCTTCAGGCTCAACGTTACCTTTCACCGTCACCTTTTGCTCTTTTATATCAATGTCAAATGACTCAACACCTGAGATTATTTTATGAATTCTACAGTCAGCGAGTTACAAGGCGTAAAAATAAGAGAAATATTAATAGAAAGTATTTCGAAACATGAACAAAAGAAATTAGAGAATTAAAATACCTTCCATTTTTCCCAAGACCCTATTGACGGCACCAACGCAGCCTTGGCATGACATACCAACTTTGAGGACAACGGTCTGTTCATTTATTAGACAGTTGAATCCGAAAAAAGGTTAGAACCATGCCAACCGGACTAGACTGGTCCAAATATATCAACATCTAATTTTATCACTAATCAGAAACTAATTGTGGGGGTTCAAGCTTTATAATCACCTCTTTACCAATGTTCCAAATTTTTAATCAAGCATTTGGAATACAGATAGTGTCTTGATGGTTAATATATTCTTTTTTTTTACGTTTGTTTAGTGACTTTAGTCTAACAGATCTAATCATCCCGTTTAAAAACGATTAATCGGCCGTTTAGAACCGATTAATTAGCTAGATGGGTCTCAGAATTTTTAAAATACCACTCTACACATGTAATTATAATTATATATATTGAGCGTGATCCTAAAAAAACTTTTTGGGAAACGAACACGGAAAGGCGTTCTTGCTTGAAGATCAATATTGGCTCTTGAAAACATTATTAGTTTCATCGTGTTTAGTCAGAAGTAAACCCAAGAAACGGAGAGACGAAACATAAGATACAGAGAGATCAAAGCCAAAGTTACCTGAGACATGGCTAGATTCTAGATGAAACGAAACAAGAAGCTTTGAGATCGATGCTCCGGATTAGATAACGAGATGTTTTAATGTTTGTAGAATGATGAGAAGAAATGGTGTCTTGTTGGTTAATTTATAGCAATGCCAAAAAGCAAAGATTCGGAGGAGTTAGCGTAAAGGAAACGAGCGCATTATTAGAATTAGTGCATTCACCATATATTCCAATAGAATAAAAAAGTTTTAGGAAGGTTAGTTATACCGGTTGTGGAAAAATTGGCTACCAACTTTTAATTCCACTAACGAAAAGTACAAGTATTACGAGGTCTTCTTGTACTACACATCTTTTGTTGTAGTACTAAGTAACTACTTATGTTTTTCTTAACATTTTTATATGGGGTCATTCAAAAGTTTACTTGTTTATTTTATTAGATAGCATACTTTGACTACGAGCTTTTAACGTGATAGTTTATCTGTTAAGATTTTAAAGCATAAACATGTACAGTATATCATATTAATCTAGCAAAAAAATTATCAACAAACATATTTTACGTTGGTTACAAGTCCCACAAGAAACCAAAAAACTTTCAGTATGTAATATATATGGGTTTTGACTTTTGAGTGGTAATGGCAGACTAACCATATCTATTTTTATACGTGCCACGTTATTATTCTTTACTTCTACATACTTCATCAAATGCTAAAAGTTGGCACTTGCTAATGATGAACAAAAACAGAATATATCAAAAAAATTTAACGTTTTTAAGTTTTAAAAAATGTGATTCCATTACTTTTAACTATTCATAATATTCATCAAAATGTTATTATTCTTTACTTCTACATATTTCATCAAATGCTAAAAGTTGGCACTTGCTAATGATGAACAAAAACAGAATATATCAAAAGATTTTAACGTTTTTAAGTTTTTAAAAATGTGATTCCATTACTTTTAACTATTCATAATATTCATCAAAATGTGACGTTATCAAAAAATGATTATGTTATAAGTATATTTTTAAAATTTAAATGTATTAAAAATCTAACTAAAATCAGTTTTAAATGTTTTGTGATTAGTATGTGAAAACTCTTCTAAACTCAAGTGTTTCAACTAATATAATGGAATCATTTGAGTATTTGACTTTTCAATTTATCCACTATTCACATACTCTAGTCAAGAAAAAAAAATATTATTCATCAAAATGTTACGTTATCAAAAAATGATTATGCTATATATTTTAATTTTTAAATGTATTAAAAATCTAACTAAACACAGTTTTTAATGTTTTGTGATTAGTATGTGAAAACTCTACTAAACTCAAGCGTTTCAACTAATATCATGAATCATTTGAGTATTTGGCTATTCAATTTATCCACTATTCTCATGCTCATACCTGAGTTTAATATTATAATTAGTAGACACCTAAAGTTCAGAATAGAAAATCACATTAATTGCCGACAAAAAATATATAATCACATTAATTAATACTCCTACATACTAGATATTATTAATTTCTAATAATTTGTCCTAATTTGTTCATCACCTCATCACACCTCATCACTACAATATCGGCCCACTAATAATTCGCCAATTTTGGGCTCTAACCAATTTCCTCCAGCTCTCGAGTCTTCTCCAGAACTCTTCTTCTCCTCCTTTCGTCCCTCGTTCTTTCCCGCGCCAATCGGGAGTGGCATCTTCTCTCCCCCAAAACCTCAGGCGAATCCGAAGATTCCGACTCACCGGGTAAAAATGGAAGCTCATCGGTCCGTCGGAGGAAGATTACAGAGGAAGCCCCTCGGAGATTGCACCAACACCGTCGTCTCTAGAACTTCCCAACAGTCATCTTCTTCGTCCGCTACTCTCGTCAAATTCGCGAATCCGAGTCTCACTTCTTCTCTTAAGAGGTTAGTAGATCAAACTACGCGCAAGGAGAAAACCGAAGATGTCAATAATTCAAAGGCTGGTGCCGGAAGCGCTTCCCGGTCTCTTTCCACGATTGTTAAGCCCGTAACTCGCCGTGTGTCCGCCGATCTGGATTTTCCGCCCCCTACGCCTTCTCGTCCCTCAAAACCCAAAGATGTTAGTAAACCAGAGGCTGGTGCCGGAAGCGCTTCCCGGTCTGTTGCCACCAGCGTTAGACCCGTAACTCGCCGTATGTCTGCCGATCTGGATTTCCCGGCCTCTGCGCCTTCTCGTCCCCAAAAGTCGCGCTCTGATGAGGGTAATTTTTATTCTCCTGCAATGGGTTTGTCGAATTTGGTTTTAGTATATCGATTTCCATCTTCTTCTGAGGGAATTTCAGTTGAATTGAAAATTTGCGCAATTCTAGGGTTTTGTTTGTTGGGTTCGTGATGATATATGTTTTTCTTAGGAATTAAAAGGAAGAATCGTTAGATTCGTACTTGCATTATCACGTTTCCTGTTATTGTGGAAGAGAACTAGTTGGGTCATCACCATGTTCCTCAACTTTTCAAATGGCTCCAATATTAACTGGATTGGAGGAAACTGATATCAAGCTGGTTTTCAATTCAATTGGTAATTTTGCTTTAGTTGGTTCTGTGTCTGTCTTAGGCTAATGTTTAAGAATTGTCTTATGCTTAGGCGTTAGTGACAAGGAGGTTGCTGAGCCTTACTTGGTTTATACGGTAAGAAAGAAGGCTTCTGGGAAAAAAAGGAATAAAGACGCATCTTCCTCTGGTGCAGTGACTCGCCTTCGTCTTGACTTGATATCAAGCTCTGGGTATGAAACTCATTCAATGATATATGATTGTTGAGTTTTGGGGAAATAAGATCTGGTATGACTGATGTTAGCTATGAACATTTGGAATCAGGCTAGAACATAGTACACGCTACTTAATTTGTTGATGCTGTCTTGTGGTTTGTTCTGTTAAGGATCTTATCAGTAAGGAATATAGATGAGATACCCGGCATTAGTGTTGAACCGATCATGCCCAGCAAATTTGTTTAGCATTTTGTGGCCTGAGTAAAATTCAAGCATGTCTTTGTTTTAGTAAGTCTTTTTGAAATTTTTATCGCAGGAAGAAAACACATCAAGCAAATGAAAACAAACAGAAGCACTCGAAAGTGGCTCCCAGAAAGGTAAATTCAGGAAAGCTCTAGCTATTTACTTATCAAAAGTGTAATAGTTGTGTGTTGCTCTCATCTTTCTGTGAAAAAGTTCAGTATTTTGATCTATGGGTTTTTTTTTTTTTTTGGCTCTAGCAAATTGTATGCATCGTGTGTTTCAACATTGATTGGTCACAACATCATCTGCCATTATATCTGAAAACCAGTGCTACGCATAGTTCGAAGATGGGTGTCTAGTCTTTCAATTTCATGTATATTCTTCTCTTATCAAAAGGAGGATTCAGATACTCTGTTATAGCTGTTTAATGAGATATGCAACCTGTATCTCCTATTTTTCATTTGTAGAGCCTGCTGGTACCATTTAAGTTTGCTCCAAATTTATTTCTTTACCTATGGTTACATTACAGAGGCAGCGAACGGTAAAGGATGGAGAAGATAATATGGCTCATGGAGTTTCTAAGGATTATATCGAGCAGCAGAGAGCGTATTTTGCAGAGGTCGATGCATTTGAGCTGGCAGAAGAAGAGGTATCTAGTAGCGACTTAGACTAAGTAAGAAGTGATGACCATCTTAAGGATATCAATGACACACCATAACCCGTTCGTATCACTGTATAGCTAAGGATGCTTCTCACAGGGAATATATCACTGATCCCTTAAAACACATGACATGCCAACCTTTGTGTATACAAAAGATCTATCAGTTTATAATATATGATGACTTCGTTTTTTTACTGGAACAACTTTCTTGGTTCTAGATAGATATGAAACGACAAAAAGCCAGTTTATACAATACAAACTTTATGCCACGACTGAGAGAGACAAACTTTATATATAAATATATATATACATCGTACAATTACATTCACACATCAAACACTATAACACTCTTTATGTTCAATGAGGCAAAGCAGCTCATGGAACGAAACCAAGAACACAATAGATTCACATAATCAAGCTTTGTTCATGTCGCCGATGATGAGAGCTTTACCAGTGGATCCATTGTCTAGGAACAGAGAAAAGAGCTCTCCTCATACTCCCCATTGAAGAACTAAACCCTTTTCTTCCAACACAGAGTCGAGGTGGGCGACGACCTAAGCTCATGCTCTTTGTCACTAGCGTACAGAACCGGTGATTTTTTACCACGACTCACTGGTTTTCTCAAAGAATGTGGCGGCGAGGAGGAAAAGGAAGATGAAGAAGACGTAGACGACCAAGAAAACGATGACCCAGAGACATAGTTGGTCGTCTTCTTGCTACTGTTACTGTTCTTCCTGAGATCATGGAACAGAGACATCGACAGGATTCTAGTTAGTTTTGTTCTCACCTTGTTTTGTCTCTTTGGTGTTGACAAAATCCCGGAGGAGGAGTAATACGACGGAGGCGGCGTGAGCGGTGGAGGAAGAGAGAAATCGGAAAAGTGGTTGTGTTTGGGTGTGCCTGGCCTTGACTCCCATACAAATGGTATGGAGGCTCCGCCATAGTAGGATGATCTCTCTTCTTTATCTTCTTCTTGCTCCTCATCGATTGCAGAGTCCTCCACCTCATCTCTTAATCTTCCTGACATTTTTATACAAACTCTCTTATTTGTGTTGTAATCTCTTATATGTTTGAGTCGGAATTTAAGAAAGAACGATAGTGGAAACAAGAAGTGCCAGATTCGAAGGTACTTTAGAGGTGATTAGATCTCGCACGAACACAAATTTAAAGAGAGGACAAAGGGAGGATCTTCTTTTTGGAAGACTCTTCTTTGCATGGTTGTAAGCACTAGTGTGGATATTTATCTTTGTTTTTTTTTTTCTTTTTCTTTTTTTCTAGGAAATTATTTTGGATTTTATATAGGAAAGAATTCATATGGATGAGCATATTACATGTATAAGAAAGATATTTCGAAGAATAATACATAAGCCAAGAAATGGTTAGATAATAAATGAAGGGTGGCTATCTTACTGTTGGATGTGTATGCATTACTTTTAATGCTTTTCATTAACTATGAGAGAGTCGTGGGGATCACATTATTGGTAATAGTTAGTAAGTTTCAAAACTTGTATATGCATTGCTTAGAGGTTTAAATACTTATATTGAATATGTTACCTTATATAGAATTCGACGCTATTAAACATTGTTTTTGGTGTTCTTATTATTAAGGAAACAATTATTTAACTAGTTAATCTAGACGTACGTTTAAGCTATAGAAGAAGATATGAAGACTTCACACCTACCAAAATTTAAAAACCTTAAAGTTTACATCCAAAAAGGCACGTATACATTTAATAATAAATTAGTTATCGGATAGTGCATGTGTATTGTGTATGTGAATGTATATAACGAAAATGCATAAGAGGGTTAAGAGTGTTGATCGACGAGGGCGAAGAAGGCGAGGCGGACGAGGATCGAGGACTATTTTTCCTCTCTCACTTTTCTATTTCTCTATTATGCTAATTTGTCTTTTAAAATTAGATTAAGCGTATAATCTATTTTTCTCTGTTTTCCTTTTCAAAACTGTATCGCCAAAGTGTCACAGGTTGTAATCTCTTTTATTGTACTCCCGTTTTGTTTTAATTGTCGTTCTAGACTTATTTATTTATTTCAAAATAATTATCGTTTTCAACTTTTAATACAAATTTATGATATATTTTTCAGTTTTATCCCTATTTTTTTAATTTATTAATTACTCATATCAAACAAAATAGTGTATTAATTAAAGGATACAATAAAAAAAATAGTTATTTTCTTAATTTGTGTGAAACCACCTAAAACGACAATAAGAAAAAAACGGAAGGAGTAGTATTTTGATTGAATAACCGAACAATAAAAAAACATTACTTATCATATTAAGAAAATAATAGTAACAAATATCTATTTTATTTAATTTCAAGTCTATGTCGATTTTTTAATAAAAAAAAAATAGATTATGAAAATCTGAGTTTGATGATTATCTACACATTGCTAAAAACATCTCACAGTAAAATTGAGGCTCAAACCCGCATCCGCATGGTAATATTACGCAGTCTTTTCAAAACCTCTACAAACTCAAACTCCTGACATTAATTTGTGACTAAACAACCATCCTACTTAACTAATTCAAATCTCAACAGTTTTTACATAATTATATAGTATGATCCTGTATCAGTATGAATAAAGCTACTAGTGTTTAGTAGAAACAGGTAAGTCCAACATTAATATTTTTTGTCGGTTCTAATTTCGTTGGAAGATACGAATGCGGAAAAAAGAAATACAAACGTGATCGATAGAAAGAGGAGGGCGATTTAAGTGTTGATGAATTTGGACGTTGGATGAAAGGAGAGGAAGATGGTTGAGGCCGTATCATTAATGAAGGTTTCGATCGTATTCGTACGTGGTCCACAATTTTTGCTCAGATTTTGGTTTAATTCGAGAGAAATGGCCACAATCTTTTTTTTGTTTTTTGGTTGGTTAATGAAATGGCCACAAAGTTAGTTAGACAACTATATGAGAATGCTCCACCTATTTATTTCACGCATACATTTACTATACATTATAATGCAATCAATCGCACAGAGATATTATATAAATTTTGAGATATGAAATCGTATTTTGAACATAAACAACACAAGTTTTTGTTACAGAAAACAAGCCTACAATATACTTTTTTTTTTGGGGTTAAAATAGAAACAATATACTTGAAAATCTAGAAACAATATTTTTTGGGAAATTTGGTTCAGTAACCCAAAAAAAACTAAACATTAAAAACTAATCAATTTTCCTCTTTTTCTCTCTTTCTATCTCTTCCTATCTCTCTCTCTATATCTTCCTATCTTTCTCTAAGTATTTTAGTTAGTTTATAAATTTTAGTTTTTTTATGGTTATACAACAAATTCACCCATAATTTTTTTATGTTATTGTTCAGATATACGCATATATTTTGGATGCAAACATACCCAAACTTCTGGTCTTGAATAGTTCCTTATTAAGTGGCGGATCTAAAATTACTTTTTATGGGAGACATTCTACATAAAAACAAAATTATAATAGAGGCATAAAATTTGATAACGGCAAAATAATACTAGACAAATCATTTTCATCCGGGGCAAGTGTCTCCTATACTATATATCAATAGTGTGGCTCCGCCACTATTATGACCAATATGAGTTTTAAAATTTTGGTAAGACTAGGTGTGAAGTCTTCATCTAATTCTATAGCTTAAACTTGTGTCAATTAGCTAGTGAAATAAATATTTCCTTAACAATAAGAACACCAAAAACAACGTAAATAGAGGGAAATTCTATATAAGGTAACACATTTGATAAAAGTATTAAAACTCCAAAGCATATATAGCTTTGAAAATAGAAACGTGACGGATAAAAAGAGAAGCGTGATCAAGTGTAGATGAATTTGGACCGTTTGATGAAGACGGTCTCAACGGTATATAATTAATGAACAAGGTTTCTCGATCGTATTCGTAAGTAGTCCAGTTCTCTCCTACTCCAATTTTGCTTTAATTCAATCGAGAAATAGCCACAACCTTTTGTTCGTTCCTTTTTTTGGTTGGGTTAATGAAATGGCCACAAAGTTAGTTAGAAAACTGTATGAGAATGCTCTACCTATTTATAATATTTCACGTATACATTTACTATACATTATAATGGAATATCGCTCAGGGACGGTGGGTGTTATGTAAATATAATCTCCGGATATGAAATTGTATTTGAATACAAACAACACTGTTGCAAAAAAAAACAAAAAAAAACAACACAAATTTTCGTCACAGAAAATAAGCCTGCAATATCGAGATCACTTTGTAGAAACAAATATGTACATTTACCGTATTTTGACTGATTACATGTATGTAAAGTTCATATTCTTATACACATATTTGTATAAATAACTACGTATGTATATATAAATAACGACCTAAATTCGTGTTTTGATGGGGTTTGGTTTATGCCTCAAGAGTTAAAAAGTCTCGATTCTGCTGATGGGAGATGTGATTCACGATACCTTTCGGCAGCTCCGCGATCAACGGCCCAAGACCACTTCCTTAATCAACGGCCCAAGACCACTTCCTTAATCAACGGCCCAAGACCACTTCCTTAATCAACGGCCCAAGACCACTTCCTTAATCAACGGCCCAAAACTGGCATCTATTAATCATCCAATTTCACGTGATTTTCCTTTCAACTCATCAGAGAGTCAAATATTAAGAAGAGCGAAGAACCAATCAATACAAGCCACGTAAGTCACCCATGATTATCCTCAACCCCAGTGCATTTCTTAAACCCTCTCTCATTTTAGTGACGAAGGAGAAAACACAATCATGGCGAATTACTTGTTCAAGAGCTCTTTTCTTTATTGTTTGCTTCTGGGCAGTAACTATGATTACGGTGATGGGTTTCTCTTTACTCCTGTTTCCCTTTGAATTGGACAACAAACCAATTGGTTCTCGAGGCGGAAAATGGCGGAGAGGTTTCAGATCCCTGCGCCGGAGGCGAATCCGGGTACACCCAGAATCCGGGAGGTGAGAATTGAATCCGGGTCCGAGTATCTTAACACGGAGGCGAATACAAGGAGAGGAGGCTTGAGAGGAGCTGAAATCGACATTTCTCCACCGTTCGAGTCCGATCAGAAGGCGGTAGCCGGATTTGGTGGTCGTCGTGGCTCTTGGGCTCCCTTCAACCTCGGAGGCAATTATGTGAGTGCTGTTTCTAATCTCCGATTTTCAATGTCGATTTATTGCTTTTTGAGGTATGCATCCGTCAGTGCTATACTTTGAAATTTTGAAATGTATGTTCATTATGTCTTGTGTATGTTCATTATATGTCTTGTGTATGCTAATAATTGATAGCTAATTCGATTTGGTGGCGATTATCGAATTCTTTATGGAAACCCCTTCGATATTCTAGGGGGTTTAATACTCGAACTAAGTAGAAATTTCAAAACTTTGTCTAGAAATTTCAAAAAATTGAAAACTAGCAAATTTACTTCTAATATTGACCGCTATTAGAGCCGCCGACTCTGGCTTTGATTTTGAAGGTTTGATCATTAGATGGTTGAAGCATGAGAATGACAAGATAAATGTTACTATAGATTATCTTTTTGGAGTGAGAGCTATAAAGCATGAGACATTAGTTTGGATGTTTGTTGGTTTGTCATTTTTCAGGGCGGTGTGGGAGAATTTGACATACAGAGGATTGAAAAACAGGCAGCGGAGCTCGAGAAGGATCTGATTATGAAAGAGTTAGAAACTTTAGATTTTCTGGAAGCCCTTGGATCAACGAAAATGATTGTCGAAGACCTGAAGCGGCAGCGGCATCAACAAGCGTTGAGATGCATGGAGGCCCCTGAACATCTTCGTTCACACATCAAAGAGATAATCGGCGAACACTGCCATCATAATCGCCCCAAGTCTCCAGAAATGATCTTCAAGGAAATGAAGCAAGCCAGTGTGAATCTTGGTAAAACCATGGATGATCTTGCGATGATCCAATCCTACGCTGAATCTCTGAATACGAAAACGGAGGAGCAGAAAGATTTCCTTGGAGCGGCGTCTCTAGCTGAGGAGCTTAATCGTTTGAGGTTAAAACCAGCAGGTCCAGAGCAAGGAGAGAGATACAGTACCCAGAAATTATCGGTGAATCCGCAATGTGAACAGGTTAAGATGGTAGTTGAAAACAATGATACAGCTTTTCATGAACAGAGCAACACCTGTCTGAAAACCGCAGAAATGAGATTGGTCGCTGCGAGAAAAATGGAAGAAGCTGCAAGAGCAGCGGAAGCACTTGCGATTGCTGAAATGACCTTATTATCTAGCGGGGAAAACCAAGTTGGTCTTTGCTTCCCGGAGCCACCAAGATATCCTTTAACACTTGAAGCACAGATGAACAAAGACTCATCATCCCCCAATATTTCAAGAATAGAGATCCTGAGGAAGCTGGAGGAAGCTAATGAAGAAGTCAAACAAAGTCAACAAGCCTTAGAAACAGCGTTAAACTGGGTAGAAACTGCTAGTTTGAAGCAACTTGAAGCTGAAGACGCGTTTCGCCAGTGGAACATTGAGTCATGGAAAGATCAGAAAGCTACTACAGCAAAGCGCTCAATGAAAGAAGATAACTTTCCTCGATGCTCCTTCTTGAGCCATGTGAACCAGCACCAGCACGAGCCGCTGATTGATCTCCCTAAGCCAGCGCTTAAACGTAATGTTTCAATCAGCAGTGTTCTAAATCGGAAACAAGTCCCTACCATCGATGAGAAGCAGTTGGTCACGCCGAGGAGAAAGTTTAGGTTCATACACAGCACGGTTCCAGAACAGAGTAAGCAAAAACCCAGCTTTTGAAAACCTATTTTGCCCATTTCGGTTCGTTTTTCTCTTCTTTTTTTTTGCCTTGGTTTTCAATTGGTTTGATCATTGATGAGATGGGTGTTGTTACTTCTATCATAAGCAAACCATAATGATTAGAGTAAAAAAAAACTTGTTGTTTTGACTCGGATGTGAGTCATGTGACCAAAACAAAACATTATGAAAATTAAAAGCTTTTAGTAATCATTACTCCTCCGTTTCACAAAGAGTATCATTTTGACTCTTGATTTTTGTTTCACAAAAAGTGTCACTTTATGTTTTCAATACAATTTTTTAAATTAAATCTCAGTTTTATCCCTACTATTTTAACCTATTAATTAGAGAATGAAACTGATTTAGTGTATTAATAAAGGGCATAAAAGAGGTTACAAATTTTTTTAAATTTATGTGAAAAATGTCAGAATGACATTTTTTGTAAAACAGAGGAAGTATAAATTATGGGAGTTAGTGAAGGGCATTGCTCATAGTATGATTTAGGTGGTGAGCAGTTTAATTATTTTATGACCTTTAATTAATGTATTGAAAGGGTTAGATTAGCTGATTAGGTGAACCATAATAACTCAACTAAAAGTATTTTCTTTATCTTTTTCTTATTCTGACAAAGTATTCTTGTATCTTTATATTTTGAGCCTGCAACGCCCCCTAATGTTATAAATTCTCGATTATCTAAATAGTAAACTGTAACATTCAAATTGTAATATAGTACTATAGTAGTATCTTTTAACAAAAAAAAAAAAAAAAAACATTCAGATTGTACTGCGGATAAAAATAAACTTTCACGATCTTTCAGATTCAGAATGATGACGTGGTCAAGACTTTTAAGGCAATATTAAAATCTCCAATAACAAAAATCCACGTGTCTTAGTCTTTACTACATATAATTGTCGTGTTGTCTTCGTATTGGGTAGAGAGTGGGGCACGGAAAACGATATCCAAAAAGGGACAAAACGGAATAAATAAATTAAAGTGGGAAATTAGGAGCGGCGTGGGTTAGCAAAATCAATGTCTCATGCTAAAATGTTAAACTCTAAACACGTGGGCTAACTTTTCGCCGTGTCGACTATCCGACGGTACGTTTGTACTTTTACATTAGGTTTTTTTTTTTTGAAAAGAACTTTTTACATTAGGTTGCTTTGCTCGTTTCGTGTCAATTCTCTTCTTTCTCTTATTTATTAATAATTTAATTTTCCAAAACTTTTTAAATGTATATCTTCTTTATCTTTTTTTTTTAAAATGTTATACTTATATGCTGCTCTGCTTATAAAAAGAAAAGGATGTATAGTCCATAGAGATGCAGATCAAGTTCATGGGGAAAGGAAAAAAAAACGAAGATCTCCTTATTCAATAGTCAATAAATAAGCCGATCGATCTCTAGAAAAGATTGGTCGTCCATCGTATGGCGGCTGGACCGGCGCATCTGGCTTGACGGTCCGAGACTCTTAGCCATGGTACCGTATGTAATCATTCTTTTAATCTCTTCTCTTCTGGGCATGGAACTCCTAATATATGATTTTGGTAAAGTTATATATGTATGCAAACCATAAAATCCAAGAATATGTACATGCAGATTAATTTCAGGCTAAACCATACGGAGAAGGGAAGATAACGAGATCTCTAGACATGCATGGGTGGGATTTTCCGTATAAAGATGGAATATTCATACATATATTGAATTCATACTCGGACTATAATATGATTGAATCGGATTAAAGTTTTCATCAGTGGACTGCATCACCTAAGTGGGGCTGGTATTCCAATCTTGTATCGATGTATATATTTGGGGTTATAATTAGTATAAAGCAAAATGTATCAATGTATTATAGAATACCCTCCATCTATGTTTTGTTCATCCCACATTACATCTCTAAAGGTGTCTCAAAAGGCAAGTCATTTTTTTCTGGCTATCAAATGCAGTATCGATTACTTTTCCACGATTTTTTTTCTTTCTAAATTATCAAGTGTTTGTAACGGAGAAAGAACTGATAGAATTACTAGTTCCTATATTTTTGAAATGATGCGCTTTTGTTGTTGTAAAGTAGGCCAGCAACTTCGCTATTACTATATTTTTTCGTAGATGCATATAAACACTTTCGTCAGAAAATGTCTCAAAGAAAAGCTCTCTGGGTTAACATCAGAAAAAGAAAAGCCACTGAATTACAAAATAATAACATTTTAATTTAATAAGTACTCATAAATATCAGTGTAAGGATTATTACAGATCCAAGATGTAAATATTGATGACGCTGCGCATGCATAATAATGATCTTAAAAAATATACTTATAGATGTGCCAGAATGACATAATTTATGTTATATTTTTTGTATCAATGTATAGTACTATACAAGTAACAAAAAGCTTAAAAAAATTGTAACCTTATAAGACACAACCACATTTTCAGCACAGAAGCTACATATTTTAAGTTTTCACAAGTGACACGTTATTTAGCCTGTTTTCCCGGCTGTGTGAAATGGATTGTCCAACTTGAATATTTTAGCCTAACGTGAGTACATAACCATTTTTCCAATAAGAAATCTCTAATTGAATTCAGCAGTTTCTTAGAAAATATGTAACTGAAAAGGGTTTCGAACAAGAGCAAGAAAATCTTTTCAGAAACGCCAATTAGATATTTCTAAATAGATTTAAGGCTAAAACATTCAAGTTGAATCTAATATAAACCTACTTATAAAATTCAATGTATAGAGAAAAATAATACAAATTGAGAACGTAATGAAATCATTAGAAAAGAAATACTAACATTACAACAGTGATTTAAGGTCTCTTTACGCTATAATTTTTTGAATATACAACTCTAATTGAAATCATACATTGATTCATTGGTTTTGAAAATTTTAGGGAATAAAGCCGTAGTGATTTTTTTTCTGTATATGATAAATATTATTACCATCATGGATATATATAAAAAAGTAGAATATTAATATAACTTTCACTAAAAATATATTAAAAGAAAATCCACACGTATAACCTAGTATATATATAACGTGGATTCAAAACCTAGTACATATATATATGGCGGACTCTTCGTTTTCTGCTCCTCCTCCATCGATGGCGGACAATCATCCCAAGGATCTGTCAACTGTCATCCCAATGCTTCCGTCTCTGCCAAACGATCTGAGCAGGTAATAAGATACGATGATGCAAACAGTGAAAAAGCAAGAACTTCTAGAGATAGAACTTTAACACAGAGATTCTCAAAACAATTTCTCAATTAGATTTATCTCAAAGGTAACTTACAAGAAACCAATGTTTTAGAGAACTTACAAGTATTTCTCTTAAAATCTAATCTCCCAATTTGATTTCCCTTACAAGAAAACCAAAAACCCTTTTAGCTTTAGAAAACTTAGATTCTTAATCCCTCAATCTCTAATTTCTAAAGCAACCTCTAGACCTCTATTTATAGATATAGAGTCCACGGTTTTTACATCTTCCTAATCCTAGAAAAAGAGATCTTCCTTTTAGTTGATTTTCTTTTTCTTCCTGTTTTTCCTTTTGCTAAAAACATCTTCAATGTGTTTTCCTTTCCTTTTCACCTTGTTACATAACTGATTTTCTTTTTCTTCTTTTTGATGCAGCTTATGACTATACTCTCTTGTCTGGAAATGTTGCATCTTCAAACAGGTGAGAGATCAAATTCACGAAGCTAGGTACTATGTAATATAACCTCTAGACCTTTAAGTTTGACACAACCGACAGAAGCCTCCGGAAGAAGGTAAACTGTTAGATGGTTCCAGTCAAGATTACAAGGTCCCTTAAGACATAAACAACTGAGTTTTTACATTTTGAGTGATGATTTTGGCTGTGTGTACGTAGGTGCGAGAAGCTCGGCTTGCCCAGTACAACTTCATACTGGTTGTATAGGTGCTGAAGAAGCTTCATCGGGACAGGTTAGAGCGAGAGACCCCGGTTTTACTTATTACTATGTATGTATATCTGAGCAATTGCATCAGACAAACAACATAGAATCATTTGTTTTCAGGTGACTGTACGGCTAAGAGACGAAGGCCTTTCAGACCGTTCGACATTCCAAGTGATGAGCGTCGAGAGTCTGCTGGATGTCTTCAAGCTCAAGACTGCCAACTTTCTCTGAGATCCGATGGGTTTTTATATGTTTTGCATCTACAAGCAGATTTGTTGACTAAACCTAATAATCATCATATATATAATCAACACAATGATTTTTCTTAGTTACTATGGAATTTCTTTCTTTATAAACACAACACAATGATTGACAATGGTTTTGTCAATGAGTTTGATTAATTAATCTTTGAGGAGCTGAATGTGATTCTCCCTGCTTTTTTTCCCCCCGTTTTTTCCTTCCAAATGAATGAGATGGAGGCTTGAAAGACATACCGTATAAGAAAATCTTCAACAATCGTGAACTCTTTTCATGTTTAAACCAATAATAAAAATATATATCTTCTGTTCGTATCGAAATATTATGTCTCATATTGGGTATATAATTTCAATTCTTTGTATTTTTAAGGAAATTTTTTAATAGGTTATGGAATTAAAAAAAAACAATCAATATGAATTATTGTTTTCTATACGATATGAATAATTTCTGTTTCTATAATCGATATGGCATAACCACATGAGTTTCATACTATTGTGAAGATTTCTTCTTACAGCGTTACCTTTATATTTTGGTTCAACATACAATTTGTTTTACATTTACATACATGCAGATAAGAATTAACTCCCCATTGAAGTCAAACTTAAACTTAATTACTTACCAAACAATTTTGTCTAATATATAAAGGTAACGCTGTAAGAAGTAATCTTCACAATCTCTCTGTCTCTCACAACCAAGAAATAAACCCTAATTCTGAATCTTCGACATGTCGTCTGATTCGTGGATTTTAGACGAGACTCCATTACCGAAACTCGGCTTTCTCGGCCAAGGCAACCATGGCTACATCTCTCTGGTTCGAACCCCAGATGGACTACTCATGGCTAAGAAAACGTCTCTCCGCAAATACTCAGAGGATCTCGAGAAAGAATTAAGGATCCTGCATCACTTCTACTCAATCAATTTCAACATCGTAAGACCCACAAGCCCTATTGTTTCCTACGAAACTGTGCCAGTCAACGTCAAGGTCTGTTCCATTTACATGGAAGTCGCACCACATGGTTCACTCAAAGACATGATAACCAAAGCCGGTGGGAGATTACCGGAGAGCGTGATCGGTTATTGCATTCTCCCGGTTCTTGAAGGGCTCAAGGACATTCACCGAGATGGTTACGTCCACTGTGATCTCAAGCCAGAGAACATACTCATCTTCCCGAGCTATGCTCATGGAGAGCTATGTGATCTCAAGCTTGCTGATTTCGGTTTAGCTAAGGAGCCTAATGGTCCTAATCCAGTGGATGGATCTCTGTTCGAGGGAAGTCGGCAGTATTTGGCTCCCGAGGCTGTGGGGCCACGTGGTGTAATCTCGTCGGCGATTGATATTTGGTCTTTAGGTGTTATGGTGAGTGAGATGTTGGGGGCTACTATAAGAGGAGAAAGAGGTGGTTACTTGTCGGCGATTCTATCGCCGATGGCTTGGGGCTTTGTGAGGAGATGCTTAGTCCGGAATCCGACGGCTAGAGCCACCGCGGAGGAGCTAATGAGCCATCCTTTTGCTAGACAAAGTCTTGGGGTTCCACCGCTTGAGCTGCTTCCGGTTCCTTCTTGCTTAAGTAATGGAGTGGTTCAAGGAAGGTTTTTTTAGAAGATAAAGGCGGGAGAATATGATGAAAAGAGACGTGAGATTGACGGTGGAGATGAGCCGGAGAAGAATGATTTTAATTTTCGTTGGTATTGTTGCCAACATATTATCGTTTAATTTGCTTCTTTAAGTATTTTTTTTTTGTTTTTTTTAATTGGTCTCGTAATACATGAGTGAAGTGTTAATTTAATCAATGAATGAAGTGCTCTTGTAACAAACAAAAATTTTTTTACTAGTTTATCTGATCGATTTAGTATGAATTTGAAGAAACTATGGACCTCAAATTCACAAATTCTTGATTTATTATATAAACAAATATGAATTATATAAATTCTTATGATAGCTTTTTCATTATTTTTATCAAAACCTTTATTGATAAAAAGTAGATTATTTTTTAAAAAAATTTAAAATATTATCTTTCGTGTGTCATATGTAATAACTTGCTAAATTTTTAAATATGGAATAATAAATTTTACAAATGAAATTTTAATAAAACTTCAAAAAAAATTAAATGGAAAAACATGTGTTCAAAATCTAACAAAGAACTAATAAAATTAGTATTGATAAATCATATTTTACTTTTTTTTAGTAAACGCGTCAAAATTTTAAATAATGCAGCAAAACTTTAAATAACGCGTTAAAATTTTAAATAACGGTATAACGCGGTAGAATATTAAATTGACTAAAAAACAAAGCACTAAAATTTTAAATAAATAAATAACTTTAAATAACGCACCAAAATTTAAATAAATCAATAACTTTAAATAACGCGCCAAAACATTAAGTTGACTAAAAAAATAACGCATCAAAATTTCAAATAAGTAAATAACTTTAAATAACCCACCAAAATTTTAAATAAATAAATAACTTTAAATAACATGCCAATTTTTTTAAGTTGACTAAAAAAGTAAAAAACGCGCCAAAATTTTAAGTTGACTAAATAATAAAATTTATTAACCTCAAACATATAAATTCTTAATTTATTACCTAAAACATAAGACTGCTTTTTTTCTTTTTACTGTAAAATTTTGATATTATTTTGTTGATAAAATAATATGAAAAAGTTTCGATATAAACTCAAAAATATAGGAATAGTGAATGTAAATAATTTCTAGTCGAAACAAAAAAAAAATGTTAAAAATGTATCCCATTGAAAGAGAGAATTGGTTTGTCACCAATTGAAAGGAGAGTTGACGAGAACTACCAAGTGCAGTTAACAAACAGTTTAAAAAAAAGGGATTATAATTAAGCAGCAAATAGAGATGAAAGGACTCTGTTTTAGGACAAAAGGGCTTCTCTATTTTCCTGTCTGAGCCTGAGTCTCTTCTGCTCCAATACCAAAGGGGCTTTCAGGGGTTTCTGTGGTTGTCTCTTGGTTCATGTCACCTGTTGTGGCGTCTTTGTTCTTGTACTGCAAAGGAAAAGTCTTCTTTTTAAAGTATTTTCCAATGAATTCTTCAGCCATGCCGGTGTATTTCTCTGTCAACGAGTTCTTGATGCATTTTAAGTAGGAGAAATCCTGTCTGCTCCCATCTGTTGAGACAACAAAGAAACACCTGCTATCTTGGAACAACGTGTGCTTATCCACCTGCGTTGTTGAGCATTTCCAAGGTTTTAATCTTCTTCAGATCATTGGCTATATTAGAACAAAAATCAAAACGTAAATGGTACCGTGATAAAATCGACACCAGCACCAAGCTTTGCTTCTTTTTCTGGATGGAATTTCAGAATCTTCTCCTGTACAAACATCTGATCATCAGACGATATTGGATCACCATCTTTGTACCTTCATCAAAAAGAACAAATTTTCAGAACACAAGTGGAAAAGAAAATAGCTATCATGAGTAAGTGAAAGACAAAGCTAAGTAATTTTCTTTTGTTAATCAAGTGGCTCAATTTCTTCATCTATTGTTGTCCAAGTAACCAAACATCCATATTGTGGCCCCATCTTACTGCATAGACTAGAGTGATCTGGAAATGAAATCGTAAACCAACAATTAGTTGAAAGAGCATACCCGGAGTGATGCATTATCTTCCTGGCAGTCTTAATGAGTGGCTCAATATCTGAGAGAATATCCTTCTCCTCGGAGGTAAACATGTCTAACCGTTGTCCTGTTTCTGTAAACATATCTTGATTTCCAGCTCTAGGTGGACGAAGAGGGTTCCTCTGTGAGCCTTCACATGGATATCTCTTCTTCGGATTTCCCCACTGGCTTCTTTCCTTTTCATTCTCATCTCTGCTTCTGGTGTATGCCAATGCAACCCAAGGACTTCCATCATCTACGTGGGCTTCCTGTGTGTTTGAATTTGACTCATTTCTCAAAGCCCAAGGGTCTGTCACACTGTGTTTCTCTTTTCCCTCGCTTGCAGAACCCCATGATGGCTCATCACACTTGCCATTCTCATCATTTGGCTTCTCCCAAGCACATTGACTAGATACTTTGGTAGAGCCCCATGATGACTCCTCGTTACACTTGCTATTCTCCTCATTTGGCTTTTCCCAAGCACATTGACTTGAATCTTTAGCAGTGTCCCATGAATTTTTCTTATTGTGCTTGTCATCTTCAGTATCTATCTGGTCCCATGCAGCAGTCCCTCTACTACCACTGCATAATCCATTTTGCTCCCACTTGGATGCAGCTGGCTTCCCTTCATCTAGTAAATCCTCAAAGGTAAGCTCTCCAAGAGCAGGCTCTCGCTGAGGAGATTTCTCCCACTCCTCCATCTCTTCTTTCACAACGTCAAAACCAGAGGAACCAACGTATGCATCTCCATCTGTACATGATCTAACCATTTGGAGAAAGCTGTATGGATCTTCTCCTTCTTCATCAATTAGCTTAGCCTGAAAATTATTTGATAAATAAGAAAAACCTCACATTTCAAGCCAATTTATATGAGAGACTCAATTGACAAGTGGTGGTTAGTATGGACTTCGAAAGAGTAAGCCTACCTCATTTCTCCATAACAGATCAAACCCTGAACCCGTACCAACGACCACGTGTTTGCCCCAAGAACAGGACCCAACCACCGTTGATAAAGAATCTGTATGACATCTTGTAGCAGCTTTCTCAAAACATTTCATTGGAGTCTAAAAACATTTAAGAAAAGTCAATGTTACGCACTGGACTTCTGAGATTATCTTCTGAAGGAATTTGTATTACACAATTTACGGACAGACTACTTACTATCAGAGTTGCTTCTGTGAACAGTGCTTTGATATCCAATGACTTGGTCAGAGCCTTGTAACCTCCAGCATTAAAACCCAGCAGATTCCCTGAACAAGTCATGTGGTTTGCTAGAAGAACTATATGTTCCTTTAAGACTCCATTGGATACTGTTCTCACTGAAGCAGAGAGACGCTACAAAAACAAAAAGGCCTCCTTGCAACGACAATGAGCAATATGATACCAACATAAAATCATGACTTAAAATAAATGTGAGGACTTAAGTAATCAGGCACCTGAGCTACTTGTTCAAAAGTGGAAGCTATTCCAAGCAACTCTTGCACTTGCTTTACAGAATATGGGATTGAACGCCTTGTGTCTATCAGGTGAAGCACTGGAAGACAAGAGTCTACCACAACTCTCCAAGCATCACCACTTTTATTGACAGCAGATTTCTCAGCAATGACATCCAAAACCCATTCTCCTTTAGATGCATCACACTTTTGTATCCTCTTCTCTAGCCTTTTCCAGATAATATTTACTGAGAAGATCCGTGGATCACCTACACAGTTGAGACACAGAATGTACAATCAGATCATCAGGAAAGCCTTTTTCAGAAGTAATATTCAAGAGAATGGGTAGGAAAGCAAGACGAAAGCGATAATGAAAAGCATTATTCAAGTACCTTTGATTACTGTTTCCATCAGAACTGGATAAATTGTGTTGCAAAGGATATCAAGAGCTCCTTCTAGATTAGGGTCGGCAGCATTGTAATAGGAGAACATCAAGCACATGATGTCAGATTCTTTGCTTCCAGATGAATCTCCAAAAGAGCAGCTCTCACTGTTTAATCCAGGAAGAAAAAATTAGTTGAGACAGAAAACCTCAGGACAATATGCAAGGAGACAATAAAACACTTGGAAAGAGATTAATTAGATATAAGCATCTTTTCAACCACAGACACTTAACGAACCTGACTGACAAGTGACAAAGTTGTTCTTTTGAAGTCGTCAGCTTTCTTCTTCTTCTGCCCAAATGAATTTATCACGCCCTCACACTTTTGTTGTATCTCATGCATACTGATGCCCAGCTCTTGCAACAGAGTCTATTAAATCAAACAAACAAATACAAGGAAAGCTACAGTACGTTAATTCTTCAAAACGTGAAGACTTTCAGAACGATTTAATTAGATACGAACCAGAGTTCACACCTTGTTTAGATGAACGTGACCCTGAAGGAAGGAGTCGTTTATATAATTTTCCATAGTACATTGTTGTGTCTTGTGTCTGCAAGCAAGTAAAGATAAAACAGAAATTCAAGGAAGGGATTAGTAAAAGCAAAAATGCGCACAACACACTAGGAAAGAGCAACATTAGTTATTAGAAAGATGAGACTTACTAGACCAGGAACTCCACTGCAGTTTCCTTAAGACTTATTTTCTTCAACATGTGCTTGACTGCGCAAGCCGCATTTTCTTGGCAATATTTTTCCTCGCAAGGACAATCATTCAGAAACAGAATCACCCGACGATCATTAACTGCATTCTGGAAGTTGGCTTTGCAAAGCAGCACTTCCTGAGAAAAGAAAACAGTATTAATGTAACACACATATAGATGATCTATATTTAACAATTTGATGAGCCAGTAAGAGAATTCTCAACCTTCATTAGCTCCCAAGATGAATTACTACTGGGAGAGGAATCAAGCACAGCTTTATAGGCAGGATTTGAAATTGCAGTAGCTGCCAAAACTCCAACAGCTTCTCCAGCTTCAAACAAACCTCGATGCATATCTTCAGAATTTCTCTCAATCTCATACTTGAACTGAACAACTGAGTTCGTGCATGTGTTCCTTACTGTTCCATCGTAAGAAATCACAATATCTCGAAGATTAGCCATCAGATTCTTAAAAAGGGTCCCAGGCTCAGCTAACCCTTTTGAAGACCGAACCATGACCTCTCTGGCTGCAATGGCGTGAACCATCTCTTCATATGGATTTAACCCATGAAGGAAACAACTTTTCACAAATCCAAATTCCCCTGAGGAAGACTGTCTCTTACAAAACCGGGACATGTCCTCAACTAGCTTCTCCGTGTAAAATTTCTTTTTATCCGAAAGTTGAATACCCAAGAACCCTACTTGCTGCACTAGTTTGTTGATGGATGAGCCACTATTGATGTCTATTAAGTTTCTCACAGAGTGTGATTTCAGCAAGAAATTAGCAGCGACCTCCTTCACATGATGTATGCTATTCTCTAGCTGCAACTCATCTTCATTGGTTAATCTTAAACGTGAAACCGTTGAATAAATTTCCCTGATAATGTTGTGAATGATGCCCATGTTTTCACTAGACATAGAAAAGTCTTCCAGGCTGACACTAAAGCCCTCAGCATTAAGGTGTTCCATCAACATAGGCTGCAATGAATCAAAAAATCCAAGTGCTTCCTTTGCACCTTTCTCCAACAAAATCAAATTCATAATGCTGTTGATGAAGGATGCCACTGCATCAGCCCCAGAATCAACAAACAAAATTTCACTTTCATCAATTATAAACCTGTCTCCTTTGCAGCTCAAGTGGTCAGGGAAGGCAAGCTGCAGAATCTGAAATACAGTCCAAACCGGGCCAGATTCACTAAACTTTAGAGCGGCTGGTGATAGAGACAAAGAGCCAAACATGGCCAACTGTTGAGCAGCTGCCTTGTCCAAAAACACCCTTTCAAACATCAAACGGAGACAAAGCATTGCATCACATCCCAAGTGCAAATTAAGCTGGCCCGTATGTGAGCTGAGTAGCTGATTCTCCACTGATAACAGCTCCATGACTTCTGCCTTTGCCCGAAGTGACTGTGGATAGAATACATGGATGCAATCGCCATCGAAATCAGCACCAAGGGGGCCACAAATAAGCGGATTGATCTTGACAGTATTGTCTTCATGGACGTACACTTGAAGGGCTTGAAAGGAATGTTTATGAGTGGTTGGTGGTCTGTTAATGAACAGAACATCCCCATCCATTGTCATGCGATGTACGATCTGGCCAGGTTTTAGCCGAGTGTGCCCTTTGGACCCATCTCTCAATGAGTAGGTTGTAGAACCTTGGCTGTAACTCAAGCATAACTTCTTGTCAACCAGCTCTTGTAGATGTCCTATGTTGTGGACAGTAACCCTCTCCTCAAAAGTGATTCTCCGAGCAACATCATAAGGTATTCCAATCTCATTCACACGCCTGTAGGCATCCCCAGTGATGACACTGCGGGAAGAGAACCCAGAACCCTTTTTTATGAAGAGCGCTTTCATTTTCTCAGACCAAGTCTTGGAAGAGCAACTGTCCTTGAGCTTGGCAACACCATATCTCATATCAATGCTTCTTGAAGTCATAGCCCTCACCCGCAGATAGTTGTCCACCACTCTGTAAATGTCATTAGCTTCAATAACATGCGACACAAATTTTGTCTCAGCAGACCTGGAGTTTTTAATGGCTATCACTTTCTTCAAAACATCTCTTAACCCACTTCTGGATGGATCCTAATTAAATAAGAATGACAGAAAAATGCATGAGCTCAAGCATTCAAATAGCTCATGTATTCAGATACTGGCGTTTTAGTTTCAGTTGAATTACCGTTGACATGGAGAGGAACCCATCAGAGACATCTGGTATAGATAAGCAGTTAGGAGGGACTGGAAGATATTCTAGTATATAGCCTTCTTGTGGCTTATGCCCCATTTTTGTGAGCTTTCTTAATGTATCTTCTGGGATTCGTCTTAAAATTTCTTTAGCCTGTGTTTTTTTTCCCCAGCAAATGCAAAACAATATCAACCAAAACAGGTTCCAGCAACATAACATCTGTAAAATTAGCTAGTGGCCTCAACTAAATAGAACAGAGTATAGAACATCTTTGACCTATAAAATCCTAAAATAAAAGATTCAGTAAGCTACGAGTTCGATTACATGAACCACCTAAGCCTCGCAGGGACTTAACAGTGGTATAGCTATTATAGTTAGCTAGACTGAATCAGAAATCATTAAGCTCAAAAGTTGGCTAAATTAGAATTTATCAATCCGAATCATGATAACGAGCATCAGAAACCATGCTTCTATGGTACAGAGTTAATGATTTTGAGACATGCAGCAGAAAGTACACCGATAGCTGAAATAATGGGAAACAAATCCCTATAAATGCTTCTCTGCTCACGTTGAACCATTGCAAACAAAGTAACTTTCGTGAACAAATAAACACTGTAAAGAAACAGAGTTTTTAGAGTAAAGAATAGGACCTCTCTAGCCAGCAGAGGCCGGGTATAATCGTTTCCATAACGATAACCATATCGTTCCAAGAAACTCCAACAGCTATTCTGCAGTCTCGACCTAGATGGGAGCTTTAGTTCTAAATAGCAAGCTCCATCCAATTTCGTCTCTTTTATTGAGATATGCAAAGCTTCCTGACATATATCATTGAAAGAAAAAACTTTTATGTAAAATTTAATGGAATAACAGAATCTAAAACACCCACAAGTGAAGGAGAGAATGTAAATGTCGACAATTACTGCTTGGGAAAGCATTAATTTATGTTCCACCCTTTTAATAGATCCAACAAAAATGAAAGTCCAGACTTCAATTACCATTAGCTTTCTAACATGGAACTGAAGAAAAGAAAACATATACAACTAACTAAATGCTGAATCAGGGTGCAATGAGATACATTTAACCCTAGTTTCCATACGCTTGTGTTGGATTGCTTTTCAAGTAAAAGGAAACACTCAGAAGGTTGATGTTGTTACTTCATCAGGATATGTAACAAACTATGGCAGCGCATAAGAAGTTTCTGAGGAGGCATACCATAACAAACAAAAAATGGCAGAATTAACATGGCCTTACTCACCTCACAGCACTGATCTAATAGCGGCTTCGCAAGACCATGGCCTGTGCTCTATAATCAGAAAAAGTAAAAAAAAACGGCTTAAGACACTTTTTCTCTCAATTAGTGTGTGGATCAGCAGTAAGAAGGAAATCGAATGTAGTATAAAAATAATACATGAGCCTTCTTGATCTTTAGACATTTTAAGCACAAAAGGCTCAGCATTTTTTGGAGCTCTGAAATATGGGCAGGATGGTAAATTGGTACTGGCAGCTCAATATACCCAAAATGACCTGAAAACGAATAAACAAAGGTATCAGAAGACTTCAAGAGAGCTTCTATCTATCATACACAAAACCCCAAAACAAAAAAAGAGAGAGTTAATTTAACTTCACATTTATCAGGTTCGGTGGCACCGCAAGCTTCGCATTTACCAGATTCCAGAGGTAACCCCAAGAACGGATTAGAAAGCTGGCTTACGTGGTTGATTGCCCCCTCACTAAGTGACGCTGTACACTAAGAAAACAGAAGCAACGAAAAAATCAGATAAGTGAAAGCATAACTCAAGAGCAGCATAGTATGTCCAGAAAGCATAGGACTTTCCACTTACTATCTGTTTATAAATTGCGAGACCGAACGTGATTCCTACAATTTCTCCTTCTACCATTACGAATCCTATGAAAAACAACACCCAGTTAAAAGCTTAAAGAAAACCCAGGAACTTTCGGTTGAGAAATCAAGTTTTTTCTTTTTTTTTTTTTGGGCAAGAGAGAGATCAAGAGGCGAGAGATATCGGACGAGAAATACCTAGAATCGACGGCGGCACAAGAGGTTTTGGAGTTAAAAGAGAGAGTGGTACAGAGAAAACGTAAAGGCATAGTTTTTAGGTGACGTCACTCTTTTCCCTTCCGGGCAGTCCATGCATAGAGTCACTAAGACCATCCCTGACACTCAATATGAGTGTCTTAAAATTTTATAATAATAAAAGAAAATAATTTTTTATTACTTTTTTTTTTCTAAAACGATTTTTTAAAAAAAAAAAAAAAAACGTGACGAATCACATTCTGACACGTGTCATAAGATACTCTAAAAAAGATTTTAAATAAGACATCCAAGTCTTAAATAAGACACCCAAATATTGCCTTTTTATTATTTTATTATTATTATTTTTTTTTTTATGACTTAAAGACACCTAAAAATGTGCATTGGGGTTGCTCTAACGGACAAAACTTTTCGAATTTATGTTTATCACTAAATGCTTTTGTGAAAATGGGTATCAGCTAAGGCTTAAGGTTGTTTTGGATAAAATTTAATGATATGAGACCACAATGGCATGAGTAACTATATCAAAATTCATTAAATGATTGTTGATATGTATACCAAGAAAGCATATACAGTAGAAACTCTATATATTAATATTTGATTCATTAATAACTCGCTAAATTAATATTTTTTGTCAGTCCTAAAATTAGTTTTTGCAACCAAATAATATATCTATAAATTAATAATCACTATAAATTAATAATTTTTTTTTATAAAAACTCATGGTTCCAAGATTATTAATTTATAGAGTTTCTACTGTATATTAATTATTTATATAGTAACCAAAGTTTTTTTTTTAAATGCTTCAACGGTTCTCTTCCAAACGAAAACGCAAACACTGCCCATATACACAGCTTAACATGGCTAATCGAATTTAGAAAGTGAAACAAAGACAAGATTCCGATAAATAATCTATCAGATTCAGATTCATATTTGCGTGGAATTGAAACAGTAAAATTGGGAAAAGTGAAATTCTTTTACTTCTCTACTGTGATCGATGATTAACCATGGGCGTATGGGCTCTATAATAATATGGGCCAATGTCCTATTATGCAGTATTTTAAGGTCTTGAAAAAGTAATGGGCTTTGACAAGTTAGGTGTGGGAAAATTGTAAAGAGGTAAGGTTCGTAACTAGTGTTGGTCAAATTTTATGTCTCTTTGTTTCTCAAGATCTCCAATAAACATGCTTTTATTTTTCGGTATGGTAAATGAATATGGATTTCTATAGAAATACACAAAATTGCAAGAACAATTAATAAGCTACAAAAAAAAAAGAAAAAAAAACAAATATAGTGGATTCGGGAAATTGATCATCTAGAGAAGAGTCTGGTGAAGAAATTTCCAGAAGAATTGGAGGGATTTTGAAGACAAGAGACATGAGCATATCTCCCTAACTTGTCCACTTGTCTTGCCTCACCCTTCGTGTCCTTTTTGCATATTTTACATGTTTTGTCCACCCATCCTTCCTCCACATATTCCCCATCCACTATATCATTTTATATAACAATAATTTACAATTAGTTCAAATATATAACAAATCAAAGATACATCATCATTTCTTCCAAATTAGATAGTTCTCTGGAGTTTACCTTCGACGTAGGATTTGAAAAAGTCCTTGTATGTCCCTCCGATCTTTCTTCTCAATGCCCCATACTGCACCATTACGAATACATCAAACATAATTCGATGGTAATCCAATTATTATCATAAGTATGATTCTTCTTCTTATTCATGTTTAGAATTCGAGTTCCACATCATGGTTTAATAAAAAAAAAAACAAGCTTTATATATTAAAGGCTTCTAACCAAAGAAAAAGAAGTAAATGATCGGTGTGTTTACTTGTATGGATCTAGTAGTAGTACTTTGGATTTATTTCATAATTAATAATAATTATCATATTAGAAAAAAGGTTGAAAAGTGGTGTGGTTAACTAAGAAGACAGACCTGTTCTTTGTTCATCTTGCCGCCAGATTTGGTGGCTTCACGTGCCTCGTAGAGAAGCTCGGCGTCTTTCTCCGACCGAACCTGTGAGAAATCCAACGCATCCGTTAGTTTAGTGAACAACGAAGTCTCCTCTTCCTTCTTCTTATTCTCCTCGTCTTTCTCTTGCTTCGCAGACACGACGACCCATCTAGGGCTCCGGCTTATTCTCGGCGAGGTTCTTGAGAACGGGACTTTTGTCGTGGAGAGGAATCCCCCGTTGTGTTGAAGAGGCAGTGCTCTTAGACCCATCTTTTGGTTTTCAATGTGATTCCAAGTAAACGAGATGGCAAATTGTAGTAGAATTTATAGTAAACACGCATGTGGTTTGTATGTGGTACTGGTGGGGTTGAAATGGATAGGGGGCCACAAATGAATAATATGGCTGTGATCAATGTGGTGGTTACGTGGGAGTTTAGTGATCTGGTGATTTATGAGGCGTCCGATTTTATTTCTTGTGTTTATTTTGTTAATAAAATGAGGTTTTCTTTGTATTTTAGAATAGTACTATCAACTTAGAATTATTATAAAAAAAAAAAAAAATCAGGCAAAAGATTTGCTGACCAGCCTTGTTGACCTTTATTTGTTGAAAAAAAAAAACTAATTGGATTTAGATTTATTAGTTCAACGTGGATATTAAAATTTTAGAATTTATAACAGGTTCGATAAATAAAAACTTGTTTTTGCTTTCCATTTATTTTTAGCTTTGGAGAAAATCTGAAAATGAGAAAAAAGCCAATATACAAGTTTGGTCATTAGTTTAATTTTCAACTTTTGTTTTATGGTTATTAATTTATTATACTTAATTTCAGATGTTGATGACAAGGTATGGTATATATATTATTGAATTCCAATTTTCCAGTGAATTGCACTGAAAGTTGCGTCTTTTCTCTTTCTTCTGCTGCAGGTAATTAAAAAGGCTAACGAGTGTGGGGAGGACCCGATAGATGTTAGTAATCGCTTTTGCGAGGAGTATCTGGTGGATATGGGTACTCTTCAGTGCCTCCTTCCTACTCACCAGCCTCGTGTCTCTGACCATATGGAGCACATTGTAAATATGATTCAAAAGGTCTTCTTATTTGCTCTTCTTCCATATGATCTTGGTTAAAAGATGGTGTGATGTAATGACGAAGCTATCAGTAAGCTCTATGATCCATATTCTTCCTTGCTACAGATCATTGAGAACGAGTGTGGCTATGTGGTGGATGGTGATGTGTTCTTCTCTGTCGATAAGTCACCTAACTACGGTCAGTTATCAGGTCAGCTGCTGGATCATACCCAAGCTGGCAAGCGGGTCGCTGTTGATCCAAGGAAACGCAATCCTGCTGACTTTGCATTATGGAAGGTTTGATGCAAGTAATATCTTTTCTTTCTGTTGAATTTTTCTCTGAGCCTTTTGGTGAATCTTACGCAGGCTGCGAAACCCGGTGAACCAAGTTGGGAGAGCCCTTGGGGTGCAGGGAGACCGGGATGGCACATCGAGTGCAGTGCAATGAGTGCTCATTTCCTGTCTCCGAGATTTGACATTCACGGTGGTGGCATAGATCTGAAATTCCCGCACCATGAAAACGAGATCGCACAGACTTGTGCTGCTTGCGAAAATAGCGGTGTGAATTGATAGAGTGATGAGAATTTAGGCATTGGAAGAATTATTATTACTCTCATGAATATAAGCGTTAGGTTACAATGATTTATATAGCAAAAGGATTTCCTAAAGTAATTAGATACAAATCTCTAAATATCTAAATAATAGATACAATATATTTGCTAATAATATTTTGATCTTCTAGATCCTTCTATATGAATTACTGGTTGCATAATGGGCATGTCACTATCGATAAAGAGAAGATGGCAAAATCAAAGAGAAACTTTAAAACGATTAGAGAATGTTATCTTATTTGTTCCACAATATGAATAAATTGAGTTTTGTTTGTGTTTTCTCATATGGCTAATGCAGGATTTGTTGAATCTGTGTAAGATCACGTCTGAGTACCATCCTCTGGCTCTGAGACACTTCTTGATGAGCGCACATTACCGGTCTCATCTCAACTATTCTAAGTCACAGCTAGAGAGTTCGTCAGATTCTTTGTATTACATTTATCAGGTGCGTGCAGTACTTAGACATTACAAGATCTTGTTGAAGCTCTGTCTCCGCATCAAGAAGCATCAAAAGACAAGGATGGAAAGGCTCAACAGACTTCAGAAGCCAAAGACATGATCAAGAAAGTGAAAAGCGAGTTTGAAGCCAAAATGTCAGACGACTTGAACACATCTCCTATACTCACGGGCGCGTTCCAAGAGGCGATGAAGTTCATCAACGCTTCAATCATCAAGCTGAAGAAAATGCAGAAGAAGCAGCAGATGTCGCTGGTTGTCACTTGTGGAGGTCGAGAAAGCAGTGAGGGAAGCCCTTGATGTGCTTGGTTTGCTCACTACCCTGAGCTACGCAGAGCTTTTGAAAGAGATGAAACAAAAGGCGTTATCCAGGGCAGGAATGGGAGAAGAAGAGGTCTTGCAGAGGATTGAAGAAAGGAGAGTTGCAAGAAAGAACAAAGACTTTGAAAGAAGCGATCAGATCAGAGTGTTGTTGGCACTTAAAGGAATCTCTCTCATGGATATTCCTGGGAATGACACTGTGTGGAGGCCCTGCATCCCTTTGACCCCTAAGCCTCAATCCGGTTTAGGCAAGATCCCCTTGGTTTTGGCTATCGGTTTTATTCTCTTAGGCGTCTTCTTCTTTCGACGACGTTGAACTTTTTTTTTGGAGTTTTTGTGATTGAATGGGATCTGTAATGCCGAATTGCCATTTAAGTTTTTTTAAGCATTTATTAGGATTATATTTTAAGTAACTTTTTAGATTTTATCTAATTTGTTTTACTATATGGGTAGTGACCAAAGATTGTAATTTAATGACAAACGATACGTGATGATTCGTAAGCATATTCTAGAACAACTACTTAATTATTTTATCGAACTCTTTGGAGAGAGATATCGAGACGACTCAATTATCTTAAACCATTTCCGTGTTCTTGATGATTTTTGGTTCATTCAACAAGGACAAGTAGAGAAAGAAACCCCCAGAGGAGTGTGAGGACGTTAATGGCGATTACTAAGAAAATGAAAGACCCGGTCTTGTTCCTTGTTGGGCTCTTCTCTTTATCTGTTTTGGTCTCTCAGACGATCGCAGGAAGAGTCAAAGCGCCATTGTTGCAGGGCAATACCGGTGGTTTGGTTTTCAGCAAATCCTTCAATTCGATCTATGATACTTCTTTGTACGGCCGCTTGCAGCTCAACAATGGCCTCGCTCGAACTCCACAAATGGGGTTAGCTTCCAAAGGAATTAGCTTTTTCGATTGTTTGTTCATCTTTCGGATTTTGACTTTTCGTGGGTTGTTGTTTCTGGGTCTGCCATTTAGTTTCTGAGTTTCGGTGTTGATGTAAAAGGAACAACTTTCTGCTGACTTTGGTGAAAAGTTAAGAAATTTGAAGGTCTCTTATTAGACTTGTGCTTTGTTAATCGAGACAGATGGAATAGCTGGAACTTCTTTGCTTGCAATATCAATGAAACAGTCATTAAGGAAACTGGTAAAGCTACTCACATGTTTCATATGTTCATATTTGTTATTATTCTATATGTTCATTGGAGTGGCTGATAGTTTTACTTTAACTTCAATTAACAGCTGATGCTCTGGTCTCATCTGGCTTGGCTGATTTAGGATACACACATGTCAATATCGGTACTGTCCCTTGAACCTGCCTCATCATTTTTTTTTCTTCTCTGTATTGAATCCTTACTGCTTCAGGTTAACACAAGTTTCGGTTTGTTGCAGATGATTGTTGGTCCAATCTGTTACGGGATTCAAAGGTAAGATTTCTCGTATTAGAGTTTCTGTTTAATCTTGAAAGTACTCATTTGTAGTGAGCTCATGCCCTGAGGTGACAATGGAGGCTTTTACTCTCGGTTTTCATGTTATAATTTTTCTTTCTTTTTGGTTTCTTCGGGTTCGTGAATCATATCAACTAGACTCCGGATGCTTACTTTCTTCTGTGAAATGTTGAAAATCCAGGGTCAATTGGTTCCTCATCCTGAAACCTTCCCATCAGGGATTAAGTTTCTTGCTGATTATATTCATTCTAAAGGTCTAAAACTCGGTATATATTCAGATGCTGGGTAGGTTAAGATTCATGTACCTCTTTTGTGTGCTCGACGAAACGATAGGATACAGTCTCCTGTTTATATTCTGAATATATCCCCCAATTTCTTCCTCTCTCAGCGTTTTCACGTGTCAAGTTCGTCCAGGATCCCTTTTCCATGAAGTGGATGATGCAGACATTTTTGCCTCTTGGGTTAGTTTTCTCATCCAGTGCCGTTCATAATTTGAGTAGTCAATGAGCTTTTGAAGTGAAATCATCTTGTATTCCTAATTACAAAAAAGATCACATTGTTTTAATACTCGGTGGTATCTTCGTCTTGGTTTCCACTTCCAGGGTGTGGATTATCTGAAATATGACAACTGCTTCAACCTGGGAATAAAGCCAATCGAAAGGTTTGATCTTTATGATTTGATATGGTACCATATAATATATCATGAACTCTTTTTGGTAATGACTTTGATACGGTTTATGGTTTCCAGATACCCTCCAATGCGTGATGCTCTAAACGCTACTGGTCGCTCAATCTTCTACTCGCTTTGTGAATGGTAACATACGTCACAATGTCTTCACACAGGACGAGTAAATTTGATACCATTTATTTACCATATTTTTTCGTGTTTGCAGGGGCGTTGATGATCCTGCCTTGTGGGCAAAAGAAGTTGGAAACAGTTGGCGCACAACTGATGACATCAATGATACATGGGCAAGGTGGAAAATATCTTTGGCATTAGATAAATCTTGTGTTTCATTTGCTTTTAACGAAGATCTTGCGATTGGAGTAGTATGAACATTGAGTTGCTTGGGGAGGGATTGGGTTTGTTTAAATCATGATCTGATTGCTTTGCTCTCTCTCTTTTTCTTGTTGTTTATGAAGTATGACTACAATTGCTGATTTGAATAACAAGTGGGCTGCATATGCTGGACCTGGTGGTTGGAATGGTAAACGATCATTTAAAATCTCAAAAAGTGTTCTCCTATGGAGTTAGAACTAGTACACTTGAAGTATTGATCACAATTGTTTCCATTGCTTTTAGATCCGGATATGTTGGAAGTTGGGAATGGAGGGATGACTTATGAGGAGTATCGAGGTCATTTTAGCATTTGGGCTTTGATGAAGGTATGTAACTTAATTTCATGGTTTCTTGATTTTATTTTATTTCCGAGATCTCATCTCAACCTCATGGTTCTCCTGCAGGCACCACTTTTGATTGGTTGTGATGTAAGGAACATGACCGCTGAAACTTTTGAGATTTTGAGCAACAAGGAGGTTATCGCTGTAAACCAAGGTGAACTTCAATCTTTTTAGACTTGTTAGCTTCACTGCATACATGATTCTCCACATATCCATTGTCGATGACTGAGAATCTGAGAAATCTTCTGGTCGCAGACCCACTTGGTGTTCAAGGAAGGAAAATCCAAGGCAATGGTGAAGATGATTGTCAACAGGTATGGATTAAGAGCCACATATTTATCAGACTCATAGAAAAAAAGCAGAAAACACACACAGACTTGAGGACTCAAAATTTGTGATGGCTGTTTCATTTCAGGTGTGGTCAGGGCCTTTATCTGGTGACCGTATGGTAGTTGCTCTCTGGAACCGTTGTTCAGAGCCTGCAACCATTACAGCATCATGGGATATGATCGGTCTTGAATCTACCATTAGCGTCTCAGTAAGAGATTTGTGGCAGCACAAAGATGTAACAGACAACGCGTCTGTATCTTTTAAAGCTCAAGTAGAAGCTCACGACTGTCATATGTACGTTCTCACTCCCCAGACAGTATCACACTCTGATGTATAGTTCCTTGCTGTGAGACATCCAACTCCAAAGACTGCCCTGTGTTTCTGTATAACTTGTTGCGTATTTTGTAACACATGAAAACCATTGCTATCCACACAACTTCTAGGTGTCTGGTTTTGTACAAAACCTAGACCATGTGTGTTTATGTTTTAAAGTACTAAATGAATGAAATTTATTTGAGGTCACTTGTTACTCTCTGCACCAAAAAAGTTGCCACATTGTAACAAAAAGTTTACTTATAACTGATGAGATCTCGTATGCAAATTGATCAAGAATCTGAAGAAAGTTAATTCTCAGCAAAAGACAAATGGCAAATCAATTTCTCAGTAACTGCTAAGCTGTGCATACCACTAGTGTATGTTCTGTCCTACCACCAATGAAGAAGAGATCTCTCACGAAACATTGGTCAGCAAAAAGTAATCAAGTTCCTGATGAATCTTTTGAATCTAAAAAAGAGTTTGTCCATGTGGTTAAGAGAGAACCTAGTTATCCTGAAGGTATACCAAGAGACCAACCAAAGATTCTGCTACAATCACTAATGTCAAGAACCGTTCAACGTTTGGGAGGATTTGCTCTCCTCCTCTTTGCCATTCTCCATTCCCAAAGTGCTTGAAGAATCTTCTACTAGGTTTTCTGGTGATGAAGATTGGCAATTGTCATCAATCTCCAAATTCCCTGATCTTGGAGATTTCAACACAGGCTCATCTGGGTTACTACAAGTCTCTGGTTTCACGCATTCTTCTCCTTTGACACTGGCACAAAAAGTAGACACTTCACCAGAAGTAGACACATCAACATCTATTGCCTCAGCGGAAGCTTCTAAATCATGAGTCGATGAGTTTCCAGTAACCGAGTCTCTGAACTTGTCAGAGTATAACTGTTGACTCTGCAACAAACAGTGAGCAAGCAAATTAGAAGCTTGCAGCAACAAGTTAAATTTTAAGACCAATAATTCAGAAGCGAGAAATAGCATACCATGTCAGGAATATAAGTTCCCGTTCCTCTTGTGTTTCCCATGTTTCGACAGCCATTAGTTAAAGACTTCAGAGGCAAAGGCTGCATTGAGGTTGATCCATTCAGACCTCTTAGATAAAACTCATTATCTCGGTAACTCGCAAGGCGACGGACAACATCCCAAGCACTCGCGTCCCTAACTTGAGAAGCGGACGGGACATAGCTATGTTGAATTGTTCCAGGTAAGCTATACCCGTGATACATTTGCCCATACACAAGTCTTTCGAAGTGACCTTGAAAATCCCCACTGAGTTCAGATAGTTCTGACCTTCCAGTACCAAACGCAGTAACGGGATCATTCACATCTTGTCTTTGTCCCTTACCATTCCTCTCCAAAGAATTGCGAAAGAATTTCTCCAGTCTCCATCCCATGGTTTCACCAGGTAGTGAAAGAACATCTCCGAGCTTTCGAGCTCCCAGTGTAAAAGCATGCATTATTCGATGGAAATTTCCTAACAAAAATGTTTTAGAACAAAAAAAATGAAACTTTTTTGACAATGTTATGAACAGACAAACTATTACATTGGTTATATAGAATTTTATCAATAAAGTACCTTTTGTAACACTTTTTCCAAGGTTGTTGCTGTGCTTAAGAGGATCAACTATGTTGAAGTGTTTGATAGGAAACTCAGGACCATTTGCTTCAACAGCTTTAGTTGGAGCAGAATATAACTCTACACAGCCTCTGACAAACTTCTCGTCAAGCAATAACTCATGCCCATTTTCTGGAGAAGCTGGTGGACAGAGAGAGCATCGAAGCAAAATGTCAAATAAAGGCGAGACAATTCCAAACAGAGAAGCGTCTGTGATTTTTAGCATCTCCCTTACCATTAAGTTCTGGAAGGGATGATATTGGCACAGGTCCATTGACACTGATACAGTAGTTGCTCCAATCAAATGAGGTGTAGTAATCCAAGAACTTATACAGAACCTGTTTAAAGATGACTGTAATCTCATCTCTTGCATATATCACTTGTTGTAGACGATGCTAAAGCTTCAGAGAATTTAGAGTTATTACCGCTAAAGGGCCCGACAATGATGAATGAAATAGGTTGATGATGTACAAGACTAGTACTGCCAATGCATATGTTGAGATCAATCCAGTGTTAGCACCGAGAATGCGACTCTCGTAGTAGCACCAAGCTTTAGTTAAGATGATGCTACGCTTGAAAAGATGATCTCTACCAAAGAGTTGGTCAACCTGATAATACATCAAACCACAGATTTACCAATAATTAGGAACCAAGGCTGAGTAATGATAGGTTTTTTTTGACTTCTAGAGTCTACTCTTGAATAGCTGATGGTACCTGTTCCAGAAAACATAAAGCACAGAGACCCGCCGTTTGATTAAATGAAATATCCACAGCAATGTTCCTGATGTTGCATTTTATGACCTTGACCTACAATCCAGAAGGGCAAAAGCAGCAAACTTTCTTGAGAAAAATTTGGAGCACTCTTGAAAATACGGAACAAAAACCAAAATGAAACAAACAAACCTGTGCAGGGATAAATTGAACATCAGTTACATGGAATTCAGATTCCCCTTCTTCACTTTTAAGCGTATCGTACAATTTTTCAAAGAATTTGTCCTCCATGTTTTGCTTAGTTAGGACTGTCAGATCGATATCTCCGTCTGGGAGATAGGTTTTTAGTGGCACTGAACCAAATGGAAAGACCTGTAGAATGTAGATACAAAATTTTCCATTTGAAAATTAACAAACAGAAAGCTTAGACAGCAATGGTACCACCGGGGTATCTAACCTCAATTCCATCGTGACTCTTGATTAGAGTTCGTACATAATCAATGATCTCATTCCTACTTCTGTCTGAAACAATGACAGGTTGGATGGTGCTTAGTATCTCATGAGCTCTCTCTTCTGCAATCATCCAAAACTCCCCATCTATTGGCAATGAATCCCCTTTAGGCTGCGATGTTGATAGCGACAATGAGGATGATGAAGAAGACGAAGATGATGAAACTGACAATCTTTCTTGAACATCACCCATCTGAGCATAACTTCAAACTCAAACTTCAGATGGATAATACAAGAGTCCTCAACCCAGTGAGCCACTTGTATGAGCGTGACATCTACAAACAACAGAACCAAGTAGAAGTTTCAAACAAACAAAAAAGAGTTGACTTTACAAAAAAAAAAAAAAAAGAGTTGACTATAATGTGATCACATATCACAAAGAAAAGGATACTAAAGCAAAAGAAATGAGGACAAGGTAGAAGCTGGTTGTCTAATTACTAAAGCTCCAGAATTAGATAGCCATGGATTGTTAGAGAAAACAGAGAAGGTCATTTTAGTGATTAGTACCAAAAAGAAGCTACATTTGATTTCTCCAATATCCACATCTGAATGAATTAAAACAATTGAGGCTGATCCAGAGAGTGAGTGATATACAATCCTAAGCAAAGAGAAGAAAATCGAAACAGAGCATGTCAATGGTGAATGCAGTATCTGTTATCCTCCTAAGATTTAGCACTTCAAAGCGAAATCAAACACTGAAACTACCTATTTTAAAAGAAAAAACGATGGCTAAACCTGTGTCATGATTTATTTCTCAGCCCTGTCTTCCAAAATCAGATTTTTGTTCGTCCACGCAGAAAAAATATTATAAGATTGAGGTTTAAGTGCGGATTTAGTACATTTGTCCTGGAGATTCTCTGGGATAATCTGTGAATATTCAATTGGCTTTAATTCCTGCGACAAATAAAAATCGAAAAGAAAAAGAAAATCAAAACTGGGAACAGAGTTTAGAATTGTAACTAATCCACATGCCTTCTTACATGAGGAAACAAAAAATACAGCATTTTGAAAAATCCAAAGTTTTCGTCTGGTTTCATCTTTAGGCTTAACAATAGACAGAACCCCAAAAAAAACGAGATTCACGGGGAAAGGCCAAAAAAAAAAAAAAAAAAAAATTCGTCTCACAATTGGAATCAACAGAGATCATCAGAAACAAACCAATACAATTGACACCGAATTCCCGAAAAAAAAAAAAAAAACAATGGATTGCTTAAGATTAAGCAAAATATTATTTCACCTCGAGACAAATATTGAAGCGTTAGGTTTTTAGATCTGAAGGATAGTCTCAGACGGAGATACACGTTACACCAACTTTTTCAAACAAACAAAAAAATCTTATATGGAAAAAAAAAAATAAAACCCAGATATAAAACAGATATGAATAAGTAGATGAAACGGAAAGCAATTGTTTTTTGTTTACCGATTTGTATTCATTGATCAAGAGAAGAGAAGAGAAACCGAAACAACAATTAAAAAAGAAAGGGGATAAATGTTGAGATGAAAAAATTATCACCTTAGTAATGCAAGAGATATATATAAACCACAGAAGTTGAAAAATAAATATATATATATATGTAAAATTATGGAAGGTTCATAAAATTGGAGACCTAAAACAATCTGCCATTTTTGTGTCATGAAAATTTTAACTTCACCTGCTCCTCAAAATAATTTTCAGCCCAAAAAAAAAAAAAGATTTGTTTTTTTTTTTTTTAACTTTTCGATTACTTAGTGTATATATCCAAACAATCAATTGACTTATCAAATGATTTTCACATCATTTGTGTCGCCATTCACTGCCAAAATTAGTTGTTGTCATTTTAAGATAATTTTGGGTCTTAAAACATTGCGATCTTAAAGTTTGAGTTACATGCTTCTTTTTTTATCAAAGTTTTAGTATTTTGATTCTTTTGAAGCGTAAGACATTGCGATTCTAAAGCTTTTTCACGTCTTCTCTGAAGTTAAGAATTATTCATCTACTTCGTTAGAGTACATTTTTTTGGCGATCTCTTATCATAAAATTTGAAACAATTGGGGTAAAAATTTGATTAAAAATTATACAATAAAGAGTTTTAAGTCAAGCACATACATAATTCTGTCATCAACTTTGTGAGGTTCCGTTCAAACAGGAATTGAACCGAATATCCGTTTAGAAGAAGACACTAAAACATTACTATACTAAAAACCACTTGATAATAACATTATAATTCTACCAGATTACTTTTATTGTTATTTTATTAGAAGGTTGCAAAATTGTCATAAAATAAAATTGCGGCGCTCAACAACATAAAGCATTAATTAATAAATAAAGCTTCAGAGTGAAGTTTTTTCTATACTTTCTTTATTGTCGGAATCAGACTGAATGGTCTTCGATTCTTATCAGAGTAACCGACTTTCGCCAAGTTGCGCGGCTCTTATTAGGTTTTTTCAATTTATAAATTGATAAATAATATTATTAAAAACAAATATCAGGATTTTTTTTCAATATTAGTTAATAATCTAACAAAAGATAACAAACAATATTAANTGGGTCGTGACGCATATGTTGGCTAACAAAGCGATGATAGAGCGATACATGGTTGCGGATTTCTTCGATTTGATTGACATCGATTCGTTTGGGAGCGACTCGGCTTTTCTGCGAGATGCGTTTAACGCGTTGAAATTGGGTGGTCTGCTTTACTTGACTTCAACAGATGGCTACTCCTCTGGTGGTCACAGGCCTTATAAGTGAGTTTACACTTTACAATACATATTATTAAAGTTTGATGCTTTACATTTCTGGATTCAATCGGTTTTGTTTGGTGTTTTCATTGTGAAGTATCTGAGAATATGTGATATCAATAGGCTTTATGGGATCATTTTTGGAAACATGCTATGGTTTAGGAACTAAAGAGGTTGAAACGTTTCTTGGTTTGCTTTGATGTACAAGCTCCTTAGCAGCCTACGGAGCATTTATTCGACCAATGCCATTTGGGAATGAGATTGGGCTGCGGATGCTTATAGGTGGAGCAGTGAGAGAGGCAGCTCTGCTTGGTTATAATGTGACGCCCCTTTTCTCATACTATTCATATCACGGACCTGTGTTTAGAGTCTTGCTTCGGGTTAACCGTGGGAAGCTTCACGAGGACAGGTTGTCTCTACGTCTTAAAACTGACTGAAAGGACACGAGTTTTGGGTGTGTTGCGTTTCTAATTGGTGGGGTTGTCTGATGTCTTAACTGCAGGAACTATGGCTTTGTCACTTTCTGTCATCTGTGCGGCCATTCTCATACAGTAAGATGGGATGAACTTGGTCTGATGGGATGTCCCTGCAGTGATACAAAGGCTTCTTCTTCACTGGTGGTCTCAGGACCAATGTGGCTTGGACCGCTTCATGACGCATCGTATGTTACTGAAATGCTGGAATTGGCAAAGGAATGGGGATGGGTGAGTGAAGGCACTGGGTTGGATCTGGAGAAGCTTCTCAGCTTAATGATCGAAGAGAGCGATCCAAGACTGCCTCCCGGGTACACCATAATGGATCAGGTCCTTAACCATAAATAATTCACTTGCATTGATAAGAAAGACGCATTCTGCCCTCGTTACATGATTAAGAATCTGTTTCTATTTGACATCAGATGGCGAGCCGTGCGAAGATAAACTCACCTTCGCTGAAGAAGATGATGAGTGCACTTGTTAAGGTAAGGGGATGGTAATTGAATTCTCATATAGTTTTGGCCTCTGAAGAATGTATATAGCTAAAAGGCTGTGTGCTTTGGGAATTTTGCAGGAGGGATACGCTGTTAGTAGATCTCATATTATATCCAATGCTCTCAAAACAAATTGCCCCATGTCACATTTTATAAGGATTGCCAAAGATGAAATTGAAATAAAGAGTTGACTTTTTTGCCCTGTTAATTGCGCGGTCTACTTCCAGTCTCAAACGCAATTCAATACAAACTTGAAGATGAGCGAATCTGTGGTTATTCTTAATTTCCCTAGGGAGGTATTGAAGATGAACGAATCAAATAGGGAAGGAAATGCAAATGTCAAAATAAAATGATAAAAATAGTCTCAAAAAGTATTCAAAGCTCGACATGACAAAATTATCTTAAACCAAAAGTAGATAACATCTTCAAAAATTCCAGACGACAACAGAGACTGAAACTAGAATATAAAGGGTTTTGGGTTGCCAGCTTCTTGCACTTGTTTAGGCACGAGGAGCAGCAGGGGCACCACCAGCTGGGCGAGGAGCCTGACCAGGTTGTCCAGGCTTGGGACCATCCTCCTGAAAATTTTATGATTTTCAAAACCGTTCAGTTAAAGAGAACACTAAATCATACGCACAAGAAACATAGAAAAGCCTTCAACAAACAATACAAGTCGCATATACAAACTAAAAGTTTTAGCAGCAAGGTCAAGAGCCGCTTAAACGAAAATAGCACAAGATAGTGTAGAGCTCACATTCTAAATTTCTAATCAAATTATCAAGACGCAGCGGTTACTATTCAGCTAACTTTACAGCAAAAGCGACTAAGAAATTCTACATCAAACCAATGTTGCTTTCTAAGCATAAAAGTAAAACAGACCCATCTGTATCTAAAGATTGATTAAGAAGAACTGATTGCCCAAGGCATCAATCAGAAGGTAAAACACAATCAAGACGAGAACAAAACAAAAAAGGAACATAAGAAGACGTAATTGGATTAAGAGCTGACCTTCCGTCTGGCAAAACGGGGCGGTGGGGTCCTGACGCGACGGTTCGTGCGCGATCGGACCCTCACAACGTGAGAGTGGATCGCACACGAGACGCAGTATTGCATCTTGGCGTAGAGCTTTGGGAGAGTGTATCCTACGAATCCAAGCAAACACACGATACATATCAACGAAAATCTAAATATCACAAAAACTCCAAAATCCGTGAAACAAACATATCCAGCAATACGCGACGAGGGAGAAATGCGAATCATTCAACAACATACCATCGTAGACACTGGCTTCCTGAACATCTCTGATGGCAGCCTGCTCAACAATGTTCCTGACGAGGAATCTCTTAATTGCCTTGTCCTATCAACAATAATAACCAAAAATCAGATCATCTCGAACCATACAGACGACTATAGCATCTAGTAAAAACGATTAAAGGGAGATCGAACCTTGGGGCAGCATTTCCCGCAGTTGGAACACCTGATGGGGTTCACATGACCACGGTTATGCTTATTACGTCCCCCATTCCTTCTCTTGAAAGTCTGCAAAAAACAAACTCGAATTTTAATACAAAACCTTTGCTTTAAAACTCTCCAAATATCCGTCAGCTTGATTCTATGCTCTAAACGATGAATCAATCAAAGAACGGGAAGACTTGCCATGTTGCAGCAGAGAGCTTCAAGCCTGTTGCGTCTGTTCTCTTTGTTGCGGCGACAGAGGAGGTGCGGGTAACCCTAAAATGACTATATAGTCTGTATTATATACATTCGATTAGGGTTTTTTATTAGGGTGGGTTTGACTGAAACGTTTGGGCCCATAATTGATATTTTGTAAGCCCATGACCTGCCTCGTCATAATTCATGAATATCTACGTGCTTTTAAAACGGGCCGTCGAATATATAATTAAAATCCAATTTATATCTTTTATAATATTTTTAGAAACCTATCAAATGTTTGTTTCATTTATAAAGCTTACTAATAGACATAGATTTTATGTTCTCTCAAAAATATGTAAAATGTTAAAATCGAAATCTAAGTACATGTGAAACGAATTAACAAATCGCAACTTTATATCAAAGCATGTAAAACCTAGTGTCATTGGCATTTCCCATCTCGGCCCATATCCATTCTATATTTTCTGTTTTATTTTCAAAAATAAATGCCATTCAAATAATTTATTTTATTCAAAAAGAAAATATATATAGAATAAAATAACTGAATTATCCGTTTGATCATTATAATTTTAAAATTTATTTATTAATTTTTAAAAACATTTCCTAGAATTATAATCCCAAAATTATCTTTTTACTTAAATTATCAAGAGTTTGAAAAGAAGTTTTATTTTAAAAAATTCTCTGTTTTCGTCCTGTTTTTTCTATTCTATCCGTCATGTTTTCTATCAGGACCTAATGAATTCGTTGCCTGTATAAAGCCTTAGTTTACTCACACGGCACAACTTTATTTTTTATTCCATAGTACACATGACATTATCAAGCTTATTTTTGCATCTTCATTACTTCCATTTTTATTACTCAAACCTTCGAACATTCGGTTCTATTATAAAGAAAATAAAGAACGCTGCCAAACACTATATATATATCCACATATACTGTATATACATTCATATATTATGTTTCCCTAAAACTCGTTTAAATCTCGATTATGCTTCTCGAATATGTCCGCGGCATATTTCCAGTTGATCACACTCCATATGTTCTTCAAGTACTCCGCTCTTGCATTCTTGTACTGCATTACCCGCACCAATATGTTGATGATCAAAAGTTGATAATAATCAATGTAACTCGTTACTAGCTTCAACCAATATGTTATATTGATCGCTAGATATCAAATAATAACAAGAAAAGAGATTATTTGAGTACCTGTGGATAATAGGCGTGCTCCCATACGTCAATCCCGATTAGAGGAACCAGGTGTGATCCTTTGGTCACCAATGGATCCTACAGTTTTTATTTAATTATTTTTTAATCCTCGAGATAGTTAATGTTACTAAACAAGTTTTATACTGATCTACCTGATTGGATGTGGTCTCAACGACAAGCCTCTTTAGCTCTTTGTCTAATCCAAACCACTAAAACAAAGGAATCACAACACATTATGCAATATGAACTATTCACCAAACAGAGTATAAAACAATCAGTTAATCGAAACAAGAGACGCCTACAACATTCTTATTCCTTTATTTTTGAACCGAATCTTGTTTTATGATCAGCCAATTCATCATATCAAACTGAAATGTAACAATATCTCTAATATGTTTATAAATTTGTATCTCAAAATCAATAGACACAAAAATGAATTTATACCACCCATCCAGATCCCTGGACAGCAGCGCCTTCAGCGTTCATCTTCTGCATCAGTCCCTCCAAGGATCCAAAATGAGCATCGATCGCCGAAGCCAATGGATCTTGCGGTGGCTTACCACCTCCTTCCTACATATCCGATTTGACCCATTAAAGAAATAAATAGTATAAAAACTCATCACAAAAAAAAATATGGAGTGACGACCAAGAAAGGTGTTCGTACATGAACAGGGGCTAGGTTCTTCCAGAAGATTGCGTGGTTAACGTGACCTACAAGTAACAAAAACAAAACGCAATCAAATTCATTAATTAAGAACTATCAACAAGCACCGAAATGAAAAGATTTTAATCAGGGTTTAGAGATAGGTTTTGACCTCCGCCGTTGAATTTGATGAGGCTTTGGAGTTCGACCACGGAGGAGTGATTACCGTCGGCCAAGGCGGAACGGAGACTGGCGAGAGCTTTGTTGTACTGAGTGACGTAAGTCTGGTGGTGTTTCTGGTGATGCAACCGCATGATCTCCTCGCTGATCGCTGGCTCTAGCGCATCGTAAGCGTAAGGAAGATCAGGCAGTGATGCGGTCTTCATCGACTCTAGACATGGGTCCATGGTTTTTTCTCTTCCAGCGTCAAGGCTCACCGCGAAAATAGCAAAGAAGATGATAGTAACAACGATGCTCATGGTATATATATATATACTACTATACTAGCTAGAAATGATGCGAAGGAGTAGATTTATATAAAAGATATTAAGCCACGTCGCCTTTGACTGATCCACCTGTCAATCTCTGAAGCTTCATGGCTTTAGGTATTTTTGTACAGTTGTTCGATTTGTGTCGCATCCATACGTTACAACGTTTTTTATGCTTATTCATGATGTTGGTGTGTGTGCTTTGTCGTTGTGTGTTTTATAGCACGAGAAACGTAAACCGAAATACGCTACAACATACATATGTATATCCAAAACTCAGTCAAATGATCCAATCCTTACAAGCGAAATATCAACGCATCTAACGATTCAGATTGTGATAATATCTGCTCATTCCTGCAAAAATCTCCGATTAGAAATCTAAAAAATATATACCCTAAACTCGTGGGATGTTAGTGTTATTACAATATAATACCAGATTTGAATGCATCTCTATAGAGATGTGCCCGAAAAGTGATGTTTTACATCTTAATCAGAATATCCACCACATGTAAGCTTGTAATTAAAAACCTATAGTGCTTAAGAAGACTATTCTCTAAAAAATACGCATTCGTATTTGGAAGAAAAAAACGTTTTACAGTTTAATCAGGCAGAGCCCACAAACCATTAAAAAACCTTAAAAACACTTTCTTCAGAACGAAAGGCCCAAACCCACTCGAATTAACAAGACAGCGTGGAGTCTGACGTGGAGCATCCAATGGTCTAGATTATAAATGACATGGATGACACGTGTTCATCACAATTTAAAAGCCCTAGAAGCGCGTGCCCTCCCAAGCCATGCACACAGCTAAACCGCGTCGCCACGTTCTCCTTGCCCATTATCGCCTTCTCCTTATTAAAACCGTTCGATCAAAATCGAACGGTTAATATCAGATCTGTATCGGGTCTTTTTTCATGGGAATTATCACCTACTTGGGCCACCGCAGACTTTCGATGAAAGCGTGGAGAATAAGTTAAACGCGATTTCTATGATCTCTTAATCTCAACCGTCCGATCAAACAACTTACAATCCAGGTTGGAGAAAATAATTAGTTATATAATTAAATCCACCATCGCCATTGGATTGTGTGTGGCTGAGTCAGTATAACGTATAGAGAAAAGCAACCATTGGGGTGATTGGTTCTATAAGAAACAAGAAATCGTCAAACTGAATTTCGAATCTACAAGAAGCGTTAGCGTGAAGCAATCGCCGATCAATCGCATCGTCGATCTTTTTCTTCTCTGATACTCTCTGCATTGTTTCTTCTGGTAGACGGAGATGGCGTCGTCTGCGAGGATTTGCTGCGGAGGAGGAGGAAGCGCGTGCGCCGTTCGTTGTGATCGGCGTACGGTCACCGCTCGATCGTCGTGTGTGGTTCCGGTAACGAATCGACGAAATTTGTCCGAGATCGGGAAGGTTTCGATGACGATGGCGGATTTGGCACCGTCTCAGGCGGTGAAGCTTGAGCGGACGAATATCGGCGAAAGGAAACGCGGCGAATCGGTTGTGTCGCGGGAAAAGCTCGACGAGTGGTTGAGGGACTCGGTTGTCGAGATCGTGAGGAATCTGAGAGAATCGCCGCTATTGGTGCACTTATACGCGGAAGCGAACGGAGCTCTGACTACAGCCACCACGAATCCGGAGGCGGAGGATTGGCCGGCGATGGAAGGAAGATGGGACAGAGGAGAAGAGAGAACGCCGGAGGGAGTGATATTCGTGGAGAAGCTAGCGGACGATGACGTAGCGGATCGTGATCCGAATTCGGAAGGGGATGATTATTACGATGGAACCAACGGAGGCGCGTGTGGAGAAGGCACAAACGCGTGGGGGATAGTGGCGCAGGGAAGAGGAACGGATTGTGGGCCGGTTTGTTATCTGTTGAAAACGACCCGGGTCGGGTCGGGTATGGGGACGGTTTGCACCCATTTCTGCTTGGTAAAGGTCAAGAGTTTTAGGGAGACGGCTGTTTCACAGTTGAATAACTCCTGGTTGGTGCAGACCGGTCAATGAACCAAAGAATAGGTTTTCATATGGTGGTTGATTATTTGGTTAAATGCGCAAAAGGGATTGATCCTGTAAATTATTTTTATTCTCTTTGGGTTTGTAATTATGAAACCCACTTATGGATGATCAAATACCTTTTGTTATTGTTGTTACAGTATACTTAATCAATCTGTTCAGACATATTAGAAATTCGGATTGGTGATTTAAATAAATTGTACTAGTAAATATGATGAATTCCTTGGAGAACATTGATACTTTGTTACTAGCCTAGATAGATTTGAATCCTGAATTAAAACTTAAAACTTGGATTCTAAAATCTACTGATTCATTACTGTACCCAAGAGCTGATACTGGTGACTCTGTACTACTTGTGCATAGATGCAAACAACAAACTGGATAAAGTGCTCATCATCTTAAAATGCATTGTTATGGAGGTCAATCGATAACAAGCGTGGATAAAGTGATCACTACTGCTCTTGCCAAGTACTTGACGTGGATCTTTGGATAATGGACTTTTAAACTAGGCCCATATATATCGATCGTAATGTTCATTCCTTTGGGCTAAATATTATGGGGATAGATGGTGGTGATTGTGAAAAAGTAGTGAAACAAGTGGAATAGTAGTAATAGTTAGAGGGATAAAAGTCAAAATTCTCTAGACAACCATTTGCATCCTATGATCTCAATATAAGCGTGTAACTGATACTTAAAGGTGTCCTTATTCTTGTCCGTGTAAGATTCACATCTCCAAGTCACACACACTACCAGATTACAAACCTCAATTAGTTTCTAAGTTATTTTTATTTCCATTTTTTCGTCAAAAAATAATGAAATAAAAACATATATTTGTCTCGAAATAGATATAGGCACTTTTGAGGTGATATGTATAGAATAATACTTTGTCAATGATACATTTTACGTATTAGAAGTTATTTATTTAGTGTGTTTAATCAAAAATATACGCATGGTCTCTGGGCAAGGATGATACGTTCAAGTCGAGATATGGTCCAAATTTCAAAAATTCCATTAAAAAAAAAAATAACGTGTGAAAAAATCTTATCAAAATTTATACGCGTTTCCATACTTGAATTGTCCAAAAATGGTAAAATTAATTGGGTTAGATAACATAAGATAGTTGTACAAGAAAGAAATAAATAAGAAACATAAATGGAAATTATCTCCTAATCCTAACCTAGATCCTAACTAACTTTGTTTCATGTTTCATTTTAAATGAAAAAAGGTTAGATATTATTGGCTTAGAAAGTCAAAACGTTAGATGATACCACCATTTCAGTTTAATGCTTGAGTTGAATTTCTTACTTACGGTACGGACAAAAAAATATGGAAAATTGCAATTTACCGAGGCACGGTTTTGCTTCGGACAACGTAAATGTAGCACATCGCTGTCTTCTAGAATTCTTCTTTTGTTGAGATGATAAAATTTATTCTTTGATTTCATGAATTTCTTCTTTCCCAACTCCGAGAAAGAAAAAACATGGTCTGTTCCGGACAAGGCACGCCTCAATTCCTCTTTTTCTTGGCCATTGAAACTAACTAGGGTTCTTCTGTTAAAATGTAAATATACAATCACTCGGGAAAGCCAATTTGGATAGTGTATTTTAATACTATACCACTTCTTGAGACGTTTCCTCGATTTCCATAATCCAGTAAAGAGATCAGACTCATTAAATTGATGAGTTTTCTTTCGCAGAGTCCCATGCACATGGTTCCAACAAAATGAAGCTTCTTCTTACTACTACTGATTTCATGAATTCAGATACCATCATCACACACACCAACACTAGCCACCTTTTCTTGATATTTGCTTTTCTTAATAACCCTAAATTCATTAGCCCTAATTTTTTTGCTTATCTCACAAGAAGTCTCTGCTTTATCCGACTAGTAATAGAAAGTTTGAAACTTAAAATGAACACTACAGCCTTTTTTCTTTCTTAATAACTTAAGATTCCATCAAAAGAGTCCCAAATAATGGAACCCGGTGAAGACAAATCCGATAGAACTCCTAAAATGTTATAAGAACAATAAACAATAAACATAAAAAGCTACAAACATTGAAATGAAACTAACAGATACATAAGAAAACACAACAGATTATCAAAAATAGCAAACAAAACACAAACAAGGATTTCTCTTAACCAAACCCAACTGACCAAACCGGATTCCTCTTCGCCGGAACTTACTAGTGAAAAAAACATGTTAGCCTTTTTTATATTCTTCAACTCGAACCCAACTCATCTGAGCTCCCTGAAGGGCATCTGATCATCCTCAATATGTTAACAGCTTCTCCCATGTGTGGTCTACTTGATGGAACCTGAGAAGTGCAAATAAGCCCTAGCTTTATCACTGCAACCGCTTCTTCTACCGGAAACTTCCCTTGCAGCCTCGGATCAATACATTCCTCTGCTCTTCCATCTTCAAGAGCCTCTCTCACCATATCACTCAGAACCACAACATCATCTTCCATATACTCCACAGGCTTCTTACCTGTAACCACTTCAAGAACCAAGACTCCGAATCCATAGACATCGCATTTCTCGGTTATTTTCACCGTTCTGCAGGCAAACTCTGGAGCCATGTATCCCAAAGCTCTCTGTATCTTGCTGCTCAGTACGTACCTGTCTAGCATTGGTAACAGCCTCGCTAACCCGTAATCTCCCACTTTAGGCTCACCAGAGCTGTCTAGCAACACATTGCTCGATTTGATGTTGTAGTGGATGATGTTTGATTGATGCAAGTAGGCTAAGCATTTCGCTGTACCGAGTATTACGTTGAACCGATCATTCCAAGAAAGCGAACTACTACCTCCTGGTGCTTCGTGTAAGTGTTTGTATAAACTCCCACCAGAGAGGAACTCGTAGATAAGAAGCTGAAGAGATGTTGTCCAGTAATAACCTTCGAGTTTAACCAGATTCGCGTGCCTGAGTTTCCCAAGTTTCTTGACCTCTCTCTCGAATTCTTCCTGAGACTTGACAAGGCTCGAGACAGTGAGCTTCTTGATAGCCACAGGATATCCATCTCTGATAACTGTTCTGTACACTGCTCCAAACCCGCCTCGACCAAGCTCACAGTCTTTGTTTAGCAGAGCATGTGTTCCTGTGCTGAAATCAGGTTCACCAGAGAACATCACAAGCTTCCCTGAGTTGCTATCTGTTGTAGGAGATCGGCTGAAGTCATCTCCCCCCGAGAAAGTGAGCGGTACAGCTGATCTTGAAACCGTTGTTGCACGCACTCTCAGATTAAGGACTGTGATGGCTATTACACCAACCACAATGGCTGCAGCAGCACTAATGGCTATTAGGGAAGATATACTAAGGAGTATTCTTTTGTGACCAGCCCCAGGAGGCACCACATCACCCGAATAAGGATCGAAAGTTGCATTAGGATTCAAGACAATCGGTTTAGGAGAGACAGCCGGGCATGACTTGTTGACAACAGCACCACAAATTCCCGGGTTCCCAGATACTGAATTAGGGGATATACCGTTGAAAATTCCACCTGCAGGTAGTTCCCCAGAGAGATGGTTATGAGATATGTTGAAGATGTGAAGATAACCGAGATTAGCCAACTGTTTAGGAAGCGTTCCGTTCAGGTCATTGAACGATAAGTCCACTTCTTGGAGGTTTGTAAGTCTTGCGATTTCTGGTGGAATTGAGCCTAGCAACTTGTTATGTGACAGGATCCTGTAGAGAAATAACATGAAACAAACCACGGTTAAGACAGAATCTTCATTGGGCAAACCTGAAACCTATAACTGAATACAACTTAAAGCAAAGGAGACTTACAAAGACTGAAGGGAACTGCAATTCTTGATGGAAGATGGGATAGTTCCCTCTAACATGTTGTTTTCGAGTCTCAACTTTTCCAAAGAAACAGCTCCGCCGGTTTCTCGAGGAACCGTTCCATTAAGCTGATTGTGACTTAAATCAAGGACGCCCAAATGCTTCAGGTCCCCAATGGTACTGGGGATAGGGCCGGTAAAAGAATTTCTTGACAGATTCAAACCCTGCAAGTCTCTAAGATCTCCTAGACCAGTTCCAATCGCACCAGAGAAGGAATTGCTTGAGAAATCCAATACCTGGATCTTCTTGACACCTCCAGTAGAGTTATCATTCTTCAGTGCAGAAACTTCGTGAGAACCGTCTTGAAATATCCAAACGGGAAGCTTACCAGTCAGTGAATTCCCACTAAAATCTAAGGCCAAGAGGTTGATACAGTTGGCTGTTGAGTCGGGCAAGCTACCGATAAGCCCATTCCCAGAAAAGTTGAGAACTTTCAGCGCTAGAAGGTTGCCTATGGAGTCTGGAACTTGCCCTGAAAACTTATTCGTGGAAAGATCCAAAGTCTCAAGACTCCTCATTTCTCCAATCCACTTCGGAACTTCACCTTCTAGCAAATTCTTTCCCAGGTTCAGATAATAACACAAAGTGAGCTGCTGAAACGTTTCTGGTAAGTTCCCTGATAGAGAATTTTCACTAAGATCAATAGTCTTCAGCAGCATACAGCTCCCAATTTCGCTAGGTATAGGACCTGATAACCGGTTTCTACTCAAATCAAGCGCTCGCAAGTTGTTCAATCTGTCTATCTTTTCAGGGAACTCTCCCTCTAACTCATTCCTCGACAAATCAAGGGATCTAAGAGTGTTCAAAGACCAAATCCCCAAAGGCATAGAACCAGAAAAACGATTGGAAGACAAGTTCAAAGCAGCTAGAGACGAGCACGAGCTTATACTAACCGGTATCTTGCCCGTGAGCTTGTTCTTCGCCAGAGAAAAAGCTCGCAAGGACCCACATTGCCTGAAAAACCCATCAGGAATCGAACCAGAAAGCCCATTGCTGCTCAAATCGACAACTTTAAGGTTAACGAGGCTCAGCATCAAATTAGGGTTGATGATTCCGGTGAGATTGTTGTTGGACATCGAGAGCTTGTGAAGAAACTGGAGCTGGAGTAGCCCACGGCCAATTCGACCAGAAAGAGAGAAGCCATCTAGGGTTAGCTCAGTGACTCGATTCGTTCGCGGATGGCATTTGACTCCGTTCCAGCTACAAGGACTGTAGTCATCTTCGTTCCAAGAAGCGAGCTTTTGCTCCGGATCTCGCAAGTCGGCCTTGAAGACAATGAGCCCCAAAACGTCGTCGTTTAAAGGCGGGTCTAGAGATCTCACCGGAGCAAGAGAAGCCACCACCGACACCAGCAAGACTGAAAAAACCAGTGCCTTATACATCTTTCCACTATCCACTTCTCCGTTCTACAGATTTTAGTTGCGGAAGAACACCATTTTTGGGGGTATGTAGTAGAGCTGAAACTGGAAAGAAAAATTATTGATGAACAACAAAAGAAAAGACCGTACAGAGGAAAATAAAAGCCTTTTTGTTCGCTTTCTGGTGTGTGATTGAGCACAAGAAGAGAACAAAAGTCCGGCACAACGGCTACATTTTCGACCAACGACGAAACAAAAAACAAAAACAAGAAGAAAAATCAGGGGAACGAGAGATAGATATAGAAGTACGAAGTAGCTTAAATTCACCTAAAATTAATAGAAATTCCAGAAATTGTTAATACTCGAGTTTAAGGGTTGAAGTTAACAAGGGGCTAATGTTGAGAAAAAACCAGCATTTTTTTAGCTTTATATAACGTATTTTTAGAAGAAGAAGAAAAAAAACGAGCTTGAAAAAAGTTACGATCTGGGAATGAGAGAGCTCAATGAGAAATCCTTTTTTCACCTGGTCAAAAATTCTCTCCGGGAAGCTTTGCGACGAGGAATAATGTAGCTCAGGGGAAAATCCACCGGAAGAAAAGGGAGTGAAACACGAGCTTCTTCTTTGTAGGTTTGTAGCTTTTAAAGAACAGTGAGTTTGCGGAAGAGAAAGAAGAAAGAAGCAATAAACAAAAGAGAAAAAAAGCACAGTGAAAGAGAAAGGGGAAGGCTGAGTAGTAATTAAAAGCTGCCTTTATCAACGGGCTGGAAAGAAGAGATTGTGGGTCCCCTTCGAGAAGGACGTGGGGCCCGAGGAAGGTGGGTGGACTCATTAACTCGTAGATGACACGTGTATAAATATGCTTGGGTTTGATAAGTATGACTTGGCATACACGTGGCTTTTTCATTTCCTGGGTAATTCATTCGTATAACTTATATACTTATTTTCTTTGGGAGGGAAAATGAATGAATAAATGATGATTGGCCCAACTCATGAAGAAAGGAACCAAGCTTTAAATGACTAAACTATCCTTCCACAATAATAGAACTTTCTTTCTTTAATGGGTTAACATGCTCTGGCCTCTTGGTTGTTTTTGATTCAATTAGCTAAAAACAATCTTTCACATAAAATGGAAAAAGTTTTGAATGTGTTTGGGTTCTGTTATTCTCATGCAGATAGTGGGTATTTTGGGTAATATGCAGAAAGAGACAGTGGTAAAGTGGTCACCATAGATTTGGTTTTTTTATTTAATTTTTATATTTTAAATTCCCATTTTTATTCCTGTTTTGTTTTTGAAGAAAGAATATTAAAGTAAGTTGGTGAGGATGGTGACCTGGAAAAAAAAATACTATTTTGTGGTGTTAGAAATCATCACTTACAATAATAATTGCAACCAACCATACTATATTATTCGTCATTGTATCATACAAAAAATGTAAACGATAGAAGATAAAAACTAAGTCATGGGTTTTTAATTTCAATAAAATGATGGGTTTTGAAATAGGATCATCATAAACCTAAGGATTTTGGTTGACTTGGAGGAGAGCAACAGATGTTAATTTGGGATCTTCTGTTTGTGCAAGGAATCATCCATTATGTGAACTTTTACAGATAGAAGAAATGCGGTTGAATAACTAAGTGTCAAACACTTATTGCCACAAAATAAAACAGTTAAAAAAAACAAATAATTAGAACAGTAGTGTTTTTTATTAAAAAAAAAAAAACAATATAATCCGTCAAGTGTGCTCTTGGAATTTTTTTATTGTTGTCTTCTCTTCTCGTGTGAGATTTGGTCCGCGTCGAGACATTTATCAGACTTGGGTCTCTCTCTCCATGCCGATGTTTTAATTTTATATTCCTTTTGACAGTAAAATTACTTATAATTAAAAATAAAATGAAAAGAACTCTTTTCCCCATGGAGAGAAAACAACCCTTCATGGAGGTTTTGGAATTTACTATTTGTTTCTATTTACTTTTTTAACAAGAAGACTATTTTAAAATTAAATCTTAGGGTCAATTCCATACTGTTTGCAAGAGCTTTGAAGGAATTTTTTGGGCAGTGTGAGCCGGACGTAGAGGAATTCACATTTACTCTTCTTCTTCTCTATTATTTACTCTTTGTTCGTTTTAGTATTTATTTCTCACATTTAATTTTTACTCGAAACTTCATCTGTCATAACAGGATTGGCGTTTAGGACCATCCATTAAAAGAATATAAAAGTTAATTTGTTCTGCAATTTCCAAATTTTCTTGTATTTATTGATTATTTGCACCTTTTTTTTTTTAATCCATGGTGATTTGTAAAATCGTTTTGATAAGATGGGTCCAACTCGCCCAGTAGAGAGGGTAATGGGCTTATCTGATTATTCAGGCCCATAAACAAACGAAACAGGGCTCAGCAAATCCCAAAAAAACTGTGTGAAAGAAAAGTCCAATTAAATGGCTAAGTTAATGGTGGAGAAAGTAGAAACCAATTTTTATGGCTAGATTTGTGAAAAAAAATATGTTTTGGTTATGATGATCTTTTTGGGTTTCATGTATCTATTGATTGTTTTAACTAATAGATAGAGTAGACAAAACTAAAGAGAAAAACAAGAGCAACTGGTTTTCAAGTTATTTTAATGGGTAAGTGTGATTGCATATTATGCTGCAGTATGTCATTAACCTATATATGATGAAACTAATTGTAATCTAGTGAAACAAATCATAGCTATACTGCTTAAGGTCAAATTACTAATATGGGCGATTTACCAAAATATCAATACAGTATATGGGCGATATTGATAATTTGGTATTTCCAGTTCAATAATTTTCTAAATACGCGCCATTGATAAGTTATCAGTGATAACATCGAGCATCTATGGAAAAATGGATATTGTAACTTCGATATCTAATAAAGGTGGGTGTTTCAGATTTCAAATAATGTGATTAGAGAGACCATCGGTTCCAATTTTAAAATTTTAAAATAAAATTCACATATATCTTGGGTTTCAGAGAATCGTGGGGACTTCGTATCCGAGATTCTGATACAGATTTGTGATCTATTTTGAAATTAAAAAAATGAATAGAAATTTGCATCTTATTTATTCCCATGATCAGAAAAGCCAAGCAACTGGAAAATAAAAATTAATATTTAGATTTTCGTTATCATCGTACACGATCCCAAAGCACTGTCACTGACATAAACACCAAGTTTCCAGAGAATCAATTATCAAGAACAAAATACAACTTGTTTCTTAAATTATAAGCAAGATAAAATCATATCAAATCAGCTCTTGATATGTTGTTATCCTATATATCCATATATAATTTGGAAACATAAAAATTACAATATTATATATTCTTCATACATTCATACTCGAGTCTTTTAGATTTGTCAATTGTCTCTTTCTTCTTCATCTGTACGTTTGTCTCTTTTTCTTTAGGTTTGAGAATTAGAAACAGTTTTACTCACAATGTGTTTGTATTACTGTCTGACTTATCTCTTTTCTTCTTGTGCAGTTTTTCTTTTCTTTCTCAATAGCTTCATTGCACAAAAAGTAAATCGTCAATGGAGGAAGAGCTTCATGTTTTAGCAGTAGATGACAATCTAATTGACCGTAAACTCGTAGAGAGAATCCTCAAGATCTCTTCTTGCAAAGGTAAATTATATCACTCAAATCTCCAATCTGTTTTTTTTTTCCATGGTGTATGGTAACATTAATTACCTCTGAAATGTGAAAATTGATTATACTTTTTTTTTTTTTTTTGCAGTGACAACAGCAGAAAATGGGCTTAGAGCATTGGAGTACTTAGGCTTGGGAGATCCACAACAGACTGATTCATTAACTACCACCAATGTAAGCGTAGTCTTCAAGTTATTCAATCCTCATAGAACAACATTTTGATTGTTTAGATAAGCTCTAGTTGTGTAAATCTAAATGATTTTTGTGACATTTTGGTTGTTTCTTCAGGTTATGAAGGTGAATCTTATAATCACTGATTACTGTATGCCAGGAATGACAGGTTTTGAGCTGCTCAAGATAGTAAAGGTATTTAACAAATTTCTAATGAATCAAGAGTCTTCTTGAGAAGATTCAGAGACTAACAGTTTTTTTTTTCTTGGTTTATATGGTTTTTTTTTGTTACTGACAGCAGGAATCGTCGAATCTAAAAGAAGTACCTGTTGTGATATTGTCTTCAGAGAACATTCCTACTCGCATCAACAAGTAAACTTATTATTTCTCATTATGAGTCTTGTTTTTTTATTGATTCGGCGGTGAATTAAGATTCTGTTATTTTCTTGATGATATCCGTAGATGTTTAGCGAGCGGAGCGCAAATGTTTATGCAGAAGCCATTGAAATTATCGGATGTAGAGAAACTCAAGTGTCATCTCTTAAACTGCAGAAGATGAAGACCTGCTTAGACTCAAAAGCTCATAGAAATCTATTTGATTTTTTTTTAATGTAAGAAACAAAATTAAAGATCCTAAACGATGATAGGATACTCTTGGTTATCTGAGAACATTTCCTGGTTATCTGAAAACACTTTCTGTTCTTTATAGATTTGTAAAGAAAATATAAAAAAACATTAAAGATCTCTCTTGAGTAAATTTTTTTTTATGAGTTACAAATGTTATTTTGGTCCGATTGTGAGGAATCTTAGACCACAAGAAACGTTCAGAATTCAACGAAGCAACAATAGTCCGAATCTGAACTCATAATCAAAAAGTAAACCAAATAGAAAAATTGGAATTGGTAAACAGAGAAGTAAGAATGTAAGAGCAACAAATTTAAAAAGTAAACCTAATGCTCCCGCGTCTGTGTATGCATTCGTTGCCGTTTTGGTGAATGACGAGTGCACTTCGTGTGGTTTTTATGTATGCGAGAGAGACATCATGCGTATTAGAGAATAAGGGGAATGACACGTTTGATGGGCCGGTTTTATATATACGAGAGCCTTTGTTGGGCCGGTTTTACACGTTTTCGGAAGTTCAAATATTTATTTTAAACAAAATGATTGTCCGATTTCTTGCCTTCAATTCAAAAATTGTGTGCCCATTTAATTCTAAGCAATGTTTTCAAAATGAATTGGATGCATAAGATAACCATTTTGACACTCATGATTTCATCAAATTCAACTAACCATTTGACACTTGATTAATATACACAATAACATATTCAATTCTACAAACTGATAATAAAATGCTCAGAATATCTATAAATTAATATGCATCTTTTGTGTATATAACTAACCATTTGACACTTAAACTAATTTACGTACGGATGGACGCCTCAAACTTGATACTAAAATATGAACATATTTGTAAATCAATTTGTACATTATGTGTACAAACCTCAACTAATCATTTAAGACTTGAACTAATTTACGCATGGACGCATTCAATTCTAAACATTTGTATACTCAGAACAATTGTCCATCGGTAATCTTGTTCAAAAAAAAATATTCTTCTTCTTTTTTTTTGGTCGAAGAAAGGAGACAATGTCTCCCCTTATTTATTCAAAAGAAAAAAGAAATTACAAACGAATCAGTCTCGGTCGAGCCGAACCATTCTCATCGTCTAACATAATAATAGAAGCAACACTAGTTGGAACAGAATCAAAAGCATGAAACTCCAAAGGTAAGGAAAAAGCATAGTTAGCCAATCCATCTGCAAGACGATTGGCTTCCCTATACACATGTGAAATATGGACTATCCAGTCCCGTGATATAAAGTCATAGCACAAACGTACTAGGAAGGACAGAGCGTGAGCATCACTTATCCCTGTCGTAAGAAAACCAACTACAATTTTCGAGTCCACTTCAATCTCTAGCCGAGTAACCCTGCGCTCCCATGCTATATAGAGCCCATAGTATACCCCCCATAGCTCTGCCAAAGGAGCCGAACATATGCCAATATTCAGTGCAAAGCCTCCACGCCAATGACCGTCTTCATCCCGCAACACCCCTCCTGCTGTCGCGGCTCCGGGATTACCTTCTTCTAATGTAGCATTAAGTTTCTTCTACATTGCGGCCTCCTTTCTTAACCAACAACCTCCGCCAACAACATGAGCCACCTTTGAAATAACATCAGAATATTTGTTGATGCCAATAAAATACCATTCTCGATTTGTGCCTCGTTCATTTAAGTCTAAAACAATGTGGAACTGTTACAGTTAGTTATCTAGCAAGAAAACTAAAAGAAAGGAAGTGACTTACCGTAATAACTTCCGGAGTGGTAGAATATACATTAGCAATAATATGAAATTGGGGCATCAATAAAGGATCGTAAAACATGTTCGTCTGGTAAATTGTCAGCTTGACTAACTTGTGAAAGATTTTCAAAAAACTAGACAAAATCAAAATTTTCGTCATAAAAACCCAATATAATTACGTCTAAAAAATGTGGTTTTCTCCTAACAATTCCTATACTTACTTAATTTTTTTTCTTAGATATAAAACCATAAGGTTCAGAATGTGATGAACTTGTTGGGGTTTTTCTTTTGTTGTGTTGCAAACCAATGAATCAAAACGAAAGTAGAGTGTTTCATTGCTTTCTGTGTCATGTCTCGTCTCATCCGCATTTTGTCCCTTTGTCCGTCATTTTGTATTTTTGTGACCAGATGACGACACTTATCCCTAATTTTATAGGGTCACGTTTTAATGTGTTTTCATTTTATAAAATTTTCCTACCCGAATAATATAAAGAAATGGCAAAAAAATAGAAAGTGACTTTAGGAAATTTTTCTTTTTGGAAAAGGACCCATTTGTCGAGTTGTACTTTGTACATATATAGTTGCTACTTGAGGTGTTGAAGCAGCGATCACTTATTTTATATTGATTTCTCCTATTTCATGGTCCTATCTTTAGCAATCAAACAGACAAACATCCTAACTCCAACTTGGTATGTATAAATCTCTAGGGCCTCTAGCTATATATATATATACGTAAAGCTCCATGATTGTGCACATATTTACTTGTATGATTGTAGGTACTTACCATAACGATCAAATATTTTCCATTGATGCGGTAATTAGAGGGGAACACTCGTAGAATGGTAGCGACTGAAATCTCTCTAGTGAGTATACTCGGTTATTTCTGAATAATATGAATAATGCGATACGGTAGATCAAAGAAAAGGATTAATTGGGAGTTGGAGAAAATCAAAGAGATGAGAATATAAGAGACGAGATGGATGCAATTAATCCAACAAGAGCATTATTACAATATTCTGCTGTATATACAGTAGAGACACTCATTAGAGTAGAGGACAATCTATATATAGAGAGATGATAATTAATTCTCTAGAGAAGATGACAAAATATGGATGTTCCATTCTATAGAAATGTAAAATCAAGCTAGATTGAAACATGGTTCGAAGCAAGAGAGCTGCTCATTGTCGCTGAACCGGGAAATCGCTGCCAACTCCAAAGATCCGTGGAATCCAAACCATTAATAGATGCACTAGTTTCACCACCACAACCATAAATAGCCTCATGATGATGATGTTCCTCTTCAAACACCAACATTTCTTGCCACACCAACTGCAAGTCACTCTCCGTGGACGAACCATGATGATTATCTTCCTCTTCCTTCATCGAGGTAGTCAAACAAAGACTCTTGAGCTCTTCAGAATCCTCATCATGATGAATACAAGGCTTGTTATTGGGTGTTGCTTCGATGGTGTTACACGTGTGGTTTCCGATGTATGTGATGCTGAACATCCTGGGATCGTGCTCTAGCTTCTGCACTTGCTTTGTTGCCTTGCACGCTTGAGTGTACTTGTGTGTGCACCTAAAGTAACTTCTGCAAAACATTAATGAGAAAAAAATATACTATTATTAGGCGAAATTTATGTTCCACAACCAATTAAATCCAGATCACACTGATGGTAGATATAAACGCGGTCCATGAATTAATTAATACCCAGCAACATGTCACATGAATATTTAATTTATACAACATGACATATAGATGTGAATGAATATAAGGGTAAAACTGACCTTGGGAATTTGGCATTAAGAATCTCCTTTTGTCCATATTTCCTCCAAGAAAATGCGTCCTCAAGTACGGTCGACTCGACAGCCCACGTCTCCGATCTCTTCCTGCTCACAATATTGTAATTTCTATAATTAAACCTTTTGGCTTTTTATATTTAAATTATGATTTTTGCAACCAAAGCTAAAAATGTATAAGCTTGTTTGTTTGTGGACCAACCACAACACTAGATCCTAAATGATCACTTTCTTTATTGGTATGAATCCAAATCGGTTGATTTAATTATGATATATGATCAAAAATTTAAACTCACAACGGACTATATGAAATTCTCTATCACTATGGTTAAATAAGCAAGTAAAGCGAGAGAAGGTGAAGCTTACTTTCTCTTGTAGCATCCTCTTTTGCCCTTAACGGGTCCCAATTTTTTCCGACTATCGCCGGAATCCTCAAGCTTGCCGTCGTTGTCGCATGAAGCATTTTGAGAGCCTTCGACGGCGGTGACGAGAGAGGAGGAGGAGGAGATGGGTTCGAAGGAATCAAGAGCTGAGATTGTGTCGTTGAAAGACTCCAAGATTTTGGCCACGAGATCCTCCGCCGGACCTAGACCCAACCCGGGTTGAGAGAGGAGTTGCTGAAGCTTAGTGGTCAACTCGTGGCCTTGAACGAGTTGGTCCATAACTTTTAGCTTTATTGCTTTGTTGTTACTGTTAATATCCATTTTGTTGATTTTGAGAGAGTTTTTTTGTGGTGGGTTTTTTTTTTTCCCCTTCTTGGTGTTGGTTATATGATTAATGGGGAGAGAAGTGTGTGTGTAAATATAATGGAGATAAGAAGTTGTAATGATGAGATCTTTATTTTCTTTTGTTGGGTTTCTTTGATTTTTTTTTTTGTTTGTTTGGAGAGAGAGGAAGATGTGAGGAAAGGAGATGGAAAGAGACAGAGAGGGGGATGAACTTATCCACCCTTTTTTCATTTGCTTAGGGGAGCCTCGTGACGTAGTATGAATGACGTGTCGATGACGTTATTCTTCCCGCAATGAGAACGGAATACGTAAAGAGTTTTGCTTTGCTTATTAGGGTCATTCAGTTTTTCTCAATAATCTGATAAATTTAATATAATTAGCTACGGATTGCACATCATTCTGGAATTAGAAATCAAGCTCTTTCTTTATCTAGTAAGATAGTGATTACATTTACTTGAATATATAATTTTTTTTTTTGTGCAAGATATATATATATATATATATATTAAATAGTATTTCTTATATAGAACAAAATTAATCGTGTTCTGTATGCTATTATCGAGTTGTATACCTGAAATAAAGCTATCTACTTCAGATAGATCTCTGAACAAAAGTAAGTAAAAAAAAAAACTACTCCTAATTGAAAAAGTTGAAAGTTGTTCTGACATAAGATAACTGAATTTTTTGGATATTTTACATATATCTAAAATATTGGGTCAACATATCTATATCGGTTAGACCGTTACGTTGAAAGAATCATATGATTTTTTAAAAAGTAATTTACATCACTAGCTCTATAACTCATTCGCTTTCCTGTTACACTAACTTATCAGCTCACTTCGTTAATATATATTTTATCCGTTTCATAAAAAAAACATCGTTTAAAAGTTTTATTTTAGTTTTACAAATAATATTATTTTATATTTTTAATAAAAAATTTCAAACAAAAATTTAGTTTTAACCATATTGTTTTACTATATTAATTAGAAAGAAAAATACATTTTATATGTTAATAAAGTGTAAAATAGAATTTTTAATATGCGTGAAATTTTTTAAAATTAAACTTTTTTACGAAAGAGAGAGAATAAAATATGGTCTAAACTTTTCTACCCTATTTTTTGTTCTAGAAACTATTTTTTTATTAGAGTTAATTATAATATACTCGATTATAATAAGAACACTATCTATTGTTGAAAAGTATTTTCTTTCGCTCGGAATCACTTTCGTTCGTTTCGTGGAAAAGGTATAGTTAGGCATAATACATTTTTAACATATATGTAAGTTTCGTGAAAAGGTATATAAACTAGTTAGCATGATTTTTTTCCATTTGTTTAATCTACCTTCTGTCGTAATTATATCATAGAATATTAAAAGAGGTGTGGTGGTCGGCTCACTGGTCCCTTCACTATTTCAATGCATACATGCGTGGGTTCTCTCTCTTCGCTTAAGAGATGTGTCTCGTTGGTCTAGTGCCCTCCCCACACTCACCTCTAACTACCAAGTCTTCATTAATGATTGGTGATATTTAATATAACACAAAATAAGTCGGATCGGTAAAAAAATAAAAATACAGGATAAGAAGAAGAAAATTCATGGTTGACTGTCGACTTTTTAAAAATGTATTCTGATTGGTTTCAGAACAATTACAATTATTTAAATTCGTAAAGATTAAATATGAGCACCTCAAGTTTTCAGGTCTTGTGATAAGAGAATGTAAAATTAGTATATTTTTTTACCGCTAAATTTTAAATTTGTGAGGTCTTTTAGTACACTAATTGAATTACAGACGTGTTGACAAAAAAAAAATGAATTACGTATGGTCACTGATAAATCAATTTTCAGAACAAAAATAAACTAAAATAGAAACTATATTAACTAATGGCTACAATAATTTAATAATATAAAATTAGCGTTAAAAGGATAAATTATTGTATAATAAGATATTTTAGGATAGGATTTTTGTTGATCCAAGTTATTTTGGGGGAGTACTTCAGAAGCCAATAGCTTCTGTCCAAATTTGTACTCAGGTTCATAAATGAGATCCGTTATTAATGCTCTAAAGTGTAGTTGTTGTGTCTCAACTTTTTCATTAATTCAAAAAGTTGGTTCTCTAATCTCTAGTCGAAGTTTGATGTAAAAACAGTTGGCGGCAAATTCAATATCTAAATTTTACATATCTAAGTTATTAAAATGTTTTTTTATTTTATTTTTTTTAAAAAATCGAATTTACTAGGCGGGCCGATATTTTTTCTTTTTTTTTTTGAACTAAATTTTGCCGATATTTTTTTCTTCTTCTTCTGATTTAAAGTTTTTACTCACAATGCATTAATTGTCTAATAATATCTCTCTCTATCGAATGAGGATTGGTCTCTGACGTACGTCGACCAATAGAAAGGATCCAATAAACTATAGCCATTTTGATAACAATATTGTTAATCAGAGTCACCGGAATAATTAATTGAAAAAGTTATAATACTGTATTTCAAGGGATGATGCGAGAAAAAGTAAATGGGAGAAGAGTTGTTGACAAATGAATAAATTAAAAATATACTAATCTGATCTGAGTTTGTGCTTAGTCTAATCTGAGTACTTAGCTGTCTTTGTAGAAATAGTTATTATTTGATAGTATCCTGATATCTTCCATTAACGAATTGCTTACCAATCGATTGAAAAACTCCGGAGTGGTGGTGACGACCTATATGACCTATCATTTGTTTTTGGAAGGTGGCCTATCTCTTAATTAAGAAAAAGTACATTCCATTATTTGCGTTATTTTTTTCCTAAAATATCTTCCTTTATATTTGTTGTTTTAGATATTTATTTTTGTTTCAATTTATTTGTTATTTTGACATTTTTTATGTAAAGTTAATAAAATAGTATTGGAATCTGAATAAAAACTTTTTCCAACAATTCTTTTTCCAAAAAATGACTACTTTCTTTTATTTAAAAGATGATTATAGTTATTTTTTTGTAATTAAGTGAGTTTTTTAATATGTGTGAATTATGTTAAAACAACAAACAATACGGAACGGATGGAATATAACATTTTCAAAATATCAGTTATGTTTTTTTTTTTTGGACAAAGAAATATCAGTTATGCTATTTAGTCATAATTCGTCATAACAAAGAGCTACTAGTGGATTTGATCATTTTGAACAAAAATATTTTCTATTAGAGAGATATTTGTTTACCAAAAACATATTGAACCCGCTACTATTTTTCTTTCTTTCATTTTGGAATGCAAAAATAGAAAAAAAAAACCCGCCACTAATTGAAGTAGATCCAACCCATAGTTATATTATTGAGATTAATCATTATCGCTATTATATTGCCTAGTTCCTAATCTATGAATAGTAACCTAACTAAGAACCAAACATAGAGCATGTTCCACCACGGAGACGCGTGTTTCGTAAACTCGTGCTCGCTAACAAGTTCGAAACTAAACTCTCGTTTCTTAAACAAAAACTCAATTCTCTTGTATATATATACTCAAACAAATTCATTTATTTTTTTAATTTGCAACAAAGTTTATAATGACCTTAAGAGCAACCCCAATGCACATCCTTAGGTGTCTTAAGTCATAAAAAAAAAAAATAATAATAATAAAATAATAAAAAAGCAACATTTGGGTGTCTTATTTAAGACTTGGATGTCTTATTTAGAATCTTTTTTAGAGTGTCTTATGACACGTGTCAGAATGTGATTCGTCACGTTTTTTTTTTTAAAAAAAAATCGTTTTAGAAAAAAAAAGTAATAAAAAATTATTTTCTTTTATTATTATAAAATTTTAAGACACTCATCTTGAGTGTCTCCATTGGGATGCTCTAAGAGAATATTCATTTCTAAACAACCCAATGTTTCCATATTTATCATATCTTCATTGCTCCCTTTTTACCCATGTTTATCTTCTCTAAAATCTCTTCTTAAATAAATAAAAAAACATTTTCTTAAATAATTTTGAGAAATGCATAGACTTTTTAATGGAAACGGATTTTAGCGACGAGAACTTCAAGTTAAGTTCCAGAACGTTGTATTCTAACAATTTTGAGTATGTTTTTTTTGAAACGAACAGTTTTGAGTATGTTCCACCATTTAATTCTCAACATATTAAATTCTTATTATTTTTGGATCGCGTCTTTAATTATTTTTGAAATATACATATACATGCACATGTTCATATATACATATACATAGACATGTACATATACTTATACATATACATTAATACATATACATATTTAATATCTTCAAATGGATCATAGTATAATGGAATATAATAAAAGTCATCAAGTTGTGTAGACAATTTAATAAGAGGGGAGGGCTATAGATAGCTATGGCCTATGGCGATGGATCAATCACTAACAAACACACCCCCTCTAGCGAATGAAACATTGTTTCTGCATGTTGTGTGGGTTATACTACTTATTAGAAATAATCAATTCATATAGATTTTTAGGGTTCTGACATTATTGTTTGAATCATTAAATTGACAGTACTCTTAAAAAACAGAATATATATATACTGTGAAGTGCTTAAATTGCGGAGGGGTCGAAATCGTAGAAGTTGCATATTAGTGTAGTAGAAGCCGCCACTGTAGTGGTGACTAAAAAAATGTTGAATAATGAATTTATGCGATTAAAGTGCTTAAAATTAATCATTCAAAAACTTGGTTTAGTCATTTTAAACGGTTCAACTTTCATATTTTTAGAACGGTGCGTGAGCGTGAATCAAATATGTACAGTTGATTGTGATGTGTAAATAGAATTATGACAAAAGGTGAGTGGGGCTATCGTATGCTGGGACCAATAATTGCAGTAGTACAACCCCAAACATTTGGTTTTCACCAAATAATTTTGTGCGATCAAAAGGGAAATAAACAAGGAAAAAAGTGGGAAGCTTCATATATCATATCTACATTGAGAAAGTTCTCATTGGAAAAAGAATATTTTTTTGTTCAGGGAACAGGATAAAGAAGTGAGAAAAAGACTTTAAAAGGAAATTCAATGGAAAATACAAAAAAAAAAATGAAAAAAAAAATTGATTACTTATTAAAGCTAAGAATGCTTTACAAATTTCACAACGTTGAAGTCACAACTTTGAGGTAAAGAAATGGAAGCTTCTTCCATCTCTCTCTCTCGTCACAATCTCCTTAGATTCCATTTCTCTCTCAAATCCTAAAATTCGAATCCATAACATATATATTATATGTGGTTTAACTGTTTTTGAAGTTGAAAAATCTTTTAATAAACGTGTTTTTTTTTGAATTTTGAATTTTAATTTCGTATAAACATGACATGACGAAATTTCTAACTACTTTGATTTTTTCAAATCCATATATATCAATCATTAAAGTTCGTTTTCATTTGTGATACATTCAACCATACAATAATTCAGTAAATTCGTCTCAAATAACCGAAAAGAAGTATTACTATATTCGTTAGCGAAACCCTAATTAAGAAAACTACGGAATTGCACTTTTAATTTCGTGCAAAAGCTTAGAAATATCAAAGTACGGTTCTTTTCATGGAAACACCAAATTTAGAATAATCTTTCGAGCCACATAGAAGTCCAACATTTTAGCACGTGACAAGACCATAAATCCATGTTTCGAGCTCATAAAATTAGGTTATTTTAACAAGTATATATATATATGTGTGTGTGTGTGTGTGAGTGAGTGTGATTCTGATTCCTGAACATCAATTAGTGTAATAAAGAATGCCGTTTATGTGTGTGTAATAAAGAATGACGTCTCATAAAAAAAATACTCCATTTGTTTCTAAATAATGTAAATATTTTAGAAAAAAAAAATTTGTTTTAAAAAGTTAAATGTTTTCAATTTTCTAGGTATAGGTATTGGTAGTTGTCAACATTTTTTGTAGTTATTAATATTTTTTATTTAATTTATCTTTATAATATTTATTATTTAAAAGAAAACTTAAGTAAAATAATAAAAACAAAATTAAAAGAGTCATATATATATATATTTTTAAAATATGTGTGAAAAACCTCAAACATATATTATTTAGAAATATAGGGAATATCATTTTAATTTTTTATTTTTATCTCACAAAAAGTGCCGTTTAAAATTTTTAATACATAATTTTAAATAAAAATTCAATTTTAGTTTTATTATTTTAATGTATTTATTAGAAAAATAAATCTAGTTAGTGTTTAATAAAAGATAAAATAGAACTTTTTATAGTTTTATTAATTTGTGTGAAAAATTCCAAAATTATACTTTTTGTGAACGAATAAGTATTTTTTTAGTGGCAGCAAATCAAGAGAGGCGCCCTTATTGTATGAGTAAGGAGAGTTGAAGATACTCGAATATTTTTTCGTAAGGTATGCATTCCAATCCGCTCTCGACAGCATATGGCGAGAACGGAATCGAAAATGCCATGGTGAAAATCCTTCATCCTCGCATCAGCTGATTCAAATAATTGATAAAAAAAATATTCCCAATCTGATATCATCATTATGGAAAGAGGGAAGAAACGGGTACGAAGATGGGCCTAACATTATGGTTTGGCACTCACTAGATTCATCCCTCACATCAATCTGCATATGCTCTTAGGAATGAAACAAAGATAGGAAGAACTTTTTAATTTTCAAACTGTGGTTGCATTATTTGTAAGAAATTTTGTTTATAGACGAATACAAATTTTACATTCTCTTCAAAAAAAAAAGGCACTATTGCAATTAGGGAAAGTTGAAGATACTCCCAAACTAGACTTGTAATTAGGCACTATTTGTACTATTTTAAGGTAAACTTGACTTGTACAGAAGCTGGGAAACACAATGGGTTATGGATTTGTTTTGATTTGATTTTTGGTGTTTTGTTTCAAACCCTACAAATGCGTAGTAGTTGACCTTTTGTACCCCGTGAGGACGACCTACGTAACGTCTCAAGGCCTAACTGAAGAATGATATAATTGCATTAATTATGTGTGTTTAGACGATCATATATGATTGCTTGGTGTACCTGATCTCTGATTAGTCACATGTTCTTTTTGCTTAATGTTCGCGCAGATTGTTAAGAGACTGAATTTTCCAATTTAAACTTTGGTGGAATACATGAGATTAGACAACATTAGCGATAAGCAGGAATTTGAACCGAACACAAACAAGAAGCTCGAAGAATCATTTGATCTGTTGTAATAATCTCTTGGTACATTTTTATTTTCATGCTGTCGTACAAAATAACCACCAAGAAGACATCTGTAGGAAAATAACAAAACTACCCCCATGGAAGAAACAGAATTCCGAATTTTGTCCCCGCCTGCTCTTTGAAACAATCTGGTTCCACACACACTTCCACTCAAAAAGGAATAAATCCCTAATCTCGATTTTCTGCAGATTTTCCCCTTTCATCGAGGTTTACTGGTTATGTCTGAGGATGATCGGTCGGATCATTTTCGAAGGTCGTCTCTCTTAGAGGTAACCAAAAAAAAAAAACCTTATTAGAGGACCATTGGCCTTAGTGATGTCTCAGTGGATACATCATCTAGGAGCAGCTTTTTTTTTTAATGTTCATATGAACTTTGTCTCTCTGTACAGAAAATTCAGATCCTTTTCATTGATCTTTGTTACTAGGATGGTTTCTATCACCCGAGGGAGCAAATCGTTTGTGTTAGCTTTGTTTTGTGCATATATGATTTCTCTGGATGGAAAGATTATGTTTTGAATCGTAACAACTCCTGGTAAATCTTTTTCTTTTTCTTACATGTAATCCAATCACTTGCAAACAAAAAATGAAACAATGTACACACTGTTTTGCATCGCAGATAAAGTCTTGAAGCATGGGGAGAAAAGACTAAGCAAGCTTGGAGGAATGCTTATCTGTTTTCCTGTCATCAAGCTTTCTTGCCGAAGAACAATACATCAGTGAGTGATCCAGATGTGTTGATGGGAGAACGCAGTGGTGAAACTATGTGGGAATGCATTGGTGAAGCTATCGGAGAACGCATTTGTGAACCCATCAGGTAATGCAGTGGGGAGCCAATGGGAGTATGAATTGGTGAACTGAGAGGCGACCGTAGAGGTGAAGTTTGCGTTTGATATAACGCATGACGCAAACCCACTATCTCAGAGGGCTCCGTTGTGGTATAGAAATGAGCATATGTTTCAGAGGTCAGTCCTGACTTCTCCTTCTCTTTCTGCTAATCCTCTATTTGTTCTGCTAATATCTCCTCTGAAGATACCCTTGTACCAAATTCTGGTTTATCTTCTTCAGCCTCACCTTGTTTAAAGGCCTGCCTTAGATTCTCTTGCTTATCTTGAGACGTCTCCAAATGAAACGTCATCCTCTCTGGCTCAAGTGTGACATCAAGACTGAGCCTGAATATATCTTCACTTGGTTCAAGTGTCTGGTCCAATTCCATTTTGTCATTTTCGCAATTTTCCAAGTGCAGCGTCGGTCCATCTTCCGCCATTACGCCTGCTTTTAGCGCTTTGGTTTCATAATCATCCACCAGCCAAGGCTCATCCTCGTGAATGACCTCTCTTTCATTAAAGGAACCCCTTAAACTAGATTCTGATCTTCCATCTGCATCCTCTTCTGGTTCAAGCCTAGTCCCTTGCTCATTCTCAGGGTGACGAAATGTTAAAGCTCTCCCTGAAGTCCACTCAAATTTCTCTTCCAGTTTCTTTGATTCATTTTCGCACTCCTCCAAGTGCAGTGATACCGTATCTTTTGCTACTTGTTGCCCTTCATTTCTGCTATCATTCACCAGGCTGGGTTCCTCCTCATGATTCATCTCTCTTTCTTTTGAAATTCCATGGTCGTTGAAGGAACCACCCCTTGAACTAGATTCTGATCTTCCATCAGCATCCTTGTTTGGTTCAAGGATTGTCCCTAGCTCATACTCACGCAGACGAAATGTTGGAGCTCTCTCTGAGGCCCATTCAAATGTCTCTTCCAATTTCATTGATTCATTTTCACCCTTCTCCAAGTCCAGGGATAGCCTATCTTCTGTCATTTCGCCTACTTGTAGCCTATCGCTCACCAGCTTGGGCTCCTCCTCGTGAAACACAGCTCTCACTTTTAAACTTTCACGGTTATTGAAGGAACCCGTTGAACTGGATTCCGATCTTCCGTCAGCATCCTAGTCTGGTTCAAGCATTGTACCTAGCTCAGGCTCACGCAGAAGAAACGATGGAGTTCTTTCTGTCCATTCAAATGTCTCTTCCGATTTCGTTGATTCATTTCCGCACTTCTCCAAGAGCAATGATGGCCCATCTTCCACCATTACACCATCTTTGAGCTCTTCGGTTTTGTTCTCATCCACCAGCCAAGGCTCCTCCTCACGAGCCGCATCACTCGCATCTGAACTTTCATGGTCATTGAAGGAACCCCTTGAACTGGATGTCGATCTTCCTTGAGCGTCTACCTCTGGTTCAAGTATTGTTCCTAGCTCATACTCATGCATATGAGATGTTGGAACTCCTGCTGAAGTCCATTCAAATGGTTTGATGTAATTCTCATAGTTGCTTTCATATTCCTCCAAATGTAAGCCCGCTCTATCTCCCATTGTCTCTGCCCATGTTCTTTCACCCGCATACCCGCTTCCTTGTAAATAAACTGGTTCGAGCCTTTCATAGGAATTTTCTACATTCTCGCTTGGGAAATCTATTTGATGAGGTGCCGATCTCTCTTCGCCTGTCTCAGCTTCTATGTTTGTTTTGAATGTTTCACTCGCCTTCTTGAGAGAAACAACAGATCCATCTTCGCTCACCTTGTCCAAATCAAGAGCTTCATTTGTCTCGTATCTAGACTCCTCTAACTCATACCTGACTCTGTCACTAATGGTCTTATCCAACTCTTGTCTTTCACTTATGTTCTCATACTCATCATACTTGGAATGCTCCTCATGGATCCTTGAAATGGTAGATGTATGTTCATCTGATTGGTTATCGTTCACCAAAGATTTCGGGGGAGACTGTGGTGTAGCTGACATCGCATCTGAAAATGTTTTCGATATGTGCTCCGTATCTTCCTTGACTGCTGTTTCCTCAAGTGTTTCACCATAGCTTGAGCTGCTGTCACTGACAGAATCTCCAATGTACCGAGGTTTCTCCAAATGCAACCCCGGTTCGTCTCCCATGCTCTCTTCCAGTGTACTTTCACCCCCATATTCTTCAGTTTCTTGAGCCTCCTCCCAATCAAACTCGTGAGAGTCTCTGGTATTCTCAGGCAGTACGCGCGTTTCACAGATGAGTTCGTCCTTGTATATAGGTTGAGATACCGGTCTCTCTGCAACTCTCTCAGCCTCTTCTTCACTTGATTCACTCATCCTTTCGTTCTTGTATACTGGAACCAAGGACTCGCCTGATCCATCTCCAAACATCTCTCCTGGCTTAAGAATCTCATTCTTCTCATATCCAGACTCCTCTAAATCGCACCCGACTCTTTCAAAAACGTTATCATCCACCTCGGTCGACTTCTCTGAATGAGCTTCCTCTAGATGAATCCTTGAAGTCTCTCCAATAGTCTCACTTGATGCAGGTTGTTGTTTGTGGTTCAGCGAAGGCTGCAACGCCTCCATTTTCGAATCTAAAAGTTTGCTCGATATGCTCCTTATGTCTTCTTTAATGCCCTCATCCTCAAATGTTTCCAGATTCCGCCTCAAGATAACAGCATCGGTGCTTTTGCAGATTCTATCTCCAGAGCCGTTGTCTGAACTCGACAGATGACTATCATCTTCTGAAGCTGAATCCTGATTACTATGAGTAACAGTCTCATCAGCAAATCCCGTGCCGGAATCCAAAAATCTAGGTGAATCGAGGACAGTGTCTGCTTTCTTTCGAATAGAAGAAAACTTAAGCACACCGGAACAACTGCCACATCTCACTTGATATCTCTTATGCTTCCCGTGGAGGGACACCTGAGGAAGCTGTAGAAGCTCCAAGCAGTAGGAACAAGTTGCAAAAGGAGCTCCTCCAGCGGAAGGAAGGACATAGCGCTTCACCACCGGATTCCTCTTTCTGACATACTTTCTTTTGTCCCTAAGAGAGCTCTTCTCACTACTCGTCTCGCTCTTGGAAACCCCCACGGAATGCTCAGAGTATGTGGAGCGAAGCGGCGCTGTAGCTGCTTGATAACTACGCTCAGAGTACACAGAGCGATGCGGGGTTGCGTAGCCACTGGATTCATATAGATTACGATCATGCAGCTGAGACTGAGAAGAAGACCAGTGATGATAGTACTTTCCATCGGACGTCTCACCCGGAAAACGAATCGGTGAAGCAGCAGAAGATTCTTGAAACCAGCCTTCTCTTCCGTATTGCTTGATTTGGTTTGGTTGATGATGATGATAATAAAACTGCTCGGATGCAGAAGCTTGAGACCCGTGAAAAGGACTACTGTAGCCATATTCATATGCAGAAGAAAGGGAAGGACTAGCTGGATAGAAAGGAACCTGAGGAGGCGGCTCTTCGTATCTCCCCTCGTGCTGCGTCCACTCCGAGGCATTGCTGCGCGAGTTAGAAGGAGAGTTTCTTGCTGAAGCAAACACATCAGAATCACGGGTCACGCTGAACTCATCAGCCCTTCTCATCCATTCTCTGCGGATATCGGATCTCTCATGCTTGTCAACAGAAGGGGATGCCCTCGAATTGTACTCCCGGCGGTGAGTACTCCTCACTGGAGTTTTACTACCAACTTCTTCAGATTCTACCCCGGTACGTAACCTGCGGTTTTGAGACGAAAGGAGAGCCTCGGGAATGGAGTTATCATTGCTTTCCAGTTCCCAACGCTTTGCTGCTTCCAAAGAAAGAACACAAGAAACAGAGAACACTAAGCACAAGGAAGGTTACTTGTAAGGGGTTAGAGGGCCTTAAGAAGGGTATTGTACCTTGGAGAATCGAGTCGCAACCACTGCATTTGTAGGTAGTCGCATCTATAGGTTCTTGGAGAAGCTTGTGGCACTTGGGACATCTCACGATTCTAGACTGAGAAGACAATCCGGGCGCGGTTTTACTCCTCATGCCTCTGAACATATGCTTCAAGTCTTTACCACTTGCCAACTAAAAAGAAGCATAACAGCTCAAATCCAGAACCCGAGAACCGGTAATAGGAAGAATCAAAGATTCGAAGAGAGAGAGAGAGGAAGAAGATAAAGACAAGAGAGAGAGAGAGAGAGAGAATTTACCTTAGAACGGAAAATGGAGAGGAGCCTGGGTGAGGGTGAAGAATCTGAGGATGGTTCAAGAGTTTTCTTAGGATCTTTATTGTCTGAAGATTGGGATCTGCTCTGTTTCTTCTTCTTCATCATGGTTTGATGATTGACTTACCTTGATGAATGATTTTTTTCTTTTCTTTCTTCAGTGTATAATTCTTTTGTTGATGATCTTTCAAGCAAGCAAGGAGAAGGAGGAGGAGATATTATAATATGAATCAGATCAGGCACATGAACATCAATAACAAATATATAAATATACTCATATAAAAATCAAACTGTATAATGGTCAAGGTGATGATGGTTTAACGGACTTGTATTATATTAGTTTACTTGTTTACTATATTTATTTTCTTCTTCGTTCATTTTTCTTTTTTTCCTGAAAAATGAAGATCTGAGAGTTGCATTGATCTGAGACAAAGTTGAGGTCCAGTAACGATTTGGAATTGGAATTGAAAAGTCAACTTTGGAGTTCGCCAAGAAACAGCCCTTTATTATTGTCTCTAGATTCAATTTGTTTTTTTTCCTTTTTCCTATTTAATATAGAGTGTATCTTTTCTTTATAAGAAAAGGAACGAATCACTCGGCGTAATGGTTTAGTCATAATTTTTAAAATATGAAAAAAATCAACGTGCATCTTAGTAATTTGCCAACATAAAGCAAAGTGTTATTGACCAATCCATTTTGAGTTTGAATTATACGTTAAGCCTTTCTAACTTTTGTCTATAATTTCTATGGAAAATTCGTTCTTTCTATACCGTGTTTGACAGTTTGTATAAGTTTTCAAATAGAACACAGTAAAATAGAAACAAAACCCATGTGTAAAATTAATCAAGAATTTTAAACAAATATGCACAAGAAGAAATTCGTTTACTGTTGGAAATATTAGAACCATTTGGTAAAATCATAAAAGAGAAAGCAGATGCATCTGCACAAAAGATCTCTAATTAAAGAAGAATTAAAGCCATGGCTGCTATATAAACCTTCATCACCAAACTCTTCTCCATCTCCATGTTTTTTGTCTGAGACAACGTTAAAAACAATAACATAAATCTTCACAGATCAAACCTGTAGGCATAGAAAAACCCAAAGTAACAAAACAAAAATCTCCTTGACACTTACTTCATCCGCAAGTAACTTCTGGAAATCATTTCTCTGAAACAAATTTCTGTCAGACAATGGAAAAAACCTAACTCTGGTTCTGTGTTTTGGAGTTATGGTTTTCTGAGCAAGAGATCTGCAGCTGCAGCTGTTTTCTTCTGAAGCTCTGAGGTTTCAGCACCAACAAGTTTATCCATTTGTCTCCCATCTTTAAGGAACACTACAGTTGGTGTAGCTTCCACATTCCATTCATTACTAAACTCCTGTTATTTTTATTTTTCCAACAAATTCAATCTCACATTCTAAAACTTCATCTCAACAGATTTAATCTATCTTCTCAAAAACACAAGGTTTTGAGTATACTTACAGCGAGTTCTTCGACATCAATGGTTACAAATATCATTGAAGGGTATCTAGAAGCAAGTTCTTTGAATACTGGTTCTATCTTTTTACAAGGTACACACCACGGCGCGCTGAAATTCACCACGAGCTGTTTTGATTGAATGATCAAGTTAGTTACTCAGAGAGACAAAAGGAGGAAGAATCGAAGAAAAAGCGGAAACGTTTTGAAGAAGAAAAGCTTACAATCTTGCCATTGTTGTTAGCTTCTGTGATCTTTTCTTCCCATTTCTCGATTCTGCTTACCGGATGGACCTTTCCTTTGGACCCGTGTTGGCTTCGGATTTGAGCCTTGTTGTTGTTGCTGCTGCAGCAGCATATACATGACCATAACTGTAGACACATATATGGAGTCTTCTGTTACCGGTTTCTTAACATAGATTCTTCATCTTATCTCTGAAGCTTAATGCTAATTATACATTCAAATGCTACAAGATTCAAACACAAGATGTAATCCACATTACCTTTCTACAACAAGGACTTCTTACACAACGATTTCCCATCAACTCTTTACACAATCAAATCCAGAGTTTGCTTCTTATTGCCTCATTGGCTCAACATTAAACTTCCTGAATCAAACCTTCACCAAACCAAACGAAAATCAAAACCCTTTTTTTTCTTTTCTTCAAAAGGTCACAGCAATTGTAAAAAGAGAGAAGAAATTCAAATGACCCATCTCATAAAAAATGCAAATTTGTGCCCCTGATCGAATCTAGGTATGACTAAAGAAGAGATTTTGGGAGAGGATTAACCTCTAAATCTTTCCAGCTTTAGATGATTTGTGTTCTTGCATTCAGAACAGTTTCACCCTAAAGGCAAGAGATCGAAGATCACAATTTTCTGTGAAAGATTCAGAGAGAAAAACAAAAAGAATCCAGATAAGGAGGGAATCACAAGAACATTTGATAAAAGCAATGAAGACGGATTTTTGCTTCTCCGATGGAAAACTATATCTTCTTCAAGATGCAGGTGGTTTTGATGAACCATAATAACTGATTCCTAATTTTGTAATATACAAATCGGTCAAAGACAACATAGATATGATAGTCTCATACAGCCTTGACTCTTTGGATTCTGTATTGGTTTCTTTTTTTGCTTAAACCGGTACTAACCGAAAAGACAATAACTTTACTTTATCCTCCTCCCTCAAGCCAAAACCGGTTTACATAGGACAAAAGGCAGGCTTCTCTGAAGAATCATAAAGCAAAAATAGTAACATACTCTGAAACTTATTCTGCAAAAGTTTGAAAGTTAGGGTTTTTGAACAGATTCACGTCACTATATCCACTGATGATGTTTAGTTTTTGTGCGAGTATGAAACAAACGACTAAGAGCCTTCTTTTTCGAGCTTCTCGATTTCTTCACGTTGCTTCCTTTCGGCTTCTATAAGTTCTCTTTCCGCGTCTTCTTCCTCTTCAATTCTGTCAAGATTATCAAACTCCTTGGCTGCCGCCATTGCCTTTACCACAGGATCCCTTAACTCAGCTATCAAACCACCACCGACTCTGTACTCTTCTTCATCACCGATAAGGAATAAGCGTTGATCAGGACCAGACGCCATTGGAATGTCCACTGCCAGTAGCTTCATGTCATACTGAACAAAAACAGACACGAACATGATAAATACACCAAAACTCGCTCTGTGATAGAGAAATGGGAGCACTGATGGGTTCATATTACAATTTCTCTTATTTCACACAGTAACAGGATCAAGGAGCAAATGAAGAACGCAAAACCAACCGAAGCAAAGAATCAAAGAGAGAAGCCTAGGTTTTGTTATAAAGAACCAGGAAACTCTCCTTGCCAACAATAGTCCCCAAAATTCACCAAAAGATTTGACACCCTAAACAACATAAGCCTTTTCTATATATACTCAATGACTAACAAGCTGATGTGGCAGTAGCAATGAACTCTTACCAAGCACCTGACATGTTTTCAAGCCTAATTTTCCGAGTACCCTTTGAAACTTTCTAGAGAAGATTACTAGCAAACATAATGATACTAATATGGACAATGAAGAAGAAGGCTTTATCTAAATGAAAGAGAGAGTGTATGCAGAGGGAAAGTAGATGAAGCAAAAACCTGGCCTTTCTTCTTCTTGACTTCGACACTAACGAGGCCCTTTCTCTCAGCACCTTGAACTGGGAACAGCAGAAAGCAACGCTTGCTCCTGATTGTTGGCTTGAATTTTTTTAATGTAATGCCACCACCTGACATCACATAAGCACGTAAATCCGATCCTGCCAGAGGAGCACCCATAACTTCAAGAATATCAGCCGCTGTATTGAGCTTCCTCATGGCAATCCTATAAACTTTATCAGGATTTATGGTGAACCTCGCGCGAAGGTATAAACCCTAGCAATAGACAAATACAGATAGTGGTATGAGCAGTGATTACTTTACAACATACGAGAAGGAGAATGTTATGACAACAAACCAAAGTTAACAACAGTGTTTGCAATTCTTGATAGAAAGTTGAAGGCCATAGATTAACAAAACAGAGCAGTTTGCCAAAGAAGTAACAATTTTGCACTAGATTAACAAGCGCAGGATTGATTAAGAACTCACAGTCAGAATGTACCTATAGCTCTAGTCCTAGTCCCCCTAAAAGCTATCTCAATTCCTCCATTCGACATCCATCTACTATAGAATAATAACCTAAAGTTATTAAAGATGAGCCAAGAAACAGCCAAAAACTTACAGCAAATGCGACAATGGCAGAGGAGAGAGCAAGGAAGCCGTACTTGGCCATTCCTTCTGAGAGACCAACGAAAGTGCTGGCAATCCCAAACATGATCCTCCACAGGAAAATACAAACAAAAACACCTCCTGCTCCAAACACCACAAGGTTATTCTTCTTCCAAAATGCATCAACGTGCAACCCTAAAGCCTCTCGGTATCTACCGAAAGTCGACCTAACAGCTTTGATTGGCTTGTCAACAACCTTCCTAGCGAAATTCCCATCGACTTTTCGAAACCCAGAGCTTGAAAACAATCTAAAAGCCGATGCAAAGTTCATATTAACGCGGGGCTTAACCAAGGCTAGTCCGCAAATCTGAAAATTAGGTACGACCTTAGGACGGGACAGAATCTGGGATAAGCCAAGGTTTATCGGAGTGGGTCTCGACGAAAAGCTGTGGAAACTGGACTTAGGCTGAAACTGAGAAACCCCATTTGAAGGAAAAGCCGGAGAAGAGGAAGCGAAGAGCTTTGACCGGCTAACTGTGACAGGGTTGGCTCGACTGTAATGCGATTGAAGAAGTCTGTGAACTGCTTTGAAATCGGAGGGTTTCACCATCTTGTTAAGTTTTCGATCGATAGTAGCAAGGACCCAAATATTGAATTAAGAAGGAAGAGTTAGGAAACGAGTTTGATGTATGGATCTGTTAATTGGAACTCAAAAGTAACGGTTTGCACCGAATGATCAATCGTATTCAATAGAGATTCAATACCTTTTATAAGGTTTACAACAGAAGCAAATAACTAATTACGAGAATAACAGATACGAGTTCAACTAGTTCCACTAAGAACTTATTAAAGTGCTAACAGAAATTGACTCATTAAACTATGAGACCACGTCTCTTATTGCTAAACGTGCAAAGACACAAAGACAATCCAACAAACCCTCCCTTGAACTGAACCTTCTCAAGCATTCAGTTCATCATGCTCATTTCAAATGCTCCACGGATCCTCTGAAATGTCGCCATCTTCAGTGGTTTAGTCATGATATCCGCTAGCTGTTCCTCCGTGTTGCAGTAAACAAGCTTCACCACTCCTTCTTTTGTGAGCTCCCTGAGAAAGTGATAACGTACCCGGATGTGCTTCGACCTCCCGTGCATGACAGTGTTTTTGGACAGCTTAATGGTGGATGTGTTGTCGCATAGTATCACCATCTCACCATCGGTTTCGTGCCCAATCTCCTTAAGAACTCTATTCATCCAAACTGCCTGACACGCACATGTTGCAGCTGCAACATACTCAGACTCAGTCGTCGACAAAGTCACGATAGGCTGTTTTCGTGAGGACCACGAGACTGCTCCTCCACTCATCAAGAAGACATAGCCTGAAGTACTTCTGCTGTCATCTGCATCCCCTGCATAATCACTATCAGTATACCCGATAATCCCTCGGCTCTCTTCTTTCTTGTACCAAATTCCATACTCCATGGTTCTCTTCAAGTATCGCATGATACGCTTCACTGCTCCAAAATGCAGCTGTGTATGATTAGACATGAAGCGACTGATGAGGCTTACCACGAATATTAAGTCAGGACGTGTTGCGGTAAGATACATCAAGCTTCCCACCATCTGTTTGTACATAGTTGAATCGATTTTCTCCCCACCATCTTTTCGACCAATCTTCTGTCCATGAACTATTTGATTGCAAACAGGATTGTAGTTTTGCATTCCAAATCTCTCGATCACCTCAGCTGCATACTTCCTCTGACAAATGAAAATACCATCGGATTTCTGTACCACTTCTATTCCAAGAAAGTACCTCATCCTCCCCAAATCCGTCATGTCAAATTCTCTCTTCATGGACTGCTTGAACCCATTCAGTAGCTCCTCATCATTTCCGGTGAACAGCAGATCATCAACATAGATGCTCACGATGAGAATCTTGTTTCCCTTTCCTTTAATGAACAAGGTTTGTTCACTAGAGCTTTTCTCAAAACCTTCCTTGACAAAGTATGCCTCAATACGGCTAAACCAAGCTCTCGGTGCTTGTTTTAGTCCATAAAGGGCTTTGTGCAGTTTGTAGACCAAGTGCTCCTTCCCTGCTACTTCATAGCCTTGAGGTTGTTGCACAAAGACGTCCTCTTTCAACTCTCCGTGCAGAAAAGCTGACTTAACATCCAATTGATACACTCCCCATCCTCTCTGTGCCGCCAATGCTATTATCATCCTCACCGTATCCATTCGAGCCACAGGAGCAAAGACCTCGGTGTAATCTATTCCATATTCCTGAGTATACCCTTTCACAACGAGTCTGGCCTTATGCTTGTCAACCTCTCCCAACTCGTTAAGCTTGGTTTTGTAAATCCATTTTACACCAATAGCTTTGACTCCATCCGGAAAGGCCACCAGAGACCATGTCATGTTCCTTTCTATTGCTCTCATTTCTGCATCCATTGCTTCCTTCCATCTCAAATGTCTTACTGCTTCAGCAAAGCTAGTAGGATCAGTAATAACCATAAGTGCAAGATGCTCGTATTTGATACCTTCGACTCTTGCCATATTTGCCTCTTCCTCTGCATCAGATAGCGCATCTCCGGATACATAGTCATCTGCCCAGGCTGGTCTACTTCTCACTCTCCCGACAACTGATGTTTGGGGGTCATTCGCTGCAGGAGCCGTAGTTGCAGAGGGAGAATCCTCACTTTCTTCACTCTGCTCCTCAAATTGTTCTTCTTCTGCCTCTACTTCTCCTTCTTCATTCTCATTCTCAGCATCCTCATACGTTTCTTCCCATTCAAGCTCTGTGTTCTGCTCAGTCGAGTGACTATCCTCCCAATTCCACTTCTTCTCTTCCTCAAATATTACATCACGGCTGTTGTAAATCCTTTTCTCGAGAGGATCAAACATTTTGAATGCCTTCGACTGACTGCTGTAGCCGATTAATACACACTTCACACTCTTGTATTTGAGTTTGGTCCTCTTGACATCAGGTATATGAACATGTCTGATGCTCTCAAAGATCCTGAAATGCACAACTGATGGTTTGTTTCCACTCCATGCTTCTTCTAGCGTCATGTCTTTCACCACTAACGTGGGCGATCTGTTGAGAACATGATTTGTCCAGCACTGCATCTGGTCAGAATGTTTTGGGAACTCCTTTCTCAATCAGAATAGCTCTCACCATGTTCATGATGGTTCGATTTTTGCGTTCAGCCACTCCGTTCTGCTGTGGAGTGTACGATGTGGTCAGCTGTCTTTTGATCCCATGCTCCTTGCAACTCCTTGAATTCATTTGAATTGTATTCTCCTCCCCTATCCGTTCGTAGGCACTTGATAAACAGCCATGTTTCCTTCTCGACATATCTCTTGAAAAGCTTTTGACTTCTCGAGAACAAAGTATATCCAAGCCTTTCTAGAGAAATCATCTATGAAGCTTCAAGTACCTTTTCTGATTGTTTGATGCTGGGGTGATTGGACCACACTGGTCAGAATGGATTAGCTGCAGTTTCTCAGTTGCTCTCCACTTGCTTTGCTTTGGAAAGCTTACTCTGTGTTGCTTTCCTTTCACGCATGGCTCACAAGTGATGCTTTCTTGTTTGATTGCAGGTAAGCCAATGACCATCTGTTTCTTGTACAACGTGACGAGACCGTTGTAGCTGAGATGTCCGTATCGATGATGCCATAGCTCTGTTTCATCTGTGATGTCGACCTGAAGACACTTCCCATCCTTCTTCTCATCATTTGACTCACTAAGCAGCACAAACATTCGGTTTGCAGACATCACAGATTCTGCAATTTTCCCATTTTGATGATGAAATATACTGCACGTCTTCTCCTTTCCCCCTTTGAACAAGACATCAAGTCCTCTTTCTTGAAGTTGTCCGACACTCAGCAAGTTGTTCCTCAGCTCCGGAACAAAGTAGACATCATTCACCACATAGCTTACTCCATTAAGTTTGATCTTTACCACACCTTTTCCACTAACCACCAATCTGTGATTGTTTCCGAGTTTGACACTATGAGTGAAATTAGTGTCTAAACTTGAAAACATCACACGATCACCACACATGTGATTTGAGCAGCCTGAGTCAATAAACCATGCATCACTTCTCTGTTTTCCTTGAATCTCCACATAGGCCATCAGCAGAACCTCATCTTCTTCGCCTAGTTCTGCATAGTTTGCCGCATTCTGCCCCTTTGGACACTCATACGCAAAATGCCCCAGATTGTGACATTGGTAACATTCAATCAATGTCTTGTTGAATGTTCGTCCTCTGCCCCTGCCTCGTCCTCTGTATGATCCTCTGCCCCTTGCCTCGGACATTCAAAGCTTGATCATCCTCCTCATGGCTGATCCTCTTGAATTTCTTCTCATGGACGGACAGTGAGCTTTGGAGTTCATCGATGGTCATGGTGCTGGTGTCCTTAGACTCTTCAATGGACACCACCACGTATGTGAATTTCTCTGTCAGGGTTCTAAGTATCTTCTCCACAATCTTCTCGTCTGACATATCTTCTCCATTGCTTCGCATATGATTTGATATTGTCATCACTCTTTTGAAGTAATCATCAATCACCTCATCTCCTTTCATGGCTAGAACTTCAAAATCTCTCCTTAACGTTTGGAGGAGAGATCGCTTCACCCTCTCATTCCCACCAAACTTCTTTTTCATCGATTCCCAAATGATCTTGGATGTTCTGCGATCCAAGATCTGCTCAAACACAACCCGATCAATTGCTTGAAACAAGTAGTGTTTCACCTGATGATCCCTCATCTGTTGATTATCATACTGTTTCTGCTGTGCCGGAGACATTGCAATTCCCACCGTCGGCTCAGCGTATCCCACATCCACCAGGCTCCACAATCCCTTAGCTCGCAAAAGATTCTCCATCAATTCACTCCAATAATCGTAATGACCATCAAAGCGAGGGATCTTGGTGAGTGTTTTGTCGTCGCTCATTTTCTCTCTTTTCTCTCTTGATCACTCCTTTGTGTTTTGCTCTGATACCAAATATTAATTGGAACTCAAAAAAACGGTTTGCACTGAATGATCAATCGTATTCAATAGAGATCCAATGCCTTTTATAAGATTTACAACAGAAGCAAATAACTGATTACGCCACTAAAGATCTATTAAAATGCTAATAGAAATTGACTCATTAAACTATGAGACCACGTCTCTTATTGCTAAAAGTCCAAAGACACAAAAACAATCCAACAGGATCAACGAGTGAGATTTGTTGCTTCGACGGCAAGATTACATTCGGATTCGGTCACTTGGAGTCAAGATAACCATTGTCTTTTCCGTCACCAGAGCTGCGAGAGCGTTAATGGTTAGCGATTTGATGAAAAACGGGCCGGATCGAGTCGGATTAAGCCCATTAAGATAACTGAAAAAATAGAGAAATCTGTTGCAAAATAATAAAAAATTAAATAATGTGAATCTCACAATAACGATTCTTTGCTTGTATTAGAAAAAAGGTTATAGGGACGACAGTTGACTGATATATATCCAACCTATAAAAAAAGAAAAGAAAAAAGAAAAGAAAAAAGAAAATTTCTAACGAAGATAAAATCATAGAAGTAGTATACAGAGGAAGCTTCTCATAGAAGATAGAAGATAGCATCAGCCTCGAGATTGTTCGTCATTGAAGCAGCATTTTCTTCCTCATAGATCGCGTTTCATTCTTCGCACTGTTTCGTTTCTAATCGGTGAGGATTTCGTTCATCTCATTCGTTATTTTGTTCGAATCAACGACCGCGTTTAGGATTTTCCGGTGTCTCTATTCTCCGTTATCTTTTTCTTCTGTTTTTTTTTAATTGTTTGATTCGAATTTTGAATTGTGACTGTGTTTCTAGATTTCTCTTACGGGATTGTTGAATTATATACGAAATCGGAATTGCGCTTATTAGGATTTAGGAGTATGAACTGGCGAAGGGGTTTGCTGATCATTATGTATGATGAACATTTATGGCTTTTAGGTAGACGAGGTTCGACCATCGTGGAAATTGATTTCTTATGGAAGTGATTTTCGATACAGTAACATAAGTTCTATAAGGCATCGTATTAGTCTTTGTTCAATTATCTTTGCTTTGAGCTCTATCGTTTGGATCTTCTGAACAGGGTATTTCCTGATGTGGGATCAATCTTAACTTTTTGTTTTTGTTTTTTGGTTATTGATTTCAGCTTGCAAATATCGTAATAAGGAAATATGAGTTCAACTGTTTCGAACTCGCAAGGAATCCTCCAAACAGGAGGCTATGAATCGCGGAATGGTGGCACTTTGGGCTCTTTTGGGTCACCTGAACCAGATTTTGGTGGCAGTGATGAAGCAGAGTTGGTTTCTGTTTCTTGGAATCAGGATTACAGCTGTTTTGCATCTGGCACGAGCCATGGTTTTCGGATATATAACTGTGAACCTTTCAAGGAAACTTTCAGGCGAGAGCTGAAGGATGGTGGGTTTAAAATTGTTGAGATGCTTTTCCGGAGTAATATCTTGGCACTTGTTGGTGGTGGTCCTAACTCTCAGTACCCTTCGAATAAAGTATTGATCTGGGATGATCACCAGAGCCGCTGCATCAGTGAATTTTCTTTTGGGTCTGAAATTCGTGCTGTGAAGCTAAGAAGGGATCGCATTGTTGTTGTTCTTGAACACAAGATATATGTCTACAACTTTATGAACCTAAGACTTCTTCATCAGATTGAGAATCTAGCAAATCCAAGGGGGTTATGTTGCCTCTCTCATCATATGTATACATCTGTGCTGGCCTGTCCAGGTGTTCGCCGAGGAGAGGTCCGGGTTGAACATTTTGGGCTTAACATGGTACAAATCATTAATGCTCATGATTCCAATATCGCGTGCATGACCATGACACTGGATGGATTGCTTCTTGCAACTGCCAGTACAAAGGGAACTCTGATTAGAATTTTCAACACAATGGACGGCACTCGTCTGCAAGAGGTCTAGTAACTATGAATTGCTGCTTTCACTTTTCTTATACGGAGCATATGCTACTTTTTGATGCTCATTACCGATTGATTTGCTGGATTTATGAAACCTAATGCTGCTTTGTTACAGGTCCGAAGAGGAGTGGACAGGGCAGATATCTATAGCATTGCTCTTTCACCAAACGTGCAGTGGCTGGCAGTATCAAGCGACAAGGGGACTGTTCACATTTTCTCTCTTAGAGTGAGGGTTTCTGGGGAGGACTCACCCTCCTCTGAACATGAGAGTTCTTCAAATTCCCTGCAGGCTCTTGTTTCTCCAGCCTGTGGTGTCAACCCCGGTTCTTCATTGTCTTTTCTGAGAGGTAAGGTAGAAACTAGGAGACATCTGAAAATTGGTTGTTGCCGTGATTCCTTGTTTCCGTTAAGAGTTTTTTATACCTAGAAATGTTTATTCTTTTATTTTTTTTTTTTATTTTTAATTTTTTTAATTTTTTATTAAAATTTTTTTTTTTTTTTTTTTTATCATTTTAATTGTATTTTTTTTTTTTTATTTTTTTTTTATTTTTTTTATTTGTATTCTTTGTAATTTTTTTTTTTTTTTGTAATTTTTTTTTTTTTCCATTTCATATCTCTCCTCTATACCAGCAAGTTGAGGAGTAGATTTCATATTTATAGTTGTGAGCCTGGATCAACACATGCTTCAGTCTTGTACCTAACATCTTTAGACAACGCTGCAGGAGTTCTGCCAAGATATTTCAGCTCGGAATGGTCATTTGCTCAGTTCCATGTACCAGAAATCACCCAATTCTTTGCAGCATTTGGTGCTCACAACACAATTGCAATTATCGGCATGGATGGAAGGTAATAATAAGCCTTCTGCTATTTCTCTACATATATTCTCATCATCATCCACAATTAGAGTCATATGTGTTTCCACCACATAAGTCAGAATATCAAAAACATAAAATAACCAACCGCCACACGTCTGATTTATCGGCCTTGCAGTTTCTACAGGTGCAGTTTCGATCCAGTGAACGGAGGAGAGATGACTCAGCTTGAATATAACCGGTTTCTGAAGCCGGAGGTCCTAAGATAGTCAGAACGTGTGCTCGGTTCAAGTTCTACGTACATAACCACTGGCTCTGTATATAGATTTGGTGAAACTGCATAAGAATTTATTCTTCCAAGCTTTACTTGATTGAAGGAACTGCATTCTTGATTGGGACAATGTACATACCAATATATATATATCTCTAAACTAACTTCTAGAGAATCCAAACTGCCAAGATTCGATGATGATTATTATTAAATTTAAAACAGAAATGGGGTATATTACATTAAGACAAAGGGCCAAATATTAAACGGACAGTTGCAATAAGCCAAATAACCTTATTTTTCTAGAAACAGAATCGGATTTCTCCTGTAGCTACAGAGAGTCTATAGTTTTGAAGACAGGCTAGTTTTGTGGTCGAGAGCGATCATCACTTTTCCGATTGCCTTCCTGTCTTTGATGGCCCCTAATGCGAGATTGGCCTGTAATTGAATCAGTAAGAGTTTGTTTAGTTACATGTGTTTTGAGTTTTGATTTCATGAAGATGAACTGAATTTTACCTGGGAGAGGCTATAGGTATGAGAGATGTGAATGGTGATCAGTCCTCTGGCGAGCCATGACAGTAACTCTCTGATGGAATCTTCAAGAACACTGGGTTGGTGGATTCCGTAGCTCCCCCAGTAAAGACCGTGCACCGTCCAGTTCTGCACCAAATTGGTTAAAACTTAGAAGATCCCATTCTCTCAAGTGAAAAGCTTCTTCTTCTCTCTCTCTCTCTCTACCACACGTTTTGGAAGGTAGAGAATCATTTGTTTACCTTAACAAGGGCTATATTAGCGGGAATCACGGGGACTTCACCGCTGGCAAAACCGATCACCAGAATCTGAGCTCCCCACTTGAGAACTTTCATGGACTCCTTGGTGAGTTTCCCTCCTACAGGATCATATAGCACATCAACTCCTTTTAGCTTTCTTGTCTTGATGAACTCTTTGACACTTGAGATAACGTTTTCACTGCCCAGATCAACAACATGATCCACTCCCATTGACTTCAACAGCTTAACCTTCTCAGTTCCTCTAGCAAAAATCAAAAGATTCAGATCGAATATATAAACCCAAACCAAGAATCAAACGTCCACGGAAACCTCTGAACCAGCATATACCTAGCAACTGCAATGACAATGGCTCCACAAATCTTGCCGATTTGAACAGCTGCAAGACCGACGCCACCAGCAGCGCCTAGAACCAGTAAGACCTGCATCAAATTCAATGGAGTTTTTCCTCAACCTATACAAACTCAGAATCGGCATCAAGCAAGAAACTGAATCAGAGAGAGAGAGAGATGAGACTTTTACCTGTCCAGATGTTAGACGAGCTCTATGGACAAGTGCTACATGAGAAGTCCCAAACGCAACAGGAAGTGCGGCAGCAGCGACCATGTCGCATCTTTCTGGTACAAGGAACCTGAAAGAACATCAACCACTACCCATCATTCACAGTAAGGTATGCAAAGCAAAATAGAGAGAGAGAGAGAGAGAGGGAGATTTTGTAACCAACAGGCGAGATTGATCGGCGACGATGAACTGAGCGAAAGAACCGAGAGCGGCGAAGGAGCAGACACGATCTCCGACGCGGAATTTGGTGACGGCGGGACCGATCGCGTCGACTATCCCGGAGTAATCGGATCCAGGGATGAAAGGTAACGCAGGTTTCTCCTGGTACTTTCCGAGAATCTGAAGGTAATTCGCGTAATTCAAGCTCGTAGCGATAACTCTGACTCTCACCGCCGTATCTGAGCTCAAAGGCGGGATCGGGTAGCTCTTGCTCACCTCCACCGGCGATTCTGGACTCCCTGTTTCCGTCGCCGTCGGATCTCCCAGTTTCCGGCAAACCAAAGCCTCCATTTTTGCTCTTTCTCACACTCTCTCTCTCTTTCTTGGTGTGCTGTAAAAATTGGATTGGATTATTTATCGCCCATATATAGACATATGACACGACTCTGAAACGACGTCGTTCAAAATACCTACCTATGTCTACGCCTGAGACCCGCTTCAACCCACACTAGTGTAGTTTTGTTCATTCATTTTAAATTTGTTTTGTTCGTAACCGGATTAAACCGAACCGGCCTTTTTCCTCCAAAAGCCATCTTGGATGGCAGCAATTGGCAAATGTCATTTGGTCGTTGCTTCCTGACTTTCTGTAATCTGAGACTGATGAAAGTCGGAGAGACCTAGAGAACGATCAGAGATCATCACCCTTCGATCCCAATCTAACGGCCAGGAGAATCTTCTCGTGCGTTTCCAGTTCGGACTTCGCTGACCCCTCAAACCTATTTCACCATGGATTCCAGAAGAAGGTGTGAGTTTTCGTATTTTCCTCTTCCTTCCCGTCTTTTTAAAAATTGGTCTTTTTTTCGTTTGGTGAAATTATCCGATAATTTTTTTTTTAGCGATTTGTAGAATTTGAGAGCTTTGGACTTTCCTTACCCTTAATGAGATTTTGAGACTTGGGGTTTTTACTTTTTTACAGGTCGAACAAGAAGAGTAGGATGGAGAATGAAAAGGACCAAACTTTCTTAGACCTTCCTTCTGATCTCTTACAACTGGTAGTTTCCCATCTTCCATTGAAAGACAACATCCGTGCTTCTACTGTCTGCAAAACATGGCACGAAGCTTGTCTTTCTGTTCGAGTTGCAGATAGATCCCCTTGGCTCATCTACTTTTCGAAAACAGAGGAATCCTGTGATCTTTATGACCCATCAACGCAGAAAACGTACAATCTTGAGTTTCCTGAGTTATCCGGTTTTCGAGTTTGTCACTCCAATGATGGTTGGTTACTCATGTACAATCCCAATTCATTTCAACTCTTCTTCTTCAATCCGTTTACCCGTGATCGCATACCCGTGCCTCCTCTTTGGATGGCCTACGATCAGAGAATGGCCTTCTCTTGTGCTCCTACGTCAACTAGTTGTCTGTTGTTCACAGTCACTCATGTAAATTTGGACTGCATCATCATGAAGACATGTTGTCTTAATGCTGAAAATTGGAACACCTTTGTGTTCAAGAATCCGTTACCGGGAAACTACAACACTTTCGAGCAGATTGTTTTCTCCAATGGCGTCTTCTACTGCCTCACAAACAAAGGATGCTTATCGATCTTTGACCCGTCTATGAATTCTTGGAATGTTCTTCCCGGACTACCTCATAAACATCCTGGAAGCAACGGGTGCTTCATGACAGAACACCAAGGAGAGATCTTTCTCATATACATGTACAACAACCACATGAGCCCAACATTGCTTAAACTTGACCCGGGAAGCTGTGAATGGACTGAGAGGAAAACACTGGGAGGCTTGACGATCTACGCAAGCGCTTTGTCTTCTGAAACGAGAGCCGATCAGAAGCAGCCAAGTGGTATAAGGAACTGTTTGTGTCTCTCTGTGTTCCATGGATTCAAGAGGACTTGCATATACTATAAGGTTGATGAAGAAGAGAGTATGATTTGCTTCAAGTGGAAAAAGTATGATCCGTATGCGAATATCTGGATCATGCCACCACTCAACCTCCTTGATCTCCCTTTCTTTGATCAACTTCTCTAGTACTACTGTTTGCAGAATTCTTTTTTTTTTCATAATTGTTTAAAAGATGTTTTATGTACAATATATTTACCAACACATATTTGATAATAGAAATGTGAAAATTCTCAGAAACTGGTAATAGATACAAACAACTTTGGATTCTGATCTCACACTTATAAGCTGATTAACAATGTTGTGTCCCTAACTCGGACAAAAATAATAAAAATCAAACAAACAAACCAACAAACAAACAAATCAAAAAAGGCAACCATATCAAACTGATGATCAGTCAAAAGAAAGGGGAAGAAAAAAAAATAAATCCTGCTGCCTATAATAAAACTATGCAGCAACATTGGATGATCAGTAGAGAAGCCAAACTTGCACCTTCCTTCTTTGAACCACAGCGTGAAAAGAAAAGAAAAAAATAACCACACAACACACAGAACAACAAAATCCGGCGTCAGGGAAAGAAATCAAGTGGTTGGTTAATGTCTTAATGACAATGTCGTGTTCACCATTTGTTTAATCATCTGGCCCTAGCAGTGTAACCTGCAGATTTAAGCAAGCCTGTCATGTAAACCCTGTAGTTTTAAAACTGTATAAAGTGCAAAACCTCATTGATTTCAGAGTCTAAGAATAGCATTTTGACAGAAAGATTTCACATTTGGGTTAGTTTTGCTTACATTGCAATCGAAAGCGTATTTTCGAGCAAGGGTTATGGCTGCGTTACGTTCTTGTTCTGACTCAAATGTTAGTATGAAAGTTAGACTCTTTCTTGGTTGCCAGAACAACGCCTTGGCAGGAGCCTTTGTATTGCCTCTAACTCCACATAGCTGAATTACCAAAAACCATACAAACTCGGTAAGAAATTTTAGATGAATGCCAAAAAGACTTGTTTCTCGTGAAATAGAATGAAGAAGTATGTCAGGTCACACAATCTCTATATATACCTGCATAGATGTCGAATATATTTCTCTCGCCTTTGTGATCCATCCTCGAGACAGCTTTATCCTCGTCTTTCCAACGGTAAAGACATGAGTTCGGGATGCATAGTCTTGTCCATTCATCTGTGATATAACCACCTGAAGAAAAGTTTGAAACGCTCAGCTTATTAGAATGCAACTCTTTCCCAAGAAAACCACAAGAAAGTTGTGTAACGTACACTGAATTCACTGTTAGATTTCCGCATCAGCGATTCTACGCGGGATTGCAAGCCAGAATCTGCAGTTCAGTAAGCAAATCATTCCCTTTATTGTCCACTAAAATAATATTTGTATCTTCTATATATAGTTTTTTGTAATACCAACCAGGACCAATTGGACCTTCTGTTGTAACTGTGACTTTATGTCCATTTGAAAGAATGTCTGCCTGTAAGATCCTCCCAACATCAAATGGTTCCGGAGCATATACTGATTGGTTTGCACCTAAGAGCAAGATATGAACTGCTCAAGCGCTAAACTTCATTTACATAAAACCACATGGTGAAAGGAAACAGATAGGACCAAATACCAGATATAGCTTCCCTTCGGCTAGTTTCACATGCTGCACGGTACCACTGGATCGAACAGTTGGAAATATCTGGAGCATTTTCTGGAGCATTGTCTGAGAAGACACGGATGCTTAAGCAAAAGCCGAGACGTTGTGTGCCTTCCAGAGCAAATGGACAGGACTTGGATTCCTCTGCTCTCTTGATTATTGCTATCTTGAGATGGTTGACGGTTGTTGTCAAAGGTAAGAACAAAGGAGTGAGCAAAAGACCAAATTAACTGCAAATACATATGTAGAAAACTAAATGCTGACCTCTTGATGAAGTTTAACAGAATTCATATACTTCTCTTGGATTCGATTTCTTAAACCATGAAGCTCATGTTTCATGCCCATCACCTGCATTACAACACAGTCTTATATAAACACATACAATTCATAACTTTTAGTGTTAACCCTGCAATTATGAAGCGTTTTTTCGAACGGATAGGGTTAAAGTGCTATGAAAGTGATGTAGCACCTTTGTTGGGTGATGCATCCGTTTGATTTGCCTAGCCTCCTGAACCTCCTCAACCAATTTATCCACATCCTGTGGAATGAAAACATAAGTTGATTAGAAAATTTAACCAGTTACTATATCACAAAAGAAACAATCAAACTATGAAGTTAGAGTAGATGATACTAACCGGTCCCTGAGCTCTGGAAGCTTCAGAACTCAGTTCCTGTTCTTCAAAGGCCTCTCCAAGTCGAAGTACAACGGCTCTTGCACTTTCGATCTCAGCACAAGCGAATGACTTTTCCTGGTTGACCAGCTTCTTTGCATCTTCTGAAGCCTGACGACATCATGAGAGCAACAATTATTCAGCTTCCTTTATGAGTCTTATAGTAAAGTAAGCAAGAGACAACTTCAGACTAGCAGAGTTTTTCAATATGGGTGGGAAAGAGGAGAAATGTATGCGTTGAGGCGAGACCTGCTTGAGGAAGTTTCCCAGTTTCTTCACTTCAAACTTTTCTTGAATTAGTTCACCTTCATTCTGAGTTAACTTGACAGCTAGAGCCTCAACCTGTTCACATAAAACTTTAGTTTCAGATTTGGCCAATGAACCTTATGTCTTTCTAAAGAGAAAGTCAGATTTCACGAGCACGAGTGTATGAGATGAAACTTGTTCGCAGCAAAAGCTGCTTGAGAGAAAGTGGGATGACTTGAAGAGACTAACTTAGAAACAAAGTAACAATTGCTTGGAAATATATCTAATTAAAGAAATCTCAACCATGGAGATAGCTTTCTCCACATCTTCCTTGTTTTGCCCATCCGTTCGTCCTCTCATGTATTCTAAAGCATCCCTTAGCTTCTTCAACATAACATGTCCCTCCAAAGAAGCCACCTCTCTTAGTTTTGCCTAAAAGAGTTACAAGAATTTCAACAACAAAAAGAGAGAGAGAGAGAACTATTATGTGAAAATCCTAAAAAATGAAACAAAACAGAGCTTTGTAGAAACCTCATCAGCCAAACTAACAGCTGCAGCCAAATTCTTGTCAAATTTACTGGCGAGGTCACGGACTGAAAGCCGCTTGTGCTGATCAGACAACTTCTCGCTCTCTTTCTCCACGGTTTCTTTCACTGATGGACCTTTCTCATCTTCCTTTGGTTCCTCTACTATCTGATTGTCAGGTCCTAATTTGTATGTTGGAAAATGGTTAGAAGCAAAGCTCACATCTGCTGATACTGTAAGAACTGATTCTGGTAATGTCCTTTCTTCCATTTCAGGACACACTTTCGTCATTTTTTTCAGGATTTCTATCTGTTTTTCACAACAAGAAAAAAACAAAGAGCAAAAACAAAAAACAAATAATCACTCTCAGTGACCCCAAAAAAAAAAAAATCATTAAATGATTCAGTTCAAGAACATTCTCTTCTCAGTGTTCATAATATTACTGTATAAAACAGAAAACGCACTGCACGGATCGAACTTTGACATATGAGATATGAAAAAAGTTTAATTTCTTTTAATAGATTTGAAATGGAAGACAATTAGCTCTAGTTCATAGGAAAAAAGGATCAACACATTACAAGAAAATGCATTATACAATCGGCCATGTTTACACTAATTGAGAAAGAATCAGAACATCAAAAGCCAATGGAAATCATAAATAATTTTTTAAAAAGGATTAAAAGTGCAGAAGTCTTAACTCCTGCAACTAAACATCCATATCATGAAACACGATACGACAAACCTCAGGAGAAATGCAAGTAGAATCAACTTAAAAAAAACACAAACTTACGGATATCCTGAAGACCCAGAAACAGAGAATCTTAGGAAGAGAGAAGGAATAAGAAGAAGAAGAAGGAGAAGAAGAAGGATAAAGATAATTGGGTCTCTGAGTCTCTCTCTCTCTCTCTAGTCTTCGTCATTGGGCATCTTTTTTCTTTTTTTAGCTTTTACAAAAGCGTCAAAGACGACAGGATAAATGGAAAATGCAGAGAAGAAAAAAGAGACACTTTTGTTCCTCTGAATCTTCTTTCTCTTTCACTTTCTCTCTCCTCGCCAAAACTGATTGTTCACTCTCTCTCTCTCTCTCTCACTCACTCTCTCTCTTTCACGCCAATATCATCGTTAAAAACCCAAAGAGTGCAAAAAAGAAGAGACGATTATTTGTTGACAGTGTCCCGGTCTGGTCTTTTTTTTTTTTTTTTGGACGACGCGCTGTTACATAGCGTTTCAACCACACGCGTTGGCGCGAGTGTGAATCGTTTTGTGGTGGGCCCTGATTCTAAGCTCCATGGATTTTTCTTTCTTCTTCACTTTTTTTTTCCTTTTTTCACATTATTATTTTTGATTTTTTTTTGTGTTTTCTAGTTCGCTTTGGTTTGGATCTAATTATGATTCTTTTAACCACCACCATTATTATCAATCGCTCTGTTTATTTCTTTTGCACCTTAAGCAAAGAATCTAAAGAAACCAAAGCTTCCAAATCCAAGTTGGTGCGAGTAGACATGTAATATTTTAAATGTAGATTGTATGTATTAGATATAGTTTAGTATACGCAAATTAAAACATGTAGAAATACATAAAAATAATTAAACATATATGTTTAGTCGGATTTTTATCCATTGATAAGATATATAGCTATAAAATACTTTTTGGATACTCGTGTCAAATCATTCTATAACTTAGCAATATTTTACATTTTAAATCCATAACTTAACGATTTCCAAATTAATACATTTTAAATCCATAACCAATATGGAAAAGCACATCCAAAATTACAAAACATAATTATAAAATCGAATTAAAAAAAAAAAAAGAGTTACAAACATTATTGCAAACATTTTGGAGAGTGGTGAGACACTTTTTAACATTTGGCGTGTAGTCATGAGTACTATACATTTGGTGGAATCTATGTATTAGTTGAAAGATCAAACTCAATTAGTTTTCCCCTAAAGAGACGCCGTAACATCACGACTTATAATAAGTTAATAACTAATCTAATGGAAGTTAAAATCGTTTTCGAATTACATTAATTTTCTTATGTCTCTATCCTAATATTTAAAGTTATCCAAAATTCAAATAAGGTTCATTTCATTAAATCGCGTGGCATATTAACCGGTAATGGCATTTGTAATCGCTTCTACGCTAATGATTTTGCTAAAAATTGCCTATTTCATTTGGTGTTACGATTTAATGAATCAAACTATTAGTTAGGTTGATAGTTCTATTTCGCTGTCCATGGTTTATTAGTTGGGTTAATTCATCACCGCATATTAATTATATCATGTTTTAGACAATAACAAAAACAGAACCACAAAAAAAAAACAATAGGACAATATCATTAAAGACCATGCAGTAGAGTGGGGGCTATCTAGAATCAAATAAAGACTTTAATTTTGCGGAATTTGCTTAATTAAATTCCTTAAAAAAGTAATATTCTTATTTTCACTAAAGTGTCAAAAAGGCTAAGCAGAGCATGTGATATTCAGGTCACGTTAACATGAATAGACGNATGTTTTAGACAAAAACAAAAACATAACCAATTGGATAGCAAAAAAAAAAAAACAATTGGACAATATCATTAAAGACCATGCAGTAGAGTGGGGGCTATCTAGAATCAATAAAGACTTTAATTTTACGGAATTTGCTTAATTAAAATTCCTTAAAAAAGTAATATTCTTATTTTCACTAAAGTGTCAAAAAGGCTAAGCAGAGCATGTGATATTCAGGTCACGTTAACATGAATAGACGGTTCAGACATCATAATCTCACTTTTACTTTCTGTTTGTGGCATAACAGGAGAGTACTATAATGAAAGCTGCATTTGACTTTAATTAGATATCTATCAATTTAGTTCTAAATTAATCTTGTAAGCTGTAAAGTAGTAGTATTTCTTACTTAATTGTTAGAAAATTAAAACCATCTTGTGCCTTAATGATGATGTGTTTGTCATCTATGACCATAATTAGCTCTAAGCATTAAGCATGATGAATGGGGTCCATGGAATCCCATGAGCACCTCTTATACCAAACCTACTCGCCATCACCTTTTTTTTTCTTTTCTTCACTTCTTTGTCTTTGCTTTGTTGGCTTTTACTTATTGTATAGGGAGACCATTCAGTTTTCTTTATCTAATAATCTATATTTATATTAAGAGCTAATACTTTGACGATTATGTATTTTGTAAGTACAAGAATTGCATTTGTGTTTAAAAATTGTCGTAGATAGTTGTTTTCAAGTCTTTTTTCATAGTTTGATCTGTAGATTAGTTAAGTTTGTCGCGTCGATGATAACACAAATATCATTCACTTTGTTATAGAGATCATAAGACCACCTCCGATGGGGATCTAAACTTAGTGTCTTAACAAATAAAAAAAGTAGATATGTTTTGACAATTAAAAAAAACAAAACAAAACATATTTTATCTTCCAATTAGAAATTGACAAGTAGAGATTTAGGGGGTCTTAAGTGTCTCTCCACAGACACCTTCTTTCTCCTGTTTTCTTCTTTTTAATATTTTTATAAGTTAAGACACTTTGATTTAATGTCCAATGGAGATGGTCTAAGTAGTTAAAGCTTAAAAATAAATAAAAATTGGACTTTAATCAGAAAATTTGATCTTAAAGAACTTTAAGTCATGTTTAAGATATGTATCTTAGTGATACGTGTCTGAAGGAGAGTGGGTCGGTATTTTTTTTATGGAAAAAAATAAAACTTTTTTTTATGTTTCAATAAATCAAATAAACTTTTCATAAAATAAAAATCAAAATCAAAATTTTTTTTATTAAGAACCTCATCAAAGGTTTTATCATTGGAGGAGGAAAAATAAATTAAGAATTCTTAGATTAAATCTACAATAAAAAAATTGATAAAAACCTTACATGAGATTTACCATTGCTCATGCTCTTAGAGTTGGTAAGAACCCCTACGTGTCTCATTTCTATTGGTTACTATTTTTTAGAGAAAATGAAAAAAAAATAAACCCATTTCTCTCTCTTTCTTTCAAAATAATATTATTTTACTCTTAAGAACCTCAAGTGGGATTTTACCATTGGAGCCATCAATTTTAATTACTATTTAAGAGGTTCTTAACTTAAAAAATTGCAAAATTTATAACTAAAATAATGATAAGAATCCATAAAGAGTTTTTACCATTGGAGGTGCTATAAGAGCATCAGTAATGGTCAGTCGACTCTTTCACTTTTTAAAATTTTTTTTTTTTNGGTTATATAATCATACTAAATAAAAATCCAAAGATGTTTTTTTTGTCAACTAAAAATTCAAATATGTTATTGAGCACTGGTTAAAATTATTTTAAACCGATTGAAGAATATTGGAATCATACTATATAAGAATACTATATAAGAATTCTATAGATGTTATTGTCCTATCGAGATTTAACGTGAATTGGTTTTGATCATACTATATAAGAATTCTATAGATGTTATTGACCATCTATTAAATCAGTTTAGCTCGGTTATAGAATTTTGTAAGGACATAATTTAACGTTGAAGGAGCATTAATAATCCTACTAAATAATAAATTAAACTTCAAAGATGTATTTACTATCGATTAAATAAATTTACTTCATATATTAATATAACTGCATTGTATTAAATCCGGACGTCTAAGATATTTTAATTGATATTGTTTACGAATATTACTAAAATTTGGATGAGATTTACTTAGGTGGGGTTATTGGTTCTTATATTTTAATGGATTCAGAAATCTTCTTTGAATTTATAAAATACTCAAATCCAATCAAATAACAAGGTTAAATTTTGTATTTGTGTATTTGTATTTTAGTCATGAAAATACTTCTAAATCCATTCAAATCCAATAAAATCTCAAATCTTTATAATACTTGGATTTTAAAATCATAGAACCAATAACACTAGATTTCACTATATATTTTAAAATCATAGAACCAATAACACTGGATTTTAATATGGATTTTAAAATCATAGAACCAATAACACTGGATTTGGTTTGGATTTCCAAATCCATTAAAATATAAGAACCAATAACACCCCCTTAGTCATGAAAATACTTAGAAATCCATTCAAATCCAAGAAAAAACTGGAATATTTATAATACTTGGATTTTAAAATCATAGAACCAATAACACTTGATTTCAATATATTTTTTAAAATCATAGAACCAATAACACTGGATTTTAATATGGATTTTATAATCATAGAACCAATAACACTGGATTTGGTTTGGATTTCTAAATACATTAAAATACAAGAACCAATAACACCCCATAAAGCTTGAATCAACGCCTGATATTGCAAAATTTATAACTAAAATAATGATAAGAATCCATAAAGAGTTTTTACCATTGGAGGTGCTATAAGAGCATCAGTAATGGTCAGTCGACTCTTCTCCTTTTTTTAATAATTTTTTTTTTTTTCATAAACCGATTTTTTTTTAAAAAAAAATATCAGGACTCGACACGTGTCGAGCTTCCCTTCAGCCGACTCTTACGTCTCTTCCCCTAGAGACGATTCTACCAAAAAATTCTGCCACCTCTTTTTTTTTTTTTTTTATTGGGAAGAGTTTTTAAAAAGCTCTCCATCAATGATACTCTAAGTCCGATGCGAGAGATACACCATTTTATATAAAAAATAAGATTGATATTAAAATGAAATAGTAATTTTGTAAAATAAAAAATGAAGATTAAGGCAAAGTTGAAATAATGTTTTTAGTGTTTGCAGCGTCGACGGATGCTATAAAGAAATTTAGGGCTTTTTTAAGGGTAATACATGTTTGATCAAAAACGAGATACAGACAAAAGTGTATGACGTGGCAGTAGATCATTGGTTGGGAAAAACAGATTGGCGGGATGAAGTGGTTGCAGCGTCGACGGATGCTATAAAGAAATTTAGGGCTTTTTTTAAGGGTTCATGAGCCACCGTGTTGCGATTCTCTCTTCTCATTTCTCACCCGTCTCCGCCGTCATGGCTTCCGAGAAAGAGGCTGCTCTAGCCACCACTCCTTCTGATTCTCCGACCATGTAAGCAGTTTATTCTTCCTCTGTTTCGATCTGCCTTTTTCCTTCTTCGTCTGGTCGATTTCTTTTGATTCAATGCATCTTAGACTGAGCCGTAGATCGTTCGATTAAAACTGCGATTTTGGGATGGAATCTTTTAACGATAGAGAAAAGTTTCGATTTTTTTTATTTGGGCCTATCTCTATAGCGTTGCCGTTCTTCGACTGTACCGTTGGAATTGATTTGCTTCAATGGATGAATTGCTATTTTTAGCTGAAAATTGAGAATGAACAAAAGTAATAATCTTCAATGTAAGTTTTGCCTGTACTCTGTGATGTAGTAGCGAAGTTGGTTCTTCCGACGACGGAACACTTTCTGTTAGCTAATGTAAATATATTCAATGGAGTAGACTAGTCATCGTTTTGTGCATAGAAGAGTGAAACTGTTGCAAAAGTCATAGAGATTCTCTCTTCTTTTTTAAGATATTGTTTTCTTCTGTTGAGAGGCTACTGTTATCTTTCTTGGAAGAGTTAAATTGTCTTGTTGTGCTGAATCGACGTTAACGTTTTATTGTTGTTTATGCTGGAACATGCAGATTTGACAAGATCATCAGCAAAGAAATTCCATCCACCGTGGTTTATGAGGATGACAAGGTACTTTAAATTCTGTAACCTTTTTTTTTACTTTCTCATCTGGAAAATCTACATCTAGTGATACTCTAAAGTAGCCATTCAAAGCACTATGTAAATGGGGACATAGGTATTTCTATGCTATGCATTCCAAGTAAAAGTTCTTAACTGTTATATGGTTCAGTAAAGCTCCCAGTAGTAGAAGATTTATTACTCCTAATGCAGCCTGAGGGCTTAGGAATAAATTCCCTCTCTTAAGTAACTTGTGTTTGTCCAATATCCGTCTACCACACTCTATTATAAGAAACTGGATCCTGTATATACTGTATAGTGTTTGGAGTTTATGTTGTTTAAGTTTCTTTCGCCATGATTTCTGTTTCTGGATGAATCTATCAGCTTTAAAAGCTAAATTAACCTCTTTATATATTCACCAGTGGAAAACTTTTCAGTAGTTGTACATACTTCATCATCACTGTTCCTGGCATGTTTTCTCCAATCATTTTGCATGATTTTGCAGGTTTTAGCTTTTAGGGACATAACTCCCCAGGGTCCCATTCACATCCTCCTCATTCCAAAAGTGAGGGATGGCTTAACTGGCCTCTCTAAGGTATCTAATTCACTTGCACTTCTCAATGTTGAGCCCTCAAGCAAAATCAGACGGAAGCCAAAATTAAAGCTAAAACCATGAGAATTGTTGCACTTGATCTCATTAGGAAACACAAGCTAATAGCTATTGTTATGATACTGCAGGCTGAGGAGAGGCACATCGACATCTTGGGCCGCCTTCTCTACACTGCCAAGGTTGTAGCGAAACAAGAAGGCCTAGAGGACGGTTTCAGAATTGTGATCAATGATGGTCCACAAGGCTGTATGTATTAAAAATATATAGCTCTACTTTTTTCAATTAGCAAATTCACACTCAAAGACAGAAAAAAACAAACAAATAGGACATCATTATTGATGTTTCTCACGTTCTTGTGGGGGTTCTTACAGGTCAATCGGTGTATCACATTCATGTTCATCTCATTGGAGGACGCCAAATGAACTGGCCTCCTGGCTAAGAAGATCATCTACAAGTGATTATTGTCCTGGTTATAGGAAGAATGGTCAGAGTTTGCTCCCGTCTTCTTCTGTCTTCATAAATAAATAAAAAGCTTGGGACATAACTTTTATGATTGTTATGCAAACCAGAAAAACCTTTGTTTTATGTTATGAAGAGAATATTTTACTGTTTTTCTTTTCTGGAATCTTGTTTTATTTTTATTATATTTTTGACTTGGTAAAACATTCAATGGTATAAAAAGGTTGAACCTTTTGAGAAAACAGAGCGCCATCTACGAGGAATACCAGAGAACCAGAGAACGCATGAATTGACCTTGTAAACACTCACTACGTGTTCATGAGCATCTGCACGCAATATTTATTATATAAAAGCTTCGTCGCGGTCACGTCTTTGCTATTTTTATGTCTTACCAGCAATAAAAGATTTGGTGGGTTTTAGTTTCTCTTGTTTACTCATTTCACAAGAATCATATCTCTCATCTTCCTTTTCCAACTTAGTTTACAAGCTCAGTCATGGCGGAGGCGAAACCGAGGAAGAGCTTGACCGGCAGTAGCAGCAGAGAGTCGTTCAAGAACAAGAATCCGTTTAGCCGTGTGATGAAAGACGAAAACGACAGCAAAATCAAGACAGGATTGTCGATGAGGAAGTCGTGGTCCACGGACTCGCTTGGTCTGCTCGGTAACAGCAACCGGTTGGGGAAGACATGCGTCTGTGCTCCGACAAAGCACCAAGGGTCGTTCCGTTGCAGGCTTCACCGTTCATCGGCCACCAGCCAAGGTGCAGCTACTACGCAACTTCATCTCCCAAATCCCTTGCTTTCTTCTAGCCCTCTCGATGACTAATAGTGTCTCTTGCGTTGTTCGTGGTTTTATTGAAGATTGTTACAGTCTCTTGCGTTGTTGGTGGTTTTATTGAAGAGTGTTACAGTCTCTTGCGGTATTCATAAAAACCAATATAGTGCGGTCGTGGTATTTTATTTTATTGTTACCTGTGAACCTGTGATAAATCCGTATGGTATTCATATTTGTTTAGGCTTCTTTTGTGGTGGAAAGGTAATGTATCTGTGACTCTGTGAGCTTGAAAAATTATTGCTTTTCTTGGGCTGGTTTGGTTTGACCTATTACGTTAGGCTACCTTATTTCTTGACAATAGTGTCCTTATAAGGTAAGTAGAATATGATTGTTAAGAGGAAGAAAACAGAAGTATCAAAAATTTGTTTAATTATTATCTTATTAGTACAAAATGCTAAAAGTGTATGAGAGGGTTTTTCACTGGTTGACATGCAGAAACTAAATGGTAAATGCCATTCATATATCATCAAGCTTTGATCAAACACAAGTATCTTCACATGCCTCTTCTTTATCTTTAAGAACCGCCGAATACCTGGAATTGTGGAAAAAAGAGAGATACACAACCATAAATACAAAATGAAGACATCATTGTTCTTTAAAGAAATAAGATTTAAAAAAAATACTGACCGATGCAAAGAAATCAGTGGAGAGCCCAGGTTTGCTCTGAGATGTCTCATTTTTAATTGATTTCTTCTGTCTAAACTGACGAATCACCCTAGGCGGGTACACTGGTGCTGCTTCAGCATTGCTACCTGATTCTTCCTGAATCTTTCGCTTCTGCCCACCGCAAAAACAGAGAACAATACAAACCAAACATCAAGTTAGACTAGTGAGCACCTTCTTCATTAGAGTTTAAAAAGATACCACAAAGGTATAAGCACCTTCTTCATTCGTTCATCTATCTCGGTCATGGCACGTGACTTCTCTACTTTAGATAGATAAAAGTCCTTCTCTCTCTTAGCAGCAGAAAGAACCATGTCTAATTTCTGTTCCCGTATTGCACTTTTGTATGCTGCCAAAAAAAAAAAAAAGCAAACCCTTTGTAGATTAGAGATCATATAAAAGTAAACGGTCAAAGACGTTAAGCAGAGAAATTGTGCAGTTAACAGTACCGATTTCATCGGTAAGATCATCCCATTTGAATTTGGTCAAGTATTTGATGTTCCATATATCATAGTATATAGTTGATTTCTTTTTCCCGCCTGAGAAGAGAAAAAGAAAATAGCAAACGTTAATAATCATTTAAGCTTAGATTTAATCTTTTGACTATGTATATTATACTGAAATGAATCATTAGGAATACCGATTTGTTCTCCATTTAGCATATCCGCGACCCTTTTAGCTACGCTTTTCTTACCAAACTCCACCCACCTACAGTTGATGAACAAAAGAAAATACCGTTTAAACAATACAAAGAAGAACTCAGATGATCACATTGGAGAAATGTTTTGAAGTTCTATATTAATATCAAAAGTAGAAGGATCACAATCAGGTTGACAATTTTAAAAACAAATCCCAATAACTAGAGGGAAACCGTATCCTTAAACATACCCTTCAGAAAACAGTTGGCCGCGGAATCCACCAGCTCGCTTGCGGTGCACTTGTGCCTCAGGATCTGAACAGAAATCGATGTATGCATCAGCTAATATATTAAAATACAGAAGCACATATTGATATGACCAAGATGTTGTTGACATGAAATCTCACCTTCAGGTGCAAGATAAATCCTTCCGATTTCTCCAAACTGAGAGAGAATCTGGCGAAGCCTAACGTGATCCATGTGTGGTGGGATGCGGCTCAAGTAGCAAACTCCTCGATTGTCAGCCTTTGTAGCTTCCTTTTGCAATCTCTTTTTCAACTTCTTTTTCTTTCTATCCGCCTTTTCACTCTTCATCATTTCCTTGGTCTCCTCATCGGATATTCCATTCGCAAGCTCGTGAGATTCCTCCTCACTCTGCATCTTCTTCAGCAGCTGCAGAAACCAGGGGGAAACCATTACTAAAAGAAGCAAACTTTAAACTGAACAGTGAGAAAAAAAACCTGGATTTGATCTAACCTGGAAGTTAATCACAAGACTTTGCAACTACATTGAAACTAAATTTCTACAACTAACAAATGTGTGGACTTTCCAATCGTAACTTTGAGATGAAAGGGACTCTAAAGCCCTAGGCAACAAAACAACAAATTTTAAATTGCTGGACTCTCTAATCGATTTATGCAGATGAAATCGAACGTCTTTGCGATTCAATCAAAAACCCATTAGAAGCGAAACAAGCAGACCCAATGGAGTGTAGCTTGGTTTAAACCAAATCAGAGAGATATTAAGAGACTCGAAGTAGAAGGAAACTGGAGAGAAATCATAACGAAACAAGAGCAACCTTAATCGAAACCTATCCTTTTTTACTTCGTTTCTGAATCAAATCGGGAAGCTTACCGTGAAAAGAAGGAGCCAGTGACGTCGGCGACTGGTTCTCTCGGTTCGGAAGAAGAAGAAGAAGACGACGTTTCTCCTATGTTACTTTTAGGGTTTATGCCAAAGAGAAAATTGTCCTTTCTTTTCAAATAAACCCGGTTCCCGAAAAATTTAATGGTAATATTTGATTACCGGTACGGATATCGATATTCGGGTTAGAAGGTCTGAACCGGTTTATCACTGGCTTCGTACTTGACGGTTCACTTTCACACACACACACTCTCTTCTTCTCTCTCCCCTCGTCTCCGATGATGGCTTGCAGATTCGCAGTGTTTTAGAAAGAGAGGGAGGGACGCGAGATTCCTCTTAGTGGGCGAGAGGTGCGCCTAACCTGTCTACGGTTCGATCCCAGCCCGGTGAGCTCACCATCAAAATTAGCCTCTTTTTCTTGATGTTTGATTTCCTTCCTGTCTTGCTTTGTTTACTTAGAAAATGCTTCTACTTGATCAGTATTGTGGTTTAAGTTGCTAACTCAGTTGATTACGAATACTTAACTTGTATGATTGATTTCTGAGGGCTCAAGAAGGGACAATATGCTCTCTGACTGCCGATAATTTAAATGAAGAAAAGAAACATCTTTTTTCATAAGACTTGGATGAAATTTGTAGAATTTTGTTCGTTATGCAAGTGAGTGAGATAAACATCAGATTCATATATTAGTTTCTGCCTCGTTTTTGTTAATTCCGGGCTCTGCTTTGAGTTACTGGATGTTTGCTGGTGAATTAATTGTGAGATAAACAGGGTTTGTGTTAATGGATGTTTGCTGGTGAATTAATTGTGAGAAGATACACTGAAATCTGTTGTTTTTTTTCCCTCTCACGGCTGAGATGGATTATTATATGTTCCTATCTGTGCCAAGAAAGGATAGTCCTTTTCTCTTAATACTCTCCATAGATTTTCAGAAGATACACATGAGAGAAAGAAACGATGATCATTGCTTGTTGGTTTTAACTTTTAGCTTGTTTCTTGATAGTTCAATTTTTACATTTGAGGCTGTTTTGCTGCTGAGAGAGTGTGCAGAATTAGACTAAAATACAATCTTTTTTTTTTCTCAATATGTAGAGGGTAGTTGTATTATCCCTCCCCAGGCTTGTTGTGTTTAGGATTTTGGGTATTGTTTAGCTGTATCATCTTTTCTACCATCTCTAAGTCTAGAATTTTCTTTTGAATTGCTATGCCTTTCCTGGTATTATGCTCGTAATCTAGATGACTGTCTCCCCTTGAACATGAGATCCTATTGAGCTTTGACGAAATAGATCCCTTTCATTGCAGAGTCAGTCATATGATGACATTGGCTTGTGCTGTCACATACAACATATCAGAGGAGAACATTTGGAGCGGTAAGGTTTCTTCTGTATTCAGAATTTCTAGTACCTACATTTAGTCTTGACTTGTTCATGAGAATCATTGAAACTCATGCAGCAACAACAAAAAGTGGGATCTCAAAGAATCTTGTGCAACATCAGGAATCTGGTAAATACGAAGCTCTATTCCTACTTTTTGGGCAGCGAACCTGCAGATGTTTAAGTTTTCAGAGGAAAACAATGCTTCGGAGGAGATGAAGACGATGAAGAACAAAAGGCCGATGTGTTATATCTATATCCATTTACCTGTTTGTGTAAGCTTATAAGCATAAAACGAGGAGAAGATGTTGAGTAAATTGCTTTAGAGATTGTTTATTATCAAAACAATTAAGATGGCAAAAGGGTATATCATATCCTCTGGTTTTGGAAAAGCAATTAGAAACTAAGACACAAGGCAATATTCTCTCTGTTTTTTTTCTTTCTCTGATAACCTAACTGGTAACAAAACCCATAAAAGCTTTGATTGAGAGTTTGAGAGCAACGCTAACCAAAAAGAAACAAGTTCTGAGCAGATCTCCATAGACAGATGAAACGAGATCAGTCCTCCTTCTTCAAATAGCAGCTATTGTCGGACTTTATATCTCCATCCAGTGTGGGGTATTGATCAATGAATCCAGTCCAAAAAGCATCGAAATCGTCCGGGATCTGATAAGAGTTGAACAGCTCATACAACTCATCAGATATGAACGGACAAGACTGCGGTTGATACGGCTGCTGAAACGCAACATTACGAGGCTGCTCAACCTCCTCTTCTAATGCTTCAACGACTTCTTCTTTAATCTTCATCTTCTCGTTCTCTTCTTCCTCTGCTTTTCTCTTATGTGCACTTGGCGTCAAGTAAATCTTGCACAGAGCATGATCCACCTATTACACACAAACAAATGAATACAAACCCACAAGAACTCCACAATCTTTAATAACTTGTAAACCCAAAGTAAACATACATACCATCTTTTTATTGCCATTTGAATCGCCGTGAGAAGAAGACTCCATCCAGTATTCATGCATTAACCAATTCGACTTTACAGCATTTGGGTTTTTCCCGATGCGGTAATCTAGTCCGGTTTTATAGCCGACTACGCCTTGTCCAGCTTTAATCTTCTTGGGAGCTGTCTTTGCCTTCCATGATCCTTCATTGTCGCTTCGTTTCTGTTTTTTTCCACCTTCTTGCATCTTGGTCCTCTCCGTTATAAAGAACCATTCTTTATCATTACCCTTCTCGTATTCCCCTGTTTCGAACCAAAAGAACAGAGCCATTCACATACTGAAACGAAACCAGAAGAAACAAAAAAAAAAAAAAACCCAATTCGATGTACGAGAGTTGAGAATCGAGGGACGAACTTGAAAGTCGTTCTGGATTGGACTCGTAGATGTTCACGAGATGAATTGGGACGTTGGGCGGTGGAATTTTGTCGTCTCGCAAGAAGGGTTTCAAGTAATGGAAGATGAGGTCTTGGTCGGTTGGCACAAACTTAAAACCTGGCGGGAAAACGATGGGTTTCATCCTAGGATCAGAAGAGAAGTTATCAGCGGCCGAAGAAGATGAAGAAGACCAAGAGGAAAAGGGAAAGTGGGGATTGCGTTTTGGTGATGGTGGTGGTTGTGGTTGCGTTTGCGATTCCGGCAGCCAGGAATCTTCTTTGTGGTTGTTTCTTGGCGGCATCGCCATCGAGTGGTTCGTTAGAGAGAGATTCCACAACTTGATAAACGCTTTTCACAACGAAATGATTATGTTTACCGTCGTCTAATTTATAAGCTAGTAATTAAGTCGAATTCTTTTGGAAATTAAGAAGGAAAAACAAAAAACTAGTAAAATTTGTGATGAGATTCGTTTTCTTACTGAAATAACGAAACAGAGCGTGCGATGAGTAGTACAATGGTGAGTAACATAACCCGTGTCTAGCAATGGTTGCGAACCCGGTATAGTTGAATCTCACTCGTGTCTGGCTTAACCCGGTTTGATAAGACTTCGATCACTGGTAGTCACTTCTTTAATGGTTTCAATCTCCAAAGAATGCTCTCAAGTTTTCTGCAATATCATCCTCCTGGTCCTTGTCTCTTTCGCGATCGTGACATGCCCGTGTTCCATTTCATAGACTCTGGCATATTCTCTCCATCGAGATTTCTGCCAATCATAAAACAATGGTCTCAATTTAATAAAGTCAAAAATCAAAGAACTCAAGGGAGAAATCTCAAATCATAATGACAATATATAAATCTCCCGTCTAGAACACTACACACGCCAAATGTATTAGCAATGTGATACCTGTGTCAATGATGGTCGCATCTCCTGTCCCTCTCACTTTTTCTTTTAAGAACTTTATGGTGATAATCCTGTAAAAGAGGAGGAAGATCGGATTAGCATAGAAACAATTAGCCTAAGGCACTACGAGAGAGAGTAGAAACAAGCGAACGTCAAACCTTTTTAGGCTGATCGAGAACAACAACGTTGTCACCAGTAGTCGTTGCAAGAACAAAGACCACCTGCAAAGTGATGAAACCGAACTCTTTCCCTCACAATAATTTCCCGATCGAATGCTTTTGACACACATTTTGTAAACGAATGTCAATCTCTGCAAACTCTAAGATTCTTTGTGATTCGGAGAGTTTTTCCTGCAGGAGTTCTCATCAATCCATATGCAATGGCCAATTTTTCACTGTGAAATGCAGATCCTAAACACCGATCAGAGAGAGCTGGACCAGTTATGTTTGAGTCCTCTGGGTTGTAGCCAGCTAGTATGGCGCGACGGACTACTTCCTGCAGTTCTGAGTAAATAAGTGTGGATTCCGAATGCGTTTTGTCATCGACGACAAATTTGTGAACTTGATCACCAATCTCAATCCAGCTCCAGCCTGGAATCGTCCGTAAATCATGGCTTCTTATTAGCTTCCTCATGCTAGCAAAACCTTGAGCATCATTCGCTGCAGAGTATATCGAAGTCATAAGCACATAATCCCCTGCATTAAACGCCTCGAGCTGCACCAATTTCTTCATGGCTACTTCTCCTATTTCCAAATTCCTGTGGATTTTGCAAGAGCCAAGCAGGGTTCTCCACAAAACAGGATCTTCTTCGCAAGCAGACGTATGTATCATCTCGAGCGCCTTGTCGAGCTGACCTGCTCGTCCATAAAGATCCACCATGCATCCATAGTGTTTAATGTTGGGGCTTAGATGGAACTGTGAACTCATCTTTTGGAAATGCTCAGCTCCTTCTTTGACTAGACCTTGATGACTACAACCTAACATCAATCCGAGGAACGTGATTGCTTTGGGTTTAACCCCAGAAGTCACCATCTTTCTGAAGAACGAGATGGCCTCGACGCTTTGACCGTGAACTCCATACCCAATAATCATTGAGTTCCAGGTTAACACATCTCTCTCGCGCATCCCGTTGAAGACACTAACAGCATTTTCAAGGCTACCACATTTTGCATACATATCGATAAGAGCATTGCTCACATAGACACTGCTCTCACAGCCAATGCCACAGGCGGTCCTTTGTAGCATAACGCCCATATTCAAAGCGCTAACGTGAGCACAAGACGATAACAGAGCAACGAGTGTGTAAGCGTCGATGCACGCGCCTTCGTTTTCCATCCTCTTGTGCATACTCAACGCTTGGTGGTGTAAACCAGCATGAGAAAGGCAAGAGATCATGGCGTTCCAAGAGACCAATTCTCTCACAGGCATTTCGTCGAACACTTTGGAGGCATTGTTTATCCTTTCATTCGCAGAGTAACACCGGACGAGACTGGTGGAAACAATAGCATCGCCGGAAAAACCCGACCGGATGATCGAACCGTGAAGCTCCAGACATTTCGGAATCGAGCGGAGCCTCTCTCAGGCTTTGAGAGCAAAACTGAAAGTGAAGATATCGGGGCGTGAAAAGGATGAGAGAAGCATTCGATTATAGAAGAGAAGCGAAGAGAGAGGAGAGGAGGATACGGAGAAGCCACGGACAAGGGAGTTCCAAGCCGCCGTTGATGGATCAGAATCGAAACGGTCGAAGAGAAGCAGAGCGTAAGACAAAGAACCGGTGACGGAGACGGCGCAGAAGCGGAGGAGTTGGTTGAAGATTGAAGGATGGTTTTGGAGACCATTGATGATGACATGAGAATGGATCCTACGGAGCTTGTTCATGCTGTTGCAACCTTGTAGCATTCTCACTATCACTCTCGCTTTCTCGCACATCGTCTCTCTCCCACGCAGAAACAACTTTGATTTTGTTTATCTTCATTAATTAGTGACTGAATTCAAATTCCTTATATAGTATATTATTTGAAAAATTAGAAAAATAAATTGTATTTGTTTGATAAATGAATTACACATTGTACTCATTAGTTAATGTTATGCATACACCATTATACTTTTTTACATCTTATTTGAAAAAAGAGTAAACATGTAGCATATGTTTTTTTCCGAGAGCAATAGTTGAAACTTGAAAGTAATACAAACATTAAATAAATTTGAGAAATTTCATATAAGAAAATGTGTGATTCATATCTCTTTACATGTTTTCCTTTCGGCATGCTAATCTTCAATTTAATAAAAATTGCGACTGAGATAGTGATCTTCGGTGGAGTCACCAACTCTGGATGTTTCTTGCTGTCTTGGATAGAAAATCCGAGACAACTCATCAAATGGAGACGGACGAGGAAGATGTGCGTCTTCTTCTTCTTCTTCTTCTTGTTTCTCCTCTGCTTTCTTCTTCTTTCCCATTGGCGTCTCATAAATCTTGCACAAGGCTGTATCCAGCTACACACACCAAAACACAAAGCAAAACAAACAATCAGAATTACTCACAAAAATCTTGAATAACTTGCAACTCAAGTAAAACATACATGCATGCATACACACATACCATCTTGTTGTCCCCATGGGTAGGAGAGGAAGGAGGCAGAGGATGATCCAAGCGGTATTCTTGCATGATCCAGTCCGTTTTAAGGCCTTTTGGTTGTTTTCCCAAATGAAAAACAAGACTTCTTTTGGAGCCCAAAACTCCTTTTCCGGCATGAACCTTTGTCTCGCTCCCTGTTGCTTTCCAATATCCTCCATTAGCACTACAATCCGGTCTTTTCCCGCCATCATATTTCTTTCTCCTTTCCGTCATGAAGAACCACTCGTCTCTATCATTCCCCTTCTTGAATTCAGCTGTTACAAAATCAAATTATGAACAAAGACATATATATTATATTTTTATTCGTATTGAGTTATAGAGAAAGATGGATTTTATATTGACTGAGGAGACACAAACCTGCAAGTTGTTTGGGATTGTAGCGGTAGATGTTGACGTGATGGATGTCGATATTGAGCAATGGGTAGCCGTGTAAGAACGGTTTCAAGTAATAAAGGATGAGTTCCTCATCTTTTGGTACAAACCTAAAACCTGGCGGGAGGAGAACCAATGGCTGATTCTCAACAGCTGCTGCGACTTGAATTCGACAAAGCTGCGGTTGCGGTCGCTGATTCTCAACAGTACGTGGCTGCTCAACTTCCTGTTCTAATGCTTCCACGCCTTCTTCTTTCTTCTTGTTTTTTGCCTTTGGACTCAGATAAACCTTACACAGAGCATAATCCACCTGCATACACCAACCAAAACAAAACAAGTTTAACAAAACACAAATCTCAGAAATCACAATCTGAATAACTTGAGATCCAAGTAACCATACATACCGTCTTGTCATCGCGAGAAGACTCAAGCCAGTATTCTTGCATCAACCAATTCGTTTTTTCTCCGTTTGGTTGTTTCCCGACGTAGTAAGTCAGTGCGGTTTTGTAGCCAACAAGGCCTTGTCCAGCGTTAATCTTCTTGGCACCTGCTGTTGCATGCCAGTATCCTCCATTGTCGCCACGTTTCTGCTTTTTTCCATCTTTGTTTATCTTGGTCCTCTCCGATATAAAGAACCATTCTTTAAGATTACCCTTCTCGTATTCCTCTGTTTCGAATCAAAAGAAGAGAGCCATTCACACACACAAACAAAGAAACAAAAACAATCCTAATTAAAGAAAGAAAAGGAAAAGCTGGTCAACGGAGACAAACCTGAAAGTTGTTGTGGATTCGACTCGTAGATGTTCACGTGATGAATGGGAAGATTCGGCCATGAGTTTATGTTGCCTGGTGAGAAGGGTTTCAAGTGATGAAAGAGGAGTTCTTCGTCGGTTGGTACAAACCTAAGACCTGGTGGATAAAAGAACGGAGAAGAGGCCGACGAAGAAGACGGCATGTAGGGGTCGTGTTTTGGTGAGGGTGATTGCGTTTCCTGTTCCGACGAGGATCTTTCTCTGCGCTTGTTTCTCTTAGGCGTCATCATATCAACCGACAGTGGTTCACAGTGTCAGCAACTTAACTGTTTTTACTTTTATCAAAGTTTACTTTGTTATTTTCAAAGCTTCCATGGTTAGTATTTATAATCATATTAAATAACGTGTGAATCATTTAATTGATACGATTTATATACGCTTATTAACACTAAATATAATATTTTTGTGTCATTATCTCAACTGAATAAATATTCTTTAAGATTTTATTAAACAATATCAAAAAGAAATAAAGAGACGGTTGGGGAAAAAGGAAGGAAAGAATAAACACAAAATTAAGCTTAAGAATAAGCCGGGAATCAAAAGCTCCCAAAAATAGTGACTCTCATTACTCATATGTATAAATTCGCTTCTTCCACCAAAATCTTGATTCTCTCATTAACCTCTGCAACTGCAACATGTTCTTGCGCTGGAGCCTGGAGATTGTCGAAGTTTAGGGTTTTTCTGTAAACCACAAACTTCATCTCTCTGCTTCCTCTGTTCTATTAGTTTTCTCTCTCTCTGTAATGGCGGACAAAACGAGTCAAGAACTAACATCTCTGTTGCGGATAAGAATGAGAAATATCTTCTGGGAATGCATATAGATGTAGGCGAAGGGAATCCATTGACAAAATCTGTAAGGATTCAATCATCTTTTCCAAATCCAAGGCAGAGAAGCCGATAACTCTGTTCTGGCTTTTATCTCAGAGTTTTTTTTTTAACTTTCAATCTCTTGTTTCTTCTGTTTACTTGAGCAGGAAGAGAAGCTAACTTCGGGTGTTAATCGAGAGTCTCTTGTTGGAAAACGGGTCCGTGAAAGATTGCCTGATGAAGATGATTCCCCCAAGAACAAGAAAATGAAACTTGACCAACTCCAGAAACAGGTTTACGGCGAATGCAACTGTACCCACGACCACGAAGCTCAAGTCGCGATTGATGATAAAATCAAAACTGATACACCACCATTGAGGTATCTTTATCTTTATCGAAGCTGTTACTACTGAAAAGATGCCATCTTCTCTCTCTCTCTCTCTCTCTCTCTCTCTCTCTCTCTCTCTCTCTATAACGTTTTGCCAAATCCTCTGTTTCTTGGCCATTTGATGTCTTTTCGCCTCTGTTGTGTATATTATCTTCCACGAAATCTTGGCCACTGATAAATATTCTCCTTTTTACTTTTAGAACGGAGCCAAAATTCAGAGCTTTGGCTGTCGGATTCAGATTTCGTCCAACAGATTATCAGTTGTTAAACAATTTTTTGAAGAAAAAAGCTCTGGGACAGCCAATGAAATCCCGTTTTACACCGGAGGAGTATCTGGATATCTTCTCAAAATCTCCTCGTGATTTGCCTGGTCAAGTTCCAAGCTCATTCTTCTTTTAAGAAAAACCAGATTTTTATTATCACTTCCGCCATTAACGTGAAATCATCATTCTAAGGTTTCTAAAGTTTTCCTTTTCCCTGACTGATCTTTCCCCCAAATATTGTGGAATCATGCGTTTATGTGGATTTGGTTTTGTTAATCGATTTTTCTTTTCTTGATCTAACTTTGGCTTGTTTTGTGAATCAGCTAATTGACAACAGTCTCTGTTTCATTTTTCTTTCAGGCTATCCAAGAGAAAAGCATTGGTATTTCTTCTGCAGGAAACCTAATGGCCAAGACCCTCAAAATCTCTGGACACAGATCGGTGAAGATACTATCGTGCTCGATCCACAGGAAAATGGTGTCGGTATCAAGCGTCCCTTTACTCTCACTGAGCAGGAAGAAGAATCCTGTGACATCTATTTGTCCGGCGAAGAAGAACCTCCAAAAGAAGAATGGTTCATGGATGAGATTAGTCTCCTATCGACTGTTGCAGATACTGACTGGGTTGTGTGCCATGTCTTTCTTAACTGGAAGGTGAAGAAACAAGAAATCGTTGATTCCGACGAAGAAATCGTTGATTCCGACGAAGAAACGTAACTGACATTTATTTGTCCGACGAAGAAGATTTTTTTCAGCAATGCAGAAAAGTTAAGAACTCAAGGAAGATCAAATATTTAGTTAAGCTTTTGTGTTTGTGAATGTTAGAGAGTGTTAAAACAAACTATGAGTTTGCTCAAACCGATTACGGTCACGTTCATCATGGAAAGCTATTTCTTGCTACTCTCTCCAGTTTTTTTCTGCGTTTTCAATCAAAGTTTTCAACAATAATAAACGATTATTGTGAGAAGAGAAAGTGAAAGATTTAGACATAGAATCAAAATGCAAATGCTTTGAATTTGGAATGACTTCCACTCGATCCCTTGCGCCTTAAGGATCCTATGTGAGTTTTGGCTACTGAAGTAACTTTCCCTTTGGATTCTGGATTTTTGGTTTTGTAAAAATAGAAGAGAATCTCAAGTGTCACAAATGTAAATCATACAAAAAAAGGACATTAAAGATTTTGTCATTGACTTACATTTACACCTCTTCTCAGGTGAATCGGAACTGCGTTAAGATATAATGTAGTTTAGGTAAATAACACACAGGACAAAAACTCTCTCCCTGAGAGTAGTTTTCAGGTTGATTAGCTTTTGTTGCTGGATAACACCAGTCTCTGCATATGTTTTAACCTCATCAGGTGCCTTATAGAGTTTTGATCATTTTTTCTCTCCTGCTTCATCTACATTCCCTGAGGATACTCAGGTTTTTGCTGTGATCTTTCTGGCTTCATCTTCATTTTCTATCTTCACAATCTCCAAACAAAGTAATCTCCATGCCTAAGCTACTCTGTGAATCATTGTTTTCCTCATTCTCTTTATCTTCTTGGCACAAAGATAGATGGATTATATTTGTTGGCCAGTGTTTTATACAGGAAAAGATACTAATCTCTCCTGATTCCCCTAAAATTCTAGCAATTAGTTCAAATTTATGTCCAAATTGGTTAGGTTAAAGTTAAATTAATTTTTAAGAAGGAAGGGTATTGTCGTCAATTCCCTTATATGATAAAGGAGCATAAACCCTTATTCATCTGTGACGCCGTCGTTGTTCGTCTCTCTAATCGGACTTTGTTTTTGTTTCCCTCCGGCAAATCCATTAGACAGTAAGGCCAACACCACTCAGCATCATTCATGGCCACGAGGTTTTCTCTCTCACTCTCTCTTATCTTCTTCTGTCATTGAATAGAAACTTTCATTGCGGTGTCGAATCATTCCGACCTTGTGTCTCTCCCCAGGAGGTTAAGAGCATTCAAGAGATGGATGAAAGCTAACGGAGTTGATTGCAGCGACGCTCTCGATCTCGTCGACGACCACAACGACGGTGTCTCCGTGAGAGCCTTCTGCGATTTGAAGGAAGGAGATGTCGTTGCCAATATCTCGAAAACTGCTTGTCTCACCATTAAAACCAGTGGTGCTCGTGAGATTATCGAATCCGCTGATTTGGATGGAAGTTTAGGTCTCTCCGTGGCTCTCATGTACGAGAGAAGCTTGGGTGAAGAATCCCCTTGGGCTGGATATCTCCATATTCTTCCTATCCAAGAGGATTTGCCTCTAGTTTGGCCCATTCATGACTTGGATTCTCTCTTATCTGGAACTGAGCTCCATAAGGTTTTCACCCTCAAGCCATTGCATTTGATTCTTGCTATTAGCCACTAAAGAGATTCACTTTTTGTATGGAACCTTGGGATTTAGTTGAATTCACTACTCATCACTTTGAATTCTTGTAGGCAGGTGGTTAAGGAAGATCATGGTCTTATATATGAGGATTGGAAAGAAAGCATTATGCCACTTGCCTCTTCACTGCCTTCGAATGTAGACTCTGATTCGTTTGGAATCAAAGAGTATCTTGCGGCTAAGAGTCTAATTGCTTCAAGGTCTTTCCAGATCGATGACTACCATGGATCCGGGATGGTTCCTCTTGCAGATCTGTAAGTTGACCTTTGATTTGTTTTAATCTCTTTTGAGGCCAAGCATAGTACCCTTACACATGATGTAAAGTTCATTCCAGAGGCATCTACACAAGTAGTAAACCATTGAAATGCTTTCATGTATCAGCTATTTTCGCTCTATAATCTTTGCATTATTTTCAGCTCATTAAATGAAGATCTGTATGTTTAGGATGTGTGTCTGTGCTACATTTCTTAACTTTCTTTATTCACTGCCAAGCCTTGTGGGTTTTCGTTGCATCTTTAATGTTGCATCTTTTATATCGCCCAGTTTTCTCTGTGCAAGACTTTAAAGGTATCTTTGAGTTCAGTAACTTTGGTTAGACTGAGTCTGTTCTAGGTAAGGAGTCAATGATCGCAGATAATCTATATATTACGCAATCAAAGTCCTGATTTTGTCACAGTATGGTTCAGGATTGCAGCATCTCGGATATTTACTTGAAAAAGTGTTTTTCCGAATTTGAGTTTTTGTCATATGTGGGAGAAGCATGATCCTCAGAAATTGGTTTTTGTTGGACTTGATCTCATTCTTGCATGCTCGGTGAATTTTCTGACAAAAACTTGATGCTTTACTCATTGTCTACTCTTCTGAATCTTGCCTGTTTACTCTTTATTGCAGCTTCAATCATAAAACTGGGGCGGAAGACATTCACTTCACNCATGTATCAGCTATTTTCGCTCTATAATCTTTGCATTATTTTCAGCTCATTAAATGAAGATCTGTATGTTTAGGATGTGTGTCTGTGCTACATTTCTTAACTTTCTTTATTCACTGCCAAGACTTGTGGGTTTTCGTTGCATCTTTAATGTTGCATCTTTTATATCGCCCAGTTTTCTCTGTGCTAAGTTCAGTAACTTCGGTTAGACTGAGTCTGTTCTAGGTAAGGAGTCAGTGATCGCAGATAATCTATATATTAGGCAATCAAAGTCCTGATTTGCCACAGTGTGGTTCAGGATTGCAGCATCTCGGATATTTACTTGAAAATGTGTTTTTCCGATTTTGAGTTTTTGTCATATGTGGGAGAAGCATCCTCAAAAATTGGTTTTCGTTGGACTTAATCTCACTCTAGCATGCTCGGTGAATTTTCTGACAAAAACTTGATGCTTTACTCATTGTCTACTCTTCTGAATCTTGCCTGTTTACTCTTTATTGCAGCTTCAATCATAAAACTGGGGCGGAAGACATTCACTTCACTGCTGAATCATCTCACAGTGATTCCGATTCTGAAGCTGATGATACTGACAACGTTGATGCTGCAAATGAGGCCACTGATGAAGACGAGCCATCCAGTAAAAGTTCTTCCTCACGTGAGCAATCTTTTGAGGAAGTTTCTGGTGAAATCACTGATGACGAAGCCAAAGAAGAAGAAGAAGAAGAAGAAAATTCCTCAATGTTGCAAGACGATCTATCCGGGTTAAAAATGATTATGGTGAAGGATGTCTCGGCTGGAGCTGAGGTATGTATGCTTAATTTTGTTTTCAACTATTAGTCTGCTATAATCATCTTTCGTTTGCATTGATCTCATAATCTCTTTTGTAGGTATTCAATACCTACGGTTTGATGGGTAACGCTGCCTTACTTCACAGATACGGATTTACAGAGCCCGATAATCCTTACGACATAGTAAACATAGATCTAGAATTAGTAACCGAATGGAGCACATCCTCGTTCACAAGCCGGTACACTCGAGCGAGACTCGCTTTGTGGAGAAAACTAGGCTACGCAGGATGCGAGAGCCAAAACTCGGAATATTTCGAGGTTTCTTCAACCGGGGAACCCCAATCCGAGCTCCTGATCCTCCTCTATATACTGCTCTTACCAGAAGACACATACAATAAACTCGATCTAGCTATATCCACAACAGGAGATTGTCTCTCTAAAGAAGGAAGAGAGGTAACAATTGGGAAACACAAGTTCGTGTTTGGACAAAGCGGCGGTGGAGATGTTCTTCTCACGGATGGTGTTTGTGAAGCTCTTCTTGCTATTGTGGATAAGCGAGAGAGTTTATATGGATCATTAAGTTCTTTGGAAGATGACATTGTTGGGCTGAAAGCTTGTTGCCTTCCGAGAGACAGGAGATTATATCATTCGCTTGTGTTGCGGGTGAGTGAGAGGAAGATTCTGGAGAAGCTTAGGAGCTACATTCGTAAAAGGGCCGATGAATTTTCCGGTGGAAAACGCCGGAAGAAGATGATTCCTAAATCCTAGCACATCCTTAATTTGCTTGTTGAATTTTTTTAATTTTTCGTCCCCAATTTCGAATTGGTTCTAGTAAACATTGAATTTCATGTTTTGAGGAGCATTGAATCTAGACACATTTGATCGATTCTCTTTATTCTATTTTTAGAATTTTTTTAGATAAAAACAAGCAAAGATATGAGTTGTGTCGTGAGTATAAAGAGTAATCTTCCGACGGAAGCAAAGAAAGCGTGACAAAAAGCCGGCAGACTGTCAGAATGGCAGAACTGTGAATACGGAGAAAGTTTGGGGCAATTTTGATAGAACAAGACACGTGGCACGTGAGAGCTAAAGGATTTTACAGTCTTACAGAATACACAGACAATAGAGTTTTCTTTTTTTTTCACAAGGCTAAGTATTTTTCTTTCTTATAAACTTTTTTTTTTTTTTTTTCAGTCAATACTCAATAGAGTGTGACGGAGAGATTCTTCCAGGTTCGCTCCCTTTTTCGTCTTCTTCCTCCAAAATCCAATCTCACCACAGCTTCTCTTCTCTTGGGGGTTTCTCGTCTTCCTTCGGATCTATGTGAGGTATCATTGTAACTGTTTGAGTTGGTCACCTAAACCAAGTAATTGTGTCTTGAATCTTCATTTTCTTCTTGTATTTGGATCATTGGATCTGATTTGCTCAAAGTTTCGCATAAAGGTGCCTTAAGATTTTCCTTCGGACACTTTTGTGTTCTTGCTCTGTTATTTTTTTTTTTTTTTGGATTGGATTTGTGGATTTAATCTCGTTTTTTTCCTGAAGCCTTTACCGTGATCTGGTTTTAGATTGATCTTGTTTTGCTTTGATTATCCGTCTGAAAGATGTGTTGATTTCTATAGATCGCCTGCATTGTAGTTTCTACATTGTTTCATTCGATTTCTCTCCGTTGCGGTGTGTCTCATTTAGATATTCTTGCTCGAGAGTGGTTGAATCATGTTGGTTCCGATTTCATCCAAATCGATCAAACTCATTACCTGGTCATTATTATTCATGATTTAGCGACAGTTTGTATTTAGACAGATCATAGATTAGATTCGAAGATTGTAGAGGTATATATTATAAGTGTGAATGTTCTAACCTGGGAATAAAGTGTCCTAATTGGGTGAAACATGTGTTCTAAAGTTTTGTTTTTTATTTGCTGAACTGTGACCTATAATTACATTTGGATCTTGTAGTAGCTTGGAAAGTATGGATATGGCCAAAATCTCTTTGGTTTACCAACTTAGCAACAAGTTAGCAGGAGTTTGGTGACCAGTTCTCCTACTGGGTTTTGCAGGCTATTAACTAGTACCTGACTGAAGCAGCCAAAAGCTTCCTAGGTTTCAAGCACAGGGACTTTTATTTTCCTCTGGTTTTGCAACTCCGGTGAAGGAGATTTTGACGAGCTGGAGCCTGGAGGATGTCGAGTGGTCGGAACACTCACTGGTGTCACAGATGTCAACGTGGTGTTTGGCTTCGCGGTTGAGATTCTGTCTGTCCCTATTGTGGAGGAGGATTTGTTGAGGAAATCGATGTAGGACCGAGTATTGATATGCTTAGAGCTCACAGGGATGTTGAACGTGATTCAACCTTTGATCTCATGGAAGCTTTCTCAGCCTTCATGAGAAGCCGCTTAGCTGAAAGAAGCTATGATCGAGAAATCAGTGGGAGAATTGGCTCTGCAGGTTCTGAGAGCTTTTCAAGTATAGCTCCTCTATTGATCTTCGGTGGCCAAGCTCCCTTTAGATTGGCTGGTGGAGATAGTAATTCAGTTGAAGCCTTGTTCAACGGGTCACCTGGAATTGGTATCACTCGTGGCGGCAACACCAACGCCGGAGACTACTTTTTCGGACCAGGTCTTGAAGAACTGATCGAGCAGCTTTCATCCGGCACTCATCACCGAGGTCCACCACCTGCACCAAGATCATCCATTGATGCATTGCCAACCATCAAGATCGCACAGAAGCATCTCAAGTCATCAGACTCTCACTGCCCGGTTTGCAAAGACGAATTCGAACTCAAATCAGAAGCAAAACAGATGCCATGTAACCATATCTATCATTCTGACTGCATCGTCCCGTGGCTGGTCCAGCATAACTCATGCCCAGTCTGTCGAAAAGAGTTACCATCGAGAGGATCTTCTTCAAGCACACAGAGTGATCAGAACAGAAGCACCAATGGAAGAGAGAACAACAGAAGAAGGAACCTTTTCTCTAACCTCTGGCCATTCCGCTCGTCTAGCTCAAGCTCGACACAAAACCGCAGAGACACGAACAACACAGCCACTGCAGAAGAAGGCCACTATAATCATCACCCGCAACAGCAGCAGCAACAATATCAACATCATCAACAACAATCCCATATGGGTTACAGTGGATGGCCTTTTGACTATTAAACGTAAATCGTAACTCTTTGTTGAAGGCTTTTGATTTAACTTTGGTCTTTGTATTTTCTTTGTGCTTTGTCTTCTTCTGTCTCTCTTTCACCTACTCTGTTCATTGTTTACTGTAGATCTCTTTCTGTTTCCGTTGTTTACTGTTTATCAACTTTGTGTTTTATTTATGAATTTTTATGTCACACATGTTACTGAATGTGTATTACATAAATTTATGCTTATTTTATAGAAGAATATATGGTTCAAAAGCTCCGAAAAATAGTGACTCTCATATGTATAAATTCGCTTATTCCACAGAATCTTGACGCTCTTCTCTCATTAACCTCTGCAACTGCAACACGTTCTTTCGCTGGAGATTGTTCGAAGTTTAGGGTTTTTCTCTAAACCACAAACTTCATCTCTCGGCTTCCTCTGTTCTATTGGTTCTCTCTATCTCTCTCTCTCTAATGGCGGACAAAACGCATCAAGAAACTAACATCTCTCTTGCGGATAAGATTGAGAAAGATCTTCACGGAATGCATATAGATGTAGCCGAAGGGAATCCATTGACGAAATCTGTAAGGATTTAATCATCTTTTTCCAAATCCAAGGCAGAGAAGCCGATAACTCTGTTCTGGCTTTTATCTCAGAGTTTTTTTAAAACTTTCAATCTCTTGTTTCCTCTGTTTGCTTGAGCAGGAAGAGAAGCCAACTTCGAGTGCTAGTCCAGAGTCTCTTGTTGGAAAACGGGTCCACGAAATATTGCCTGATGAAGATGATTCCCCCACGAGCAAGAAAGTGAAACTTGACCAACTACAGAAACAGGTTTACGACGATCATCTCCAAGCCTTTAACGCAGAATCTCCAGCACTTTAAATCTTTCGTGTTTTTCTTTAATTTCAATGATTCGGTTCTCGAAGGTTGTCCTCATGTTTCCGTTCTTCTTCTTCAGTCAAGTATGGACGAATGCAACAGTACCCACAAAGCTCCGATCGCGATTGATGATGAAATCAAAACTGATACAAAACCATTGAGGTATCTTTATCTTTATCGAAGCGTTTACTACTGCAAAGATGTGATCTTCTTCTTTTCTCTCTCTCTCTCTCTATAACGTTTTGTCAAATACTCTGTTTCTCTGTTGTGTATATGATCTTCCACGAAATCTTTGGCCATTTGATGAATATTCTCTTCTTTTCTTTTAGGAAGGTGTCAAAATACAGAGGTTTGCCTGTATATTGCAAATTTCGTCCAGAAGATGATGAGTTGTCAAACTTATTTTTGAAGAAAAAAGCTCTGGGACAGCCAATGGAAACCTGTCGCATACAGGAAGAGTCTCAGGATATCTTCTCAAAACCTCCTCGTGATTTCCCTGGTCAGATTCTTAACTCTTTATTCTGTTAAGAAAAAAACCAGATTTTTAACATCACTTTCGCCACTAACGTGAAATCAATCATTCTACGGTGTGGATTTGGTTTTGTTAAACGAAAAATTCCGATTTGCCCTTCTTTTCTTGATCTAACTTTGGCTTGTTTTGTGAATCAGCTAATTGACAGTCTCTGTTTCACTTTTTGTCTCTCAGACTATCCAGAAGAAACGGATTGGTATTTCTTCTGCAGGAAACCTAATGGCCAAGACCCTCAAAATCTCTGGACACAGATCGGTGAAGATAGCATCGTGTTCGATCCACAGGAAAATTGTGTCGGTATCAAGCGTTCCTTTACTCTCACTGAGCAGGAAGAATAAGAATCCAATGACATTTATTTGTCCGACGAAGAAGAACCTCCAAGAGAAGAATGGTTCATGGATGTGATTAGTCTCCTATCGACTGTTGCAGTTACCGACTGGGTTGTGTGCCATGTCTTTCTTAACTTGAAGGTGAAGAACCAAGAAAGTGTTGATTCCGGCGAAGAAAGTTTTGATTCCGACGAAGCAAGTGATGATTCCGACGAAGAAACTTAACTGAAGAATATTTTTTCAGAAAGCTGGAGAAAAAGAAAGGAAGGCAATGCAGAAAATTTAAGAACTCAAAGGAAGATCAAATATTTTAGTTAAGCTTTTGTGTTTTTGATTTGTGAATGTTAGAAAGTGTTTAAAAAAAGATTATGGCCACGTTCGATCATGGAAAGCTATTTCTTGCTGCTCTCTTCAGTTTTTTTTTTCTGCGTTTTCACCAAGAATAAACGATTATTTTGAGAAGAGTAAGTGAAAGATTTAGACATTGAATACCAAAAATCAATTGCTTTGAATTTGAAATGACTTCCACTCGGTCCCTTGCGCCTTAAGGATCCTATGTGAGTTTTAGCTTTTGTTGCTGGATAACATCAGTCTCTACATATGTTTTAACCTCATCAGGTGCCTTGTGATCATTTTTGGTCTCCTGCTTCGTCTACGTTCCCTGAGGTTGCTGTTGTGATCTTTCTGGCTTCAGGAAGCTCGTTCTCAGAATGTCTTCATTTTCTATCTTCACAATCTCCAAACAAAGTAATGTTTCATGCCTAAGCTAGGCTGCGAATCATTGTTTTCCTCATCTTCTTTAACTTCTTGGCACCTCGAGCTTGTTGTGTTGGAAGAAATTGGGACACAACTATTGATCTCACATTCTGAATCCAAATTCAGTCTCCTCTCTAGAGTATAGACACACTAGCGTGCAAAACAATTTCCTAATTCTCAAGAGCAATATTATCAGCAAGACAGCAGCATTTGTATCTTCCTTGTCTTTTGTCCTTGGACTAATCACACATATAATTTCTTCTACCAACTCTGTATTCGAAGGAGATTTCTGACTCTTTGTTACAACCTAGTAAAGAATCATCGGAAATGAAGAAATCCATGGCTTCAGAAACTGAACAACTCGAAAAGCCCTGAAAACTACACCAAATCAAGCTCAAAAAAAAAAAAAAAACTCTGTCCATTGTTTACTGTACATCTTCTGTTTCTGTGTGTTTACAGTTTGTCAGCTTTGTGTTTTATTTATGGATTTTATATCCCACATGTTAGCATGTTACCTAATTTGTTTAAAATAATGTGTGTTTCTTTTATAGATTGCTGGCGCCAACAAAACTTCGATCTATTTCTTTTTTGTATTGTTATATATATCTTTCTTTCTTAGGTTGCTTTGGATTTTCTTTCTTACAAACTTATTCTTCTTACGTTTGTTTTACTTGTTGCACATTTCGTAAGCAAAAGCTGCTATACCAGAACCTGAGAACTATATATATGATGTGCTAGCAAAGCTTGACCATTCTCGAATCTCGATCTCATAAATTAATATTAGATTTTGTTTAATCTTTAGACGAAAGTGATAGTTAGATAACCAAATTGCGTTAGTTCAATGGTAGCGTCAGGTTGTTTGTTTGATGCGAAAGATACTATATATTACTGGACCTATTTTTTACCACTACGAATATGCTAAACCCACGAATAGTGGATTCTGATATTATTCCTTTTCCGATATAAAAAGTATTTTCTGATTTTTAATGTTTAGCTATTTATGCATGTTCCACAAAATGTATAGGGAAATTCTAAAAAAATAATCTCAATTTATGTTTTGTTTTTCACAATTACCACCAAAATTTTAAACTTGCAAAAATTTTCCAACTTCAGGGTTTTTAGAAAAAGTTTCCAAGTTATGATTATGAACATTTTCTAAAACTTTCATAAACCTAAAATTTGAGGTGATGCAAGGTTTTGCGATCCAAACAACATGACATTTAGAAAATAAAAATGGTCCCATGCATTCTGTCTATAACAAAATTAAATTTGGCGAAAATCATATAGCTGAAAAAGAAATGGAAGTTGGATATTGGAACCAATCGAGATTCGAGTTTTGTCCTCTCTTTTTTTTTTTTTTTTTTTGTAGATTGAGATTTTGGTTGAATAAGCATTAGCCACATCACACATGGTGTAATTGAATAAGCAGTAAATAGCATTAGCCACATCACACATGGTGTAGAAGTATGATAAATATCGTAAACAGTCTCTCAATTAAAATTCATGTCACCGACGAAGAAGAAGCTTTAAAAAGATCCACAAGATTTCTGCCGTAAAGGGAAAGTGACAAAAGTCTTTGACCTAAATTTTGTTTTTTTAAAAGATCTTTGTCTCTTCCGTGATCGAAGTTTCACAACTACTTGTCTTCTGAACAAATTACTTAGGGGGTGTATTGAAATTGAAATTTGGGAGAATTTACAATGATTTGAGTTTTAATAAAATTTTAGATGATTTTGGGTTAATTAAGAAATTTTTTATGATTTGTTATTAAAATCTATGAAATCCCACCTAAAACCATGAGATTTAATTTTTTATATTTTTAACTAACAAACCCCACCAAAACCACTTAAAATCACTCAGAATCCTCTAAAATCCACTACTTAAAATATTTCCAATAACATGAGATTTGATTTATTTTTTTATAAATTCTTGATTGAATAACATAAGATTTGGTAAGACATTTAGAAATCATTAGTTCAATAACAGGGGATTTTAAAATAACCACTAAATCTTCTAAAATTTCTAATCCAATACACCTCTTTAGAGCATGTGCAGTAGTAAAAACTTAAGAATTGGTTCTTAGTTAATATTTAATTATAAAAGAAAAAAGAGAGAGAATGGTAAAAAAGAGAGGAATAAAGGAACTAAGAATTGATTCTTAATTAAGAACCAAGTCTTCACTATTCATCAAATTTTATTTTTTTTTATTTTAAGAGCCCACTTAAAAACCACCATTGTTCAGCCTTACTATTTGTACACAATTTCCCATCATCATAAATTATCTTTCTTTAATTTCAAGTATTTCTCTACAAGTACTTGTACTACCCATTTATATTCTACTTTTCATTATTTGTTTTGACTTTTCGTCTTCCCAAACCTTCAAATAATGATCTATGATGTTATAATCCGAATTCAAATTCAGAAATATGAGTGTGTATACCAAACAAAAAACATTCAAAAAGTTTATTTACATAGTTTGCAGTGTTTTTTAAGAGGAAACTTTATGATTTATGAATTTATGATTGTATAACTTCTTTACAACTAGTTATGCAATAATTCTTAACCATTACTATAAACCTAGTATACAATTCATACACTCAACTCAAGATACCCTTTATAACATTAGCTATAGATTTTTTTTTTTTTACAGCCATTATAAATAGCATTATCAAGTTACTTAATAGCATATGCTATATATATTTTTGGCCTTCTATTTTTCACCTTTCTGAAAATTTATTAAATATGAACTTCAGGTTTTTTGTAATATATTATATAATAATCGGTCGACTTTTGGTTTTAACAATTCGCAAAGGAATAAAAGATTTATCTACAAATGAGCATTGCATCTATTTGGCAAAGATAATGATATGTTTATGTCGTTGTTTTTAATTCTGAACTGAAAATAAATAAATAAATCTCTTCTTTTTTTTGTTGCCTAACTAAAACAATAGTATTAAAAAAAAAAAAAAAAATTCGAAATTCAAACTGACACGAGCTCACACACCCACTAGTACAACTGCTCTGTACATAATTACTAAACAAATGTTAAATGTAGAAGAAAAAAAAGATAAAGCAAACACAATACTCTTCTCTCTCACAATAAGGAGAAAAAAAAAAAAAAAGGTTCCCTATTGTCATTTGCAGAGAAAGCTACTTCACTCCTTTTCTTCCTTCCTCCCTCCGTCTCCCTGAGCCCTACATTTTTGTTTCAGTCGACAGGAACCGCTTTGTTGCTTGCTTTTGGGAGCATCTTCCTTCAAAAATTCTCCAAGTTTTTGGTTTCCTTCTGGGGAAGAAGCCGGCCTTGATGGGTGCGGCAGAATCTGGAGCCGATCGGATGAGCTTTGGAGTTTTTCCGTGAATGAATCTGTGTTTTACGCTGTGGCTGTGTTTGTTATGGGGAAGAATACCGACGAGGAGCAGAACCTCCCTGGGAACGACGGAGCCGCTACTGCTAGTAATAGCGGACGAAGAAGATGCTCCGGCTGTTGCTGCGCTCGGATCTCTAGATACTTTAGTCTCAGATGCGTTTTGATTCTTGCTTTTTCTGCTGCTGTGTTTCTCTCCGCCTTGTTTTGGTTGCCTCCATTCCTCGGATTATCAGATCGTGGGGATCTAGATCTCGATCCAAGGTTTAAAGGTAAAATCGCGTTTTCCTCAAATCTTCTTTTGCCTCGAGAGTCCTCTAGGATTTAAGATTCCGTTGGGGTTCGCGTTAATCTGCATCGGTGTGATTGGTGATACAGATCTAGGGTTTCTGATTCGTTGGGATTTTTTTGTTGTATTTCTGGATTTCACATGGGAATGTAGGGAGAAACTCAGTGATATTTCACATGAATGAGAATGAGAATGAGCTGTCATAAAGCTGGAATATTTTCCATAACAGGACAAAGCTCGTTTCTGAATAAAAACTCTTTGAGTAATTGTTAATGGTTTTCCTGAAATTTTGTTTGGAGATGATGTAGGGAATGTATATTTTCATTGATTTGGGGACTTAGAAATTGCCTAAAATAGGCCATTTCTTTATTGGTTATATATGAATTATGTTGAAATTAGGATGTAAATCCTTGTGGAGTTCACTAGTCAAATAAGTTTGTGTTTTTTTTAGTCACGAATTGTCTGATAAGGTTACACCATGAACTCCATATTTAGTATTGTAAACACCTTTATTGAATCAACACTGCCTAAAATGTGGATTTCTATAAATGTTTTAGAATGTTGTTTTAAGCTTGGCTGGGCTAAAATTGCTTTACTGTTTTCTCAGTATTGGTGATGTAATTATTGGTTCAAAATGTTTCATGAAAGCAATGATTTGTTTCCATTTATTTTTATTTAAGTTCACCAAAATCTTTTTCTCCGTTTTCTTTTTGTTACTACTGTATATAATCTATTCTCAAAGCTGGTTGGTAGAATCATTTAAGAACGTAGACCTAGTCGGTGCATAGTTTAGTGTGTGACCTAGCTGTGCAAACACATTTCCTCAAGTGGTTCTGATTTTGTTTCGAAATCTAATCTAGTTGCTGTCATTTGCTTGGGCAGCCTAGGACTGTTTTGGTTTGAGTTATGTAAATTTCTCCCTGCAATTCTGTTATCTAAATTTTCTTTCATTACACGTGTGTATCGGTGTATGTTCTTATGTTTATTCTCTGCCCATTGGAGCAACAACTCTTTTAGTTACCTATATATCTGGGGTCATGATGTATCTCTATGTTTCATGATGGAGCAACAATGTCGCTTTTGGGTGTTTGTTTCTTTGCAGATCACAGAATAGTGGCGAGTTTTGATGTTGAAAAACCAGTTTCGTTCTTGGAAGACAATTTGTTGCAGCTTGAGAATGATATTACCGATGAAATAAGCTTTCCGATGACCAAAGTAAGTAATCTTCCGTTCCTTATCTCACTTGCATGGATTTCATTGTATCCATGTTGATCATTCTTTTTAACTTGTGTTTCTTTTCTTGAACCAGGTTGTGCTATTAGCCCTTGAGCGCTTGGGTAATCTTAACAGAACGATGGTTATTTTTGCCATTGATCCCGAGAAGAAGAATTCCAAGATACCTGCCGAAATTGAGAGTCTGATCAAGGCAGCTTTTGTATCTCTGGTCCAAAAGCAGTTGTCTTTCCGCTTGACTGAATCCTTGTTCGGTCAACCCTTCTATTTTGAAGTTCTAAAATTCCCAGGAGGAATCACTGTGATCCCTCCCCAGCCTGTATTCCCCTTGCAGAAAGCGCAGATTATCTTCAACTTCACATTAAACTTTTCGATTTACCAAATCCAATCGAACTTTGAGGAACTCACTAGCCAGCTGAAGAAGGGTATAAATCTGGCTCCCTATGAGGTATGACAACTCTAATTTCGCAAGATCAGTTTATTGCTATTGATTCAGAATCTTGAAGTTCTCTCTTGTTGAACTGCAGAACTTGTACATAACCTTGTCAAATTCCAGAGGCTCAACGGTGGCGCCTCCTACTATAGTTCATTCTTCTGTTCTGCTCACATTCGGTACCTCTACAAGGTTGAAGCAGCTTGCTCAAACTATCACTAGCTCCCATTCCAAAAACCTTGGCCTAAACCACACAGTATTTGGCAAGGTTAAGCAAGTCCGTCTTTCCTCATTCTTGCCACCACATTCACCCGCCACATCATCACCCCCTTCCCCTTCCCCTTCCGCTTCTCCTTCTCCTCAACCTGAAACCCACCAACACTACCATCATCACCACCATCATCACCATCGCCACCATCATGAGCTTGCTCCAGAACCTTCACCTGCGAGTAAGAGCTTTGCTCCTGCATCAGCGCCAGCCAAACACTCACCTTTACCCCCGAGAAACCCACCTTGCCCTTACGAGCAGTGGAGACCAAAAGGAAACAATGCTCTGAACCATCACACTGCAACACCAACGCCTGCACCACACCGGTCTCAGCAACACGCACCAGCACCGAACCCTACCCGTCCACGTCATCTTGCTATTCCAGTATCTAGTCCACTTCCCCACGTCGTATTTGCTCATATCCCACCTCCAGCGAGAAATATCCCAGAATCAGAACCAACCGGTGAAAAAACTCCGTCACCTTCTCCTACTCCATGTAAGTCTTCTTTCTGTTCTCAACATCTGCGTCCATGGATCTGTTGATTAACTGAACTAAAACATCTCAAAACTGAAATCTGTTTATAAACAGCTTCTGCGAGCATCGGTCCAACTTTCGAAAGGGCATCATCGAGGCTGCTTGTCATAGTAGCCGTTGTAATCATCTGTCTGTAAAACCAAAAAATAAAAAAGAAGAAAAAAAGCGCCGGAAGAAACTGCTTTCAACGTTCAAGCTGTAAAAAAGTAGCAGCAGTTCACAAAAGCAGAACTCCTCTGGTCACAACATCGATGTAATTGTATAAAGGAACAAAAGGGGGGAAAAAGTATGTATGGGAAAACGAAGAGAGGTTTTTGTAAAAGAGTTGTTAAGGTTTGCAACACAAAAGTGTCTTGCACGGTTGCACCTAACATCCGAGAAAAAAAAAACTTATATATAAACATTTCTGCTTTTATCATGTATATAAAGTAATTTTGTTTCAACAAATTGTGTGTTTTCACATCTCTATACTTATATTCTTCTTCGTTCCAAGATCGAAGATGGCATGATCATCTCCTCGTGCCTCTTCGTTATTAACTATTTAGTTCCAAGGTTCAATTAAAAAAAAAAAGAAATTTGTCCAATTTGTCCGAGGCTCCCTTAATTGGTGATTGTTGAATCTTTTGTTTGTATTGCTCTGCGTTTTGGTCTCGTTTCAGAAGTTGTGTGGAGAAGTAGACATAATTCTGTTTCTTTATATCTTGTTCCTGTTCAAAATAACATCTCTAGGTTTCGATTGAAACAAGACTCGTAGCTTGTAAGGATTCTTTAGCTATCTTAGAGCATCGTCAATTAACGTATTTAGAGAGCTCAGATTCTGCTAAAACAGCTCTTTCATGGTGACAAACAATCACAATTCAACAAATTTCATTATAACTTAAATAAACCGAGTTTTTGATCTCTATTTTTGGAAATTTTCACTTTGGTTCCTCTCTCCTACAAAAGCGGGGAAATCAGAAACGTAGAGATAAGAACAAACATTTATTGCACCTTAGAAATTTGGAGGAATGTAGTTAACTTCAAATTTAAAAAACCAAGCACAGAGCAAGTATTATTTAGTTAGCTTAAGAAAGAAAAGAAAACTAGACATGGTAATAAACAGTGATATTTTTAACTTAAGACTAACAAGGGCCACGCACTCTTCTTCTTCGTCTTTCACCCCATCTCCATGTTATTCTTCATCGCCTTTTTCAAGTCATCTTCTCCTCCTTCAGCAAGGATGCTTACAGTTCTGTGCATGTTGTTCACTTTTCAAGTGGAGGGTCAGATTATCATGGTTGTCGGCAGGATAGTTGCAAACTTTGCAAATAAAGATGGGGTTATCGTTCGTGTCTACTGGCACGTTCGCCCACAACTGCTTGACAAACCAAGCAAAACGCACATCCATGAATGATACCGACATGTTTTCTTGCAATTTACAAAATGTAATGACAAAAGGGGCAAGAATGCTTACCTCCTCTTCGTGTTCTTTACTCTTAAGATGATTGATGAAACCATCAAAGCTCTGGCTAGGAATTTCGCATAGCATGCAAAAGCAGGCATCTTCACCCGTTTCAGTGCACTTGTCCTCAAGTATCTGGCTGTTTGTCTCAAGAGGAGGAGACGAATTCTCTGTGGACAAAAACTAACTAGTTCAAAACAGCTTATAGCTTTGCCGGTTGATTTCAATGTCAATGTGAGAGAGAAAGAAATTACCTTCCAGTAAATTTTCCCAGCACCACTCTTTATAAGAGCTGTAGGTTTCGGCTGGCTTAGCATTTGGAAAGGCGCGCAGAATAGTGTGCCCATAGCAGAGAAGTAGGTGACTGCACCAAGACTTGTTACCCGAAATGAGCAGTAAGTTGTAACCCTGAGATGGATTAGGCTCTTTCCAAGATGGATGGCGCCGTCTCCACTCGTCCAAAACATCAGCCACTTCTCTGGCACCACCATCTGGAAAATACTGACCTGTTTAGTCTAAACTCAAACTAAAAAAAAAAATCCATGACTGGTAGAAAGAGGTAACAAGACTAACCGAAGGGGGAGTGTATAAGAAGGATTCCAGAGGAAAAAATCTCTTTCAAGACCCAGGGAGAGATCAAGTCTAGGTTGCCAATGGCAAAGACGGTGACTGGAAGACTACCAAAGAGCTTCTTCAACGCGGATTCGATGCTCGGACGGACACAACCAATGTCATAACCAGGGGGAACCGGACAGGTGTTGAGGTCCCACAACACCACAGTGGTTGTAGGCAGCGGGTAAAGCCTCTTGTTAAAAGCTAAAAGAAAACAAACCGCAATTAGTTAGTCTTATTACCCCAGTCGAACATTAGATAAACATTTTGAAACCGAGTAATTGAAACTTGCCTTGGCAGCATGGTGGTGCATGATGTTCAGTGTTGACGTGGACGACCATGTTATGTCGGTCGCAGCTATGATACTCGCAAATTCTGCAGAACAACCGAGGTTCATCGAATTCATTAAAAGAATACCCGTCCCACACTGATGCTCCGGTGAATATGCATGTGCGTGTTCTCGACTCTTGAGATGCTCGATGAATGCATCACAGCTTTGGCTAGGAATTCCGCATACCCTGCAAAAGCAGGCGGGTTCATCCGTTTCCTGGCTGTTTATCTCCACCACAGATGGTGGTCCTGTGGGCAAAAAAACTTAAAACTTAGACTAGTTCAGAAAAAATTTAGACTAGTTCACTTTCACTTACCTGTTCGCAGCAAGGTTTCCCACTCTAGAAGAGGGTTCCAATGATGGGCTGGCGGTTGACTTGTTGGAAATACGTGCAAAGCTTTGAAACCAAAACGGAGAAGGGAGGGACTGAACCACGATTTATGTCCCGATATGAGCATTAAGTAAGCTCCTGGAAAATGCTCTTTCAATTCCAGCAAAACATCCAAGAGTGCAGTACCTGGAAAGGAGGCAAGGAGGGATATACCGATGGGTGATCATACCAAAAAGACATGACTGTACAAGTTTTCCAAAAAAAATCCATCCATCAGAAGACTAACCGAATGGGCTGGGGGCGTGGCTAAGAAGGATTCCAGCGGACGAGATCTCTTTTAAGAGACGAGGAGAGATGATTTCTAGGTTGCCAATGGCAAAGATGGTGACTGAACGAGGACCAAAGTACTTATTCGCCGCCGATACGATACACGGTCGGACACGACGAACGTCAAAGCCATCGGGAACCGGACAGGTGTTGAGGTCCCACCACACCACCGTTTTCCCCGTCTTATACCGTTTAAAACCTAAAAGAAAACAAATCGAACAAATCGCAGGTCAGATAAGCAACCGGAGTAGTTCACACGTATCCAAAATACCGACCTTCTTCCATATCGAATCTGCAAGCTATCAGCCGACGGAGAGAGACAGGGGATCCACAGCCGCAAATTCTCGATTAGTTTAGGGCTGTTTTATTCGGGGTGAGAGATGAAATATCTATACTAGTATTATTCCGTGCTATGCACGGACATCATTTTTGTTAATTCAAAATATGAGAAAAATATATATTAATTTTAAAAGTTACATTTAATAATAATCTCCCCGTGCCTCTTACGTTACAAAAAAACTTAAAACTTAGACACCATCTGCATTGGTGGTCTCTCACCAAGTCTCTCAACATAAAATATTAATAAATTTAAAAAAAAGAAAGAAAAAGAATGAAGTGAGTTTCTCAAATGAGAGACTATGAGAGACCCATGAGAAACTCATCTTATGTGTTGTCTTCGTATCATTGGTTTATTTATTTTTTTTAATTTAAAACTAAATAATATAATTAAAATTATTATTATTAAATTGGTGAGAGACTTATGTGAGTCTCTCACCAATGCAGATGCTCTTAGACTAGTTAATAACGAAAGAGGCACGAGGAGATTCGTTATTAACTATTTAGTTCCAAGGTTCAATTCAAATCAAGATGGTGGTTTCAACCCCTCTGATGCTGCTGCTCCACGAATTGAGATTCTCGGTGGCCGGAAATTCCCCACTATACGCGCCCTTGTAGCTGAAGTGACCATAGCTATGGTTTCTGGAGCTCAGCCTCTGCTTTTACCAAGTGGCTTAGGAGTTGCTTATCTTCTGCAAACCGGAAAAGGTCAGAGCATTGCTGTTGCAAAGCCAGTTGATGAAGAGCCCTTAGCTTTCAACAATCCTAAAGGATCCAGCGGTCTGATGCTCGGGCAACCCGGCATGAAACGGTCGATCCGTATTGGTGAATCCGGGATCCGAGAATTGGCTGCTTACCTCTTAGACCACCAAGGCTTTTCCGGCGTTCCTCCAACCGCATTGGTCTGGATCTCACACGTTCCGTTCCATGTCAGTGACAGTGATGCCGCCTATAAAGTTGCCTCTTTGCAACGATATGTGGGTCATGATTTTGATGCAGGAGAGCTTGGACCGGGGAGCTTCACGGTTGGATCGGTCCATAGGATTGGGATACTTGATGTGAGAGTCCTGAACCTCGACAGGCATGCTGGTGAAGAAGATACATGACCAGGATGTGACTTGCTATAATGGAGTTGGAGCTGCAGAGCTCGTGCCTATAGATCATGGTCTTTGCCTACCCGAATGCCTCGACGATCCTTATTTCAAATGGCTGAACTGGCCTCAAGCTTCGGTTCCATTCACCGACACTGAGCTTCAGTGTATATCGAATCTTGACCCTTTGAAAGACGCAGAGAATTTAAGAGCCGAACTATGCTCTATGCAAGAATCTTCCACACGGGTCCTCATTGTGTGCACGCTATTCTTGAAACAAGCTGCTGCTTGCAGGGCTGTGTCTTGCAGAGATAGGCGAGAAGATGACTCGAGACATATGCAGAGGGGAAGAGAGCTCCAGCCTGTTGGAAATTCTCTGCACCAAAGCAAAAGCAAGCGTGGTTGGTGGAACTGATGGAGAAGATGATTATGGTAGTGAATGGGATGAAGTAGAAGCGGAACTAGAGTGTTGTCTTTTTAACTTCGACGATGAATTTGAAGATATACAATGCAAGGAGCTTCCAGGGATCAGGCAGGTGTCTAAACAGCCTTTGTTTCCAAGAGCTCCATCATTCTCTGCCAATCTCTCTGCTCTCGTGATGTGTTCTTGGATTGGTACTCGTGATAAACCGACCAACAATGGAAACAACATCAACAGAGAAGAAGACAGGAAAGATAGGAGTATCGTGAGGAGCAAGAGCCACCTGATCTGTGTGAATCATGACGAAACAGAAGGTGTTTATTTCGGAGACATGAGTGGAAACGAATGGGAGATGTTCCTGCAGAGCTTCCAAACGCTTTTGCCAGAAGCACTTGAAGTCTCAACAAGCAAGGGACCAAAGCCAAGATTTGGATCTTCCTGCAAATTTTGAGGAAACGATATTTAAAAAAAGAAGAAGAAGACGGAAAAGAGCAAACCAAAGAGAGAAGAAATAACGACGGAAGGTTAAGATTCAAGTGTTTATACATATAGAAAGGCAAATGAAAAAAATGGAAGACTGTAGGCTTTAACTATTGATTTGATACCATAGAAAGCAAATGGAAAAATGAGACGAGCAAACTAAGGCCGTCCAATCCAAATTACTTGCTATGTTCTTCTTTCTGATTTCTTTATTGTATCACTTGATTACATAAATATCTACAAGAAGATGACTAATGTAACTGATATATGTGGCACTCCAAAGAGATTTATATGTTCTATGTAATTTATTGTTGAAAGCTAGCACAACAGAAAGAATTCGGGACAACCAAAAGAGATTTTTACATGTAAAGAAGTTGATTCTTACATTATACTGTTGCAAGAATTGACCTATATAGATTCTTTCAGGCTCAGCCATGGACACTGTCACTGGCCGTAGGAAGACAAAAATGACTGTAATCATCACCACCATCACTTTCGGTTTCTGTAGAAGATATGTAGAAGAAACGGTTTTTGTGTTTTGCCCAACTTTTTTTTCAGTTTAATATAATTTGCCTTAGGCCACTATAAACCTAGGCACGGCATACTACATATTGATTATTATTATAATACTCTACTTCAAAAAATAATTAAACCGGAACACAAAGATACCATATTTGTGTGCTTTTGTCAATAAGGTGTCGTTTTTCAACACCTTCAAGCTTGGGTACAAGCGTCTCGATTACATGCTTTGCCACATGGTTAAGACAAAATCGTCCCATGTGATAAATTTCTAGACAGCATCCGTTTCGTTTCAACGGTCCATGGCTATACATTTCGACCGTGGCATACATCGCACACCTTGAAGATATCTTCGCCATACAATGGTTAACGATGCGGTCTGGTTCAGGAGATTGAGCTAAACCAGTGGCTGCTGATGCGAATGCAGCCATCGCGATAATCGTGAATAAGGCTGCAGCCATGGATTTGGAGACGGTAGATAGGTCGAAGAAGGCCATGCTATAATTTTTTTTTGATTATTGTGAATTTTTCAATACTTCAGTTGCATCTATTTATTTTGTTTGATCCAGAGAGAATGTAAAGGAAAAATTTCGAGATTTTTTTTAAAAAAAATGAAAAGTGTGTTTCTTATGCATTGTGATTAATGAGGCGTTTACTTGTATATATGTATTAAAAGTGGTACGTTTTATTTTCAATTAACTGCAAAACGCCTACGTTTATTTGGTTTTGGAGCAAAAAGTAATTGTACAAGGGTCGACTAGATCAACAAGATATTGTCTTCATTAATATCTTGTGTATCTTCTAGATCTTTATATTTTTAGCTTAATTAGGTGTTGTCCACTTTTTCTTCGTCAATAGCTTCCGTGTAACAGGCTGAGCCGCTTCGATCTCCACCGCCACTTCATCAGAGGTATATTTATCATGGCTCCTTAATAGTAAGTAACACATTTGAATTATAATGGGTATTTGGTCAAGTGCAACATCTCTGAAGGCGATCATTAATCTAATTGGTCTAAGGGCTTTGAAACATTTATTTTAATCATAATTACCCTACTAATTAAAATTAGAAAAACAAAACCTAAAAACAAAAAGTTGGAGCAGGATATATATAGAACAGAGAAAAAGTTGCTCCTCTATCTAACAAAAAAAAAAAAAAAAGAGACTTAAACATCTAATTAATTAAGCTCGTGAACATTTTTTCTACTCACGAGACTACAATAAACCCACCACCATCTTAGCTTTCCCCGTAGATTGCATTTCAACATCTACTTCCTCATCAATTCTTGGCATCGAGAGACCATTGTTTCCGCAGCCTTTACAACATTTGACATCTTCTACAAACTTCTCCTCACTGTTCTCTTCTTCATCCCCTTTCTTTCCCCATAGAACCGCGCAGACTCCCACCATTAGTATCGCCATTCCAAGAACCCTAAAGTTTCAGAATTAATTGGATTAAAAACTAAATAGTACTAGTTTAGACACTATATGAGGATTCTGCCATATGACCTAATTAGTCAAAACCCAGTGGTTGCTTACCCGCCAAGGTATAATCGTTGGCCGAGGATAAGGAAGCCAATGATGGATCCGATTATGGCGATAAGAGGGTTAAAAGCAGTGACAAAGACAACGCCCTTTTTCTTCGTCATCAAACCTTGAACGTAGTACGCTATGCTCGATGACATTATACCCTATAAAATTCATTCATTCACACATCACATTAATAAGTATTAATAATTCGATATATTGTGTAGCACAAAGTTATATATGTAACCAAGAAAAAGGACGAACCGCGTAAGCAGAGGCAAGAAGGTTCATGTCAAAGCCAATGTTCCATGCAGAAAGGTTTGGTTCCATCACAAACGTTAGGGCTGTGGACTGTAACGTTCCCATGAAACACACCATCGTCGATAATGAAAGGTGAGATGAGTATCTCTTCAACGTGGCCGCCTAAAGAAATAAAAAAATATATTGTCTTAATTCGTTAGAACAAAATGTTTAATTAATTTTGAATATCGCAAATTAAACTTGTGTTTAATCTATTTTTTTTTGTTTTTTCTAAAACAAAACAAAATTAATTAGACAATTTCTCCAACGGTTTGTGTGATCTTAAAAAAAATAGTAAAGTACCTGAAGAACGAAGAAGGAAGCCCAAGAAAACGAGGCGACGAGGAGGAAGATGGTGGCCTTGAAGTAGTCCTCACCAGCCGGAGACGAAGCTCCGCCGATGAGGTGAGATCGGAGAAAGTTGGTTATAGGACTTTTGAATAGAATCAGCAACATGGCTCCAACCATTATCAATAATGTCCCCACCACTTTTGCTTGGAATCTTACTTTTCTCAGCTCCACCTTCTCCATCCTTTTTTTTTTAATCAGCAAAACATTTAAACCGTACATCATTATCAACGTGCCATATCGTTTGAATTAACCTATTGTATTTACCTACCATTATATATAATTAATTATAAAGTTTTGTTTAACTATTCGGTACCTGCAAATCATGGAGATGATAAAGATCAAAGCAGGCACGATATTGGTGACGGCACCGGCAAAAGTCGGTGAAGTGAGTTTAAGACCGATGTAATATAAGTTCTGATCGATCACAGGTCTGTTGCAAATAATTTTCAAAAATAAATTAGATCTGTAAGAGATTCACATACACATCAAGCGAAAGTTTTTTTTAAAAATGATCCAAATATTAGAAGACTAACCCAAGAAGAGCTAGAACAAATATTTGCATGAATATTGGAAATGTCATCTTCGGCCTCACTTTCCTAACAACACCCAAATAATTATTAACTTATTATTTAAAATGTTTGTACCCGGTGAGAATCGACCGAACTTTTGTACATTTATATATATATATATATATATATATATATATATATATATACATATACAAATTAATATCGTACCTCTCGGAGAGAAGAGCAAAAGGTGCGATAACGGCCGTGGCAAAGGCGTTACGATATGCCACAAGGACGTAATGGCTCATGCCTCGGTCGAGCACAACCTTGGTCACGAGGTTCATACCAGCGTATCCGAATTGAAGACATACCATTGCAAAGTAAGGCTTGGCTGATTCCGACATCTTTAACCCCATTTTAAAAAAGCTTTCTCTCTGTTTGAAATTTTAATTGAAATATGGATTCAAAAAATATTTATAGAGGTACAGAGAGGAGACACCACCACTTGTGGGGGCTGGCTTGTGCTCTTCCTACGAGCAAAGTGGTGAGAGGTTCTTTGTATTTATAGAGCATCGTATTCGGATGAGTTCGAATGCCCTTCTGTTTCTTTTCTGATAATAATTATTTCTTTCTTTCTTTCTTTTTTAGTGACGTTCGCATTTTTTATTCCGTTTTCGATTTCGTAATAATTATCTTCAAATTCTCTTTCTTTTTTTTGGGTGGGGGAGTGGGGAATATTGCACCAAATTATTCTTAAAAGCGGAGAAATTAGATGAAATCTGGATAGTAAGTAGTTAACACAATAAGCATGCTACTAATCGTGAAATCATTAAACTAAAAGTCATCTTAAATTGAAGTACATATAACATTTTAACATTTGAGATACTCATTTCAAGCTATTACATGACTAAAAACTTAACCAAAATCTAACTAATCCAGTGAAAAGGGAAATAAAAAAGCACACGTAAATGATCAGTGAACACACAGTCCCATCCAAAATCAGTCACATCTGTATAAAATGTGACGTTGGTATTTTGGGGAAAAGCAAAACACGAAACACAAGTGGACGGAGTGAATTACAAGTGGCAACATAACTAAAGTGGGACCCATGAGTTTACGTTGTTTGTGGGACCCGCAGATGAATAATATCTGTGATGTTGCAAAATGCTTTGAAGAGAGTGGTTTGGTTTTGTGGGGCATTAACCATATCCATAGGGATGTGATAATTGAAGTCGTCCCGTGAATGCTGATGCAATAAACAGAAACAGAAAGACACATAAGAAATTCTTTTTTTTTAGTGTATTAGCATACAATAAACACTAACAAATAGTCATGGTACACTTATATACCCTACACCATATACATATGTGTAATAATATTAGATATTAATTCCCACATAATTGGTCATGTAAAATGTAGACACAAGATATTAGTTAACTAAAACATTTAACAATAAAAAGATTAGTTGTATTAATTAAATATACTGAATAAAAGATCTGGACATCGTCGACAAAAAAAAGAGAAGATATGCACATCTCAGTAATTAATTTATCGTGATATTTAATTTGTGCTGCCTTATGTTGCAAGCGCTTCATTATTTTAAAATTTTAAATAAAATCAAGTTGGCCATGATCCATCACGTTCTCTAGAATATGCATGAATACCACTTTAAGTGAGAGGATTGGATACTTTACAAAGTTGGGGAAGATTTCTGCCAAACTCATCTCTTCAAATCGATTTCATGAAAGAGTAATTCAATCATATTATATATATAATTTGTGGATATATCATAAAGGTGGTTAGAAGAAGCTGGAACATACTCATTTCAGGTATGGCATTCTGAAACAACAATTCAGTTCAGCACGGACTGAGATGTCATAGTTAGCATTTTAAGAGCAACTCCATCGCACAAATATTAGAAGTGTTTTGCATTTAAAAATATTTAAAAAGTAATAAATAGTAGAGATGTGTCTGTAGAAAGACACAAAAGACACCTAAAGACACTTAAAGACACATTACGTGTCAATTTCTAATTTGATTCCATTTTCTCTCTTTTCTCTTCTTTCTTCGTGAATATTTCTTAATATTATATTATATATTAAAATATGTTTTAGATTCTCAACATGAAATTGTCCGTTGTGGATGCTCTAATGGACTCCAACCAAGATCGAATTCATAATTTCATCCTTTGGTATGTATTTCAAATAACGATTTATGAGATATGAAGGAAGGAAAAGGAATAGGAAAAGACATGGAGAATTTTGTTTTCTGTCTAAATTTCAAAACAATAAAGTATTTGATGTAAAAAAAAAAGGTTTTGATTGAATATAATTTTATATTCATTAAAAAAAAAGTTGGAACATAGAAAAATTAAAGCACATGATATGATTGTCTTCTCCTAGCTAGAGTGTTAGAGTTGGATTATGAAACTTTACATGATATAAATGTTAGCATTAATTTTACTACTCTATATATCAGGATCTCATATATTATATACAATTAATTAATATATATTCTATCGTTCCTAATCCAATGAGTCAGAGAAATTAATATTCCACATTATAAATGTTGATATCTAATTAAAATAAGAGTTTATGGAGAACTTCAGTAAAGAGAAGGCGTTTGGTTCAGTTGGAGAAAACGCACCATAAGAGAGCGGAAAAGAGGATGATGAAGATGACGTGAGGTTAAGGTTAAACATAGTCCTGCAAATTTTAGGACAGGTACCCGGTTCCCATCCGTACCTGTTTCGAATTTCCCGTCCCGTTCCCGTTTTCGTTCAAAAAAATTTCCGTTCGGGACCATTTATATTTTTCAAACGGGTACGGGAAGGGAACGGAAATACCCAAACTTCCCGAACTTCTCGAATTTTTTTGAATTTTTCCGAATTTTCCCGGGTTTTCCCGAAATTTCTCGAAATTTTCCGAATTTTCCCGAATTTTTCCCGAATTATCCAAAATAATTACCCGTTTGGGAAAAAATTTTACGTAAGGGAATTTCTCGAACCCGTCCCGTTCCCGTCCCATTCCCGTCTTGTTTTTATGGATTCCCTTTTGGAAATTATTATTCAATTCCCAAATTTCCCGTTTCCGTCCCGTACCCGTAAATTCCCGTTCCGTTTCCCGAAATTTTCAGGGCTAATTAAACATGTTTTAATGTCCCAAAAACTGTTTTTACTGAAAAATAACACCGTATATACAGCAGAACATTTAATCGTATTATATGCGACTGTTTAATTTCACCGTATAAACCCCGTTGTTTCACTCATACTTAAGTGTCACCTGACAAATATTCATAAATTTAAATAATAATAAGAAATGTGTCTATAATTTGTATCAGGGGTCGTGTATGTGTCGATGTAACTGTTCCAAATGCTTCGATTCGAATATATTCTGGGTTAGAGATTTGGGATTATATGCTTCCAAATTCGTGGCTCACATAGATTCATAAATCAGAACTATATTAGAATTAAGTAATTAACACATGAGATGAGCTGACCCATGGGAATAAAACATGGGGAATTATAAAGATGCTACTATTCTCGATTAAAAAATTGATATCGTAAATTTGATTGAAAAAAAATTAGATAGACAAGACGGATAAAGTGGGATGAAGAATGTGGGTGCGTTTTTGGGTACCAAAGAGAAATGGAAACAAAGAGGCAAACAAATCCAAATGGGCATCTAATCATATTCCAGCATTTGCAATTCATCTCTACCCACTCACATTTTAGACCGACAATTTTTATTTAATGACGACTTCGTGGTTGAACGTAACAGTTAAACACATACAACCGATTCTACTCCATAATTACTAATATGTTAAAGAGTTCAGTTTAAAAGTAACTTCTTATATTGAGTAAAAACAAAACTCCAATTCCTCTCAAATGATATTCAAACAAATAACACGAGAGTTTGAATGTTTGATAGAGAATTATTTCATGTAAGCTCACTCTATCTCCTTCGCCAAATAATATATATATATATGAAGTATCTTTCATCATTGGCTTTTTAGCCTTATCCTTTTATCTCAATATTTTCAGCACTTAAACATTTTTTTTTATTTACATTAATTCTTTGTGCACATTAAAAATTATTTTGTTGATTAATAAATAACATTTCCAATAACACTACTAAACTACCCAATTTTAATACTAAACTAGCTCTTGAGTCTTGATTTTCTTTTATTTGAAAGTTTTTGGGACCTTAAATCTCTCTCAAACAGGTCTATATGACATGCTATATTAATTAGAGTGGTGAAAATCATATCTTAATTTGGAAATATGTTGATGTTTGAGATCATAAATAACTGACTGAAGTAATTTTGATGTAAAAGAAATCAAACCAAACTAGAAAATATTTGATGTAATAAAAGAAAATTTTGGGGAATGTATTCAATCTAACATTTGGAATACTTTATGTTCAAATGGCAAATTTCATATTATTTAATCATGATTTTTTTAAAAAACTATTCTAAAGTCTGATGTTATGTATTGATTATAGTATTTGTAAATGTCTATCGAAATCTAAAGTTATTTAAAAAAGTTACTGTTAAATAAATATTTTAGCCATTCTTTTCTTTTATGATTTGGGTGTGTTTTAGAAGAAAAAATTCTAGTAAATACATTTTGAAAGAACACCGAATTATAACTTACACCAAAACCATAACTATCTAAATTAACAAACTAAATTCACTATCTGATTTCTATATGTTTAAACTAAAAATGTACGAAAAAAGCAAACCTAAATTGAACCGAAACATGGATTTTTTTCTTATTATTGGTTTGAGTTTTTTTTTCCTATGTCATTCTCCTATTTTATAAGATTTTCTTGAATGTATTATTATTGTTAACACGGATTTCACGTGTCAAAGTTTTCTAAATTAACGAGATAAATTCAAAGGCTTGCAAAACATAAACAAAAGATATGGAGAAAAAAGGAAAAAATAAAATAAAGTTAAAATTCCACCGGCCAAAGCAAAGAATAAAAAAAAAAACGCTATAAATTATGGGATTTGGAAAAGCGAAAACTATATGGGCCTCTATTGCTTCTGCATCTCTCTTTTGTTTTTCAATCTTTTTCTTCCTTTGTCTCTTCCTCAGGTGAAGTTAATTAAGCTTTTTATATATGTTCATTTCTGTAACTTTTTTTTCAATTATTTTCTAATTTTTTATTTTGTGCTTTATTTTTTATGATCTAATTCTTATTTAATTCGGATTCGTTTGTCCTGAATTTGGATCCAGATATTATGAATTACAAAATTTATGATCTGTATCCACCCATAAATTATGGTAAAGAGTATTATTGCTGCATACTTTATATTTAACTAGATTGCATGAAAACAGAAACTGATGGAAATATTATTTTGAAACGTATATATATAACATATATTAAAATCAACACAATATAAATATTAAAACGTTTATAACGTATTTTTTTCTATCTTCTCCAAATTTCATCGAAGTCTAGTTTGTTTAGTGAAAGATCTTCAAACTTAAATATTCCAAAATTTATCTTATCTAATATATTAAATTGATTATCTACTTACTTTAATGAATCAACTGATAATTTAATTAATGATCTCATCCTACTTTTTTTAACTCTTTACTTATTATGTTTTCAAAAATCAAAGGCAATTTTTTGTCAGAAACAAGTGTTTTCATCGTGTTTTCAAATTAGAAATTTTAGAAATCAAGTTTTTAACGTGTTTTTCCATATTTTCAAAATTTTTGTTTCTGAAACGTTTTAGAAACATGAAACGAACTTCCTACAAAGTTTTCATGCAACCTAACCTAAATATTAAAACAATATAATTTAGATATTAATAAATAACTTTTTTTTTGTGGGCAGGTATTAAAGAAAATTGTATTGGATATATGTTCACTTAGGGTCTGATAGGGACCTTGGGTATTAAGGTATTTATGAAGACATATATTTTGGAATTTGGATATATCTCTGCTTGTGTGTTCAGATGACAGCTAAGAACTTGGGCTCGTGTAAACGGCTATATTCGAATATTTCTGGACACGAATAACACGACAGACAATAAAATACTTAATTCGCATTGTTCAACTCAAACTAAACATACGGATAATCTGATTTTCCGACTGGATTCCAAGAGATATCCAATACATGTGCACAGCTCTCTGCTAAAAGATATTAACAATCGTCGAAATATGATTAAAGAAAAGTTGTTTGATGCTACAGTTGCACATCACCATGGAGATATGGGCTGAACGTAATAGACGGCTACACCAACACTCCTCATCAATGTCGACCATTAGGTCCGAAGTAATCTTTAAAGTTTCAATTATAATGGTTTTCTCTTTTCATTGGAGTTCTTTTGTAACGATAAGCGATGCCATTCTTCTACACTCAATCATTAAATTAAAGCATATCCGATATAACAAAAAAAACAAAAAAAGTTGACATATTTGCATGCTCCACGTTACATATATATTTGCATGCTCCTATTTTTTTTTTCCTGGAGTATTACATTCGGTTAAATTATAATTTAAGTAAGTCGGAAATATGGCCTGATTTAATATGTTTCTACTTGATGTTTAATTAAGGAATAACATTACAATTGTAAAACTAGTTTGCTTCATTTACCTATTTTCCGTTAGATCCTTTTTTTTGAAACATTCAAACAATCATGACCAAAGTGAAATTAACTTAATTATATACGATCCGATTTTGTTAACTTCTTTTAATTTTCTTGGATATCCGGTAAAATAAAACCAATAAAAAGTCACCAATCTTGTAATCATTGACCATACCAAATAATTAGTTTATGACACTGTTCAAAATATCGCAACACGAACTATTGGTGGGTGATTTGATGGTCAAAGATTAAGCTCAAACACAAGATTATAACTTTAAATTATATATATATATATATATATATTGTTGTCACTTAAAAAAAAAAGTAAAAGAAACAAAAGTGTTCAAAAAGAGAGTTGCTTTTATAAACAGTGAAGTTTGACTGATTAATACGAATACAATGCACGTAGATAAATCATAGATAACATATTCATAAGCATTTATATCATCAAAAGTTTTAAATTTCTTTTCTTTTTGTTACCAAAGCAAACTACGCGCACCTTACTTTTCTCGTCGTATTTGCTCTTTTTTTGTGACGAAAAAAAAAGCTTTCTCTTTTCTATTGATAATAAGACATATAACAACTTCTAGCTTTAAAATTTTAAACATGTAGCGTTTCGCTAGCAAACACATTCCCAAATTATAGAGAAAGGTGAATGTTCTCGAGCTTTTTCTCCATCTTTTTCTAATATAATATTATATTTTTGAAAGTAAATAAATGGGTGAATTTGTTGTATAACCATAAAAAAATCTAAAATTTATAAACGTAACTAACCAAAACACTTAGATATGTTTTATAAACAATTGAAGATATGTTAGAGATTTGATATTTGTTTGTGTCCGTCATAGTAAATCATCTCATATCCAACACATTTTATGCACCACTCGATTCAAAACAAAATTAGAAATCAAGTCCCAAACTCGATAAATCAAAATTATTAAATCTCTTTACAATTGAGTTGTGAGATATGGATCGTCAAATTTAGCTCTGATGTTGGAATTATCTATGAATGTAATGAAATATCTAATGAATGAAGTAATTGATATGTATAACGTTGACATGTAACGTAAAGGTTATGAGATGATAGAGTAGAAGAAAGATGCATGCGTGTGTTAAAAAAATACTTCAAAAGCAAAATTTCCGTTTCTTTCATAAAAAATGTATTGTGGAAACCAATTTGTCCTTTTCGTGGTTGTAACATCAATTTCTTTACTACTGCAGCTTATCGATGAAAAAAAGCACAAGGATATTATTTACTAAAAAAAGTGTTTTGGTCAAAGAATCCTTCTAAAAACATAAAAATCTGAGAACAGTGTAATCATCTATGACTCTTTTCTTTTGTAAGTGTCCAATAATTTGTTGAAAAGAAAATGTCCAATAATTTGGGCTGGAGCTTATCTTTCGAATCATTGAAGTGGATCTCATTTAGTAAGAGTTAAAAAAGATATGCACTTTAATTAGGAATCAAGTATATCAAAATATTTGTAATAAATATTTCCTCTGTTTCAAATAAATTATTTTTTTTTGGTTTTTTCATTCATATTAAATTTTTAATATCAATTGAGTTTACTCTAAATGTAATTACACTAAGGTCAAGAGACTATTCTATGGGAAGGCAAGAGTTCCAAATTAAGTCAAAACCTAAAAACTACCAAAGATTTGACCTTATATGGACTTATAAGGTAAGCCATGGTATTGGATTTGGGTTTGAAATATATCGAGTTTGAACCCAATAAAGCGGCTATTTTGGGCCTTGAAGAAACCCGTAAGTAAATGAGTTTGGGCATTGACAAATACCCTCTCTATTGATACCAAATGGAGTTTGGTTTTTCGCTTCTACTGTTTGTCTGTTCCAATTGTATGAATCAATTTGATTGATACTCTCTCTCCACTAGTAAAAAGTAAAAACACTTGGTTTATAAAGAGGATGGAAAATAAAGTCAAAAAGGCAGATCAAAGAAGCGGACAAACAAAATGGAGTTTTTCATCATCATCTTCCTCCTCTTTCTCCCTATCTTCATCTTCTTCTTCTTCTTCCCAAGGCAATCCTCTTCAGAATTCGGTTTCAAGTCGTACCCGATCGTCGGAAGCATACCTGGGTTGGTGAAAAACCGTCACCGTTTCCTCGATTGGACGGTGGAGACCCTATCCCGATGCCCTACCCAGACGGCGGTTTTCCGGCGTCCAGGGAATCGGCAATTCGTCATGACGGCGAATCCAGCGAACGTCGAGTTCATGCTCAAGACGAAATTCGAGAGTTTCCCTAAAGGCGAGCGGTTCATCTCGATTCTGGAGGATTTTCTCGGCCGCGGGATTTTCAACTCCGACGGCGTGATGTGGTGGAAACAGAGGAAGACGGCGAGCTACGAATTCAGTACTAGGTCACTCCGCGACTTCGTTATGACCAACGTCACCGTCGAAATCAACACCAGGTATATAACTCGATTAATCAATTTCGCCTTTTTAAAATTCCTGTTTCAGATGCTGAGTTTTTTTCCTCCGATCCAGGCTTGTTCCGGTGTTAGCAGAAGCCTCGACCGCCGGAAAATTGATAGACCTTGAAGATATACTGCAGCGATTCGCGTTCGATAACATCTGCCAGTTAGCCTTCAACGTCGATTCCGCTTGCCTCGGCGAAGACGGAGCCACCGGCGTAGAGTTCATGCGCGCCTTCGATACGGCGGCGACGGTCATCTCGCAACGGTTTCAGTCGGCGATTTCTTCTTCGTGGAAGATCAAAAAGAAACTCGACATTGGATCGGAGAGACTTCTGAGAGAATCAATCGTTACCGTCCATAAGTTCGCCGACGATATCGTCCGTAACAGGATGGATCAAGAAAGATCCGAGGAAAAGAACGAGGATTTGCTTTCCCGGTTTATCAGCAACGAGGAGATGAATTCGCCGGAGTTACTCCGTGACATTGTCATAAGCTTCATCCTCGCGGGACGGGACACAACATCCTCTGCTTTGAGCTGGTTCTTCTGGTTACTCTCTATGCATCCAGAGGTGGAAAACAAAATCGTCCAAGAGCTAAACTCGATCCGAGCACGAACGGGGAAGCGAATCGGGGAGGTTTACGGGTTTGAGGATCTTAAACTGATGAATTACCTGCACGCGGGGATAACGGAATCTCTGAGATTGTACCCGCCAGTGCCAGTGGACACAATGAGTTGCGTTGAGGACAGTGTATTGCCTGATGGGACATTTGTAGGGAAAGGTTGGGGAATAAGCTATAGCGCGTACGCGATGGGGAGGATGGAGAGTGTTTGGGGTGAAAATTGTGAAAGGTTTGATCCAGAGAGGTGGATTGATGAAACAAATGGTGGATTTAGAGGTGAGAATCCTTATAAGTTCCCGGTGTTTCATGCGGGACCAAGGATGTGTTTAGGGAAAGAGATGGCTTATATTCAGATGAATTCGATAGTCGCTGCGGTGTTGGAGAGGTTTGTGGTTGAGGTTCCAGGGAAGAAGGAGCGTCCTGAGATTCTCTTGTCTGTGACACTTAGGATCAGAGGAGGTTTGTTTGTGAGGGTACACGAAAGAACCTGAGTTACTTGTTGGACAAGTTAGCTTTGGTTCACTCTTCTCGTTACTTTTTTTTGTTTTTTTTGCTACATAGTCGTCGGTTTCCCTTTGGCTGCTATATCATCTTCTCTTCTCATATGTTGGTATAACGTATCAAGACTTGTGGCAATCAATATCAAAGCTGAGCTTTCAACATTTGCTTAACCGAAACAGAGGACCATGATCACTTAAGACTCTACTTGTACATGGAATAAGATCGCTTGGTTCAAAGGTTAAAAAACTTAAAATGAACTTTTGTTTTTGTTATATTGTACGTTATATATTGAACACATAAATGAAACGTAGTCTTCTTATTTGTCTTGATTATACTTTTTAACCTTTGAACCAAAGCATAGGATTGGAGGGGTATTTTCGCATTTTCTCTAATAAGTTATGCAATAGAAAGGTTTTGTGGACCAAAGACTCTCTTTTGTTTTTCAAGTAGCCTTATCCAAATGATGACACCAAAGCTGGGAAACTTTCAACCTCTCAAAGAAAAAAAAAAAATAATCTTGTTTTGTATAGAAGAAAAGAGAAAAGTTTTGAATTCCGACAAAAATGGCGACCGCGTCTCTCATACCGACATCTAAAATCTTCTCTAAATGCCCAGTTTCAATTAGAGCAAGAGCTAGCGTAACTGTTGCATCCTCGCAGCATCAACAACAACAATCGAGAAGGAGAGAATTACTGCTGAAATCGGCGGTGGCGATTTTGCAATTGAAGGAAGCTCCGATCTCGGAGGCGCGTGAGGTGGAAGTCGGATCGTACTTACCACCTTTTCCGTCTGACCCTTCCTTCGTCCTCTTCAAAGCTAAACCTTCCGATACTCCTGCTCTCCGCGCAGGTGATGCCTAATCCCAGTCTTCCATCTTTGTGTTCTGCATTGTTCATTAACATAATGAATTTGATTAATTGTTTTTTTTTTTTTTTTTTTTGTTTATTTGTTTTTTATTTTAAATATTTTTTTTTTTTTATTTTTTTTTGTGTGTGTGAATAAAGTAGCTTTGGATCTTTCCATTTGAAGAATTTCGGTTCGGTTCTGTTCTTGTGCCTACAAATCTACAATCCTTAATACTGAGTCTGGATTGGTTTATATGAACTTTTAAATTAATGATGTTTGAAATCTAGTCTGGTTGCAGGAAATGTGCAGCCGTATCAGTTTGTTCTACCTCCGAATTGGAAACAGTTGCGAATAGCCAACATCTTGTCTGGTAATTACTGCCAGCCGAAATGCGCAGAGCCATGGATCGAAGTCAAGTTTGAGAACGAGAAGCAAGGCAAGGTTCAAGTTGTCGCATCTCCTTTGATTCGCTTAACCAACAGACCAAATGCAACTATTGAAGATATCGGTGAGCCCGAGAAAGTGATTGCTTCTCTCGGTCCCTTTGTCACCGGAAACTCGTATGACTCGGATGAACTTTTGAAGACTTCAGTCGAAAAGATTGGAGATCAAACGGTAATAGTACGATGAATCATAAGTGGTTTGTTTCTCTTGACTAATCATTGAGGAAAGTTTCTGATTTTGTTTATGTTTTCTTGTGTTAATATGACAGTACTATAAGTACGTGTTGGAGACGCCATTTGCGCTAACGGGAAGTCACAATCTTGCAAAAGCGACAGCAAAGGGAAACACGGTGGTTCTGTTTGTGGTGCTACTGAGAAGCAATGGCAGAGCTCACAGAAGACTCTTGAAGCCATTCTTGATTCTTTTCAGCTGTAAAGCTAGGTTATTTGGTATGCCTCTGGACTCGAGAATCTAAGAGCAAACGGTTTATGTGAAGGATTGTGTGTAGTACAATTTAAGTCGGATTCTTTTCAACTCTGTATATTCGAGTTGGCTCGGATTAACCTTCATCCTCATGTCTCTGCTCTAATCGTTCAAACATGACATTGAACAGACCTGATGGTATAACTTTCTCAGGTTATCAAAGATCAAAGGGTTAGGTTCCTATATCTCAATTCAAGAATTGAACAACGGTACAGGCTGTCGATAAAACTAAGTGGCAAAACTAAGGATACTACTCAGATTTGAAATGCAACGTTATTGTGTGAAAACTCCGTTCTTCTTGTGGTTTTTATATACAGAGCAAGTCAAGTGGTCACAAGATGAGGGACTTGTGGTGGTGGAAGAACGCAGGAGTATGTTACATACTTCACACCGTCCACAAGCACGACTATGAAAACTCTGGAGAGTGATTTTGTTCCTCCCATTATACCATCGATGTCTCCATCACTACCTTCTCTGGGATCAACAAGCACAGATACAACCATTGATGGGCCTGGCTTGGTTGTTCCGTAGTTCTCTTTGCTAGAGCTGTTTTGATTTTTGGTTAGATTAAAACCGGATACAGGAAGACCACCACGGAGGATTCTTCTGTTATTTTTTCCCTTGTGTGAATCAGTGGTGTTTTTGGGCTGTTGAGTAGCTGGAGAAGCAGGAATGATGGCTCCTGAGGTTGAGGAGACATCAAACTGAAACACTTCGGTGCACATCCCCGAACTGAACATTGGCCCTGGTAGTGGATACATTCAACAAAAATGGTGTAATGAGTTGCATTCCTACATAATCACATCAAGGGTAGTAGAATCAGAACAATAGAAACTTGTGATTACCTGCAACTCCTTCACGAAACCATTGCTGCATTTCACCATTTCCTGTTGTTGAGTTGAGTTTGTCTTTCGAACCATCAGAGCCAGAAGATGACAGAGCTTTCCGCTTTTCGCTATCGAGGTGCTTAGACATATCCCCGGTCCTTGAGGAGTCAGATAAACGCAGTGCTGGAGAAATACCTCTAATAGTTGCTAAACCGCTTTTGCCTTCATTCTTCGTTTCATAAGCCATGTCTTTCTCGCTCGCCACTGTAGAATGAATAATCAAATTTCCATCCATCTTCACAAGCTTCTCATTCCTCGGAACAAAAAGCGATGCAACTAGAGGTTCAATACCATCATTTCCAGGAGGCACAGAGTTCTCTGTTGCAGATACGTTTCTTCCCACTCCTTGATCAGAATCTCTCCCACAATGTGCTCTGTTACTATTATTAACAGACACATTCAAGTGGCCATTGACATCTAAAACTCTTCCCCTGAGCTGATCATATTCGCCATAAAAGGCACTACTAATTCCTCCATAGTTTAATTTCACAATGGGAGCCAATGCACCAAACAAAAATAGACAAAACAGAAGACCGAGAACACTAACACTTGCAACCTTCTTGGTCGTAGCTTCACTTCTCTTGCTCTCTGACTTCTTCACCTTAGCCACCGATTGTTGTGGTTTCAACCGATGAATAGGAAGCAGATGCACTTGAGAAGCTTGCGGTGTAACCATATACGCCGGACACGGCATCCATGGATAAGGCATCGGAGCCAACGGTGGATACATTCCAGACGGTGGCTGCGGTTGATGACGTGGCCAACACATGCCCCTTACGGAACCCACCTGCTGCCTCAAAGTGGCGTTCTCAGCCATAAAATAAGAGACCTTACTGTTCAAATCCGTTATTGTGTATTGCAGACTCTTAACTTTGTCTTGTAGCTCCTCTACGTAATGTTTCTTCCTCTGTCTTGAAAGCTGAGCACTCTCACGGTTTCTAATCAGTCTCGCGTTCTTCTTCTCGCCATCTTCTTCAGCACCATCTTCATCCGATCTCCTGTACTTATTGTTCCTCGATTCCTCGCTCGAACCTTCTTCTTTTTTCCTCTTTGTTATGCATGTCTTATACGTAGTAGCTTCCTCCTCCACCTTAAATTCCTGATCGAGCACCAGTTTTCCCGATTCTGGTGAAGTCGGCGGCGCAATTGTAGCTTCCGAGACACCACCGACGCAATCCTCCGAATCCTGAGTCGACAAACTCAAGCTCTGAGTACCGGAGCAATCAGAATCCGTAGGCGGTTCTCGGTTGCAGCAGCCTGAAGTAGATAATACGCCATTCGTATTCATACCATTACCACAATCGCCTGAGATTCCCAACACCGGCGTAAAATCACCAGACATCTCAGGGTTCGTAGCATCAACAGGAATGAGGAACGGTTCGTTCTCAGAAGGAAAGTAGAGGTCGTCGATACTATTATCAAAAGTCAGCTCGAAGTCACCGTCACTGTCAATAAAAAACCTCAGATCGGAGATCGAATTCCCAAGTAGAGCCTGATCGGAGCTAGAACTATAGAAATTTCTACGAAAGGGAGAAGGAGGGGTCGCGATGGAATCGAATTCAGAAGAGGAGCTAGGAGGGTCAGTGTCAGGCGTATGATGGTCCTCCGTAACTGGTTCCGCCATTGTTGGATAGCTTAATTGGGGAAGAAGAAGAGAGAAAGAGAGAGGGATGATTAAAAAAAAAAAAAAAAAAAAAAAAGGAAGGGGTTATGATGGCTTTTTTATGCCGTTGGAAAACAACGGACACGACGACGGAGGTTTTAAGAGCGAGAGGAGGTTGCTCTCCTTCTACTCTTACATCGGCGCGTGAATTTCACTCTCCTTCGTCGGATTGATCCATTACAAGGGAGAGTGTACTAGTCGCGCCACAAAAAGAGCGTGTGCGGATTTAGTATCCATGCTGTTGCACGTTGACTGCATTAAGTTGGAGTGATGCAGGGTTTAACTTTTGGATTTGGAAAATGGATCTGATCTATTTTTTATTGATAGACTTTAGTATTCCAAATGTGTGCCGTTTTGGAGTCTCTTCGACGTCACGCATGTCTCCTCTCCTTCTGGCATCATTATTTCAGTATATATTATCTGATGAAATCTGCATTTTAATTAGTGTCACTGCTACGTACCCATAAACGCTACGAATCTGCAAAGTACATTCAATTGGGATGGGATGAAACAGGCTAACTGCGACTTATATCACATGTTGTTAGCTAATGATGATATACTTATTTTATTCATGTAACAGGTCTAGAAAAGAATAATATCTTTTAAAGGAGAAAAAACAAGTAATTTAGTCATGTTATTTTACCCAACAATGTAGCACACTATAAAATACATTGGAAAATTACCTGTGCTCATTCTTTTTTCCTCAATAGGCTTATATGGCTATTTTCATGGGGCAATAAGAACATCATTAGTGGGAGTATCTCAACTTGGGTATCTCAAAATATTGAGAAACCCATGTCAAAGTTTTGAGAGATGATGCATGCTCTAAGCAGAAATAAAAGTTGGACATAAAAGTCATTTTACTAACTTTTCTCTTCAAAAACAAAATTGGTAGAAACTAGTTTTTATATGGTGCTTATTTCAGCACATAAAAAAGTTGGACATAAAAGTTATTTGACTAACTTTTCTCTTTTAAAAAAATAATAATAGAAGAAACTATTTTTTCATAAGGAAGTTATTTTCAGATGTTTGTTTTCTTTCTCAAGGTTGTTTGAGAGTATGATCCTTCTCATATGATATATCCTTCTCATATTTAGGACGTGGCGGTTCCTTCACTGTCAAAACCATTAAGTATCTTTCTTTTTCCTAACCGAGCATGGTTCTAAACCTAGTGACATATTAACTCATGAAGATATAGGATTCACAAAGTGGCTTACTAGTGAGATAACAACTTACAAAGCAAAAACCTTAAAACCTTGAACAACAATTGCTCACTGTAAAGGGTAAACCAGGGAATGGATATAATTATCGATTGCAGAAAACTGAAAATAGTCACCCGATAAGGTACTTGACAAAAATCTCAAAGTCATGATTAAAAAAAAAAAAAAAAAAAAACACTTTACAAAAGCTTCACGTCCTCGACATGGTCTAAATAGCTGTAGACACATTTACCCATAAACGATTCCATTCCTTGGATTCCAACTCTTGTGATTGTGTGTCTCTCGGTATTGTAATAGAAAAGGTAGAACGGTACGGATCCAAGGGACGACGACAGCACAATTTCATTTGTACGAGTCACTCCAGCAAAGCGTAAACTTGCATCACCAACTATATTCTTCCACAAAGCCGGCAATACGTATATATGCTCCGACCATTCCTGCTTTTCGGCATCTTCTAGAACCCGCAACTTAATACTTGTACACCTTCTAGTGATGCCTCTACGAATTCGAGACCCAATTGAAGCTAATTTACCGTTATAGTTGATGAGACGTGCACAACGAAATATTGTAGTGAAAGTGTCCGTGTCTTTAACGAATCTGAACTTCTCCGACCTAACGTCAAAGCAAACGATTAAAGAATCCCTTGAAGACCTATCGGCTGCTCGATAGTACACAACGCCGTTGATGCAGATCTGGTTATACGCATAATGAGGAGAATGGGATATGCAGCATTCGATCCTTCTCCACGACGGCTGTTCTCCATTTCCTAATGTCCGAACCTGATGCTCCTCAGGGACGACGCCGAGCCTATCTCGTCTTCGACCAATCATGGACAATACCTTGTATTGTTTCTCAATGGGGTCATACCCAAAAAAGCTCCACCGTTCAGTAGCACTCCTCCACGATTTCACATATGGCAAGGTCATGGATTCTCTGGTACTAGTGTTACAACATGTCATCGACACCTGATGCTCATTTCGCTTTGAAATCTGATAATCACTAAGAAAGGCAAGGCCTCTGACAAGAGTAAAACGTCTCGATAAAAAGGCATACGGGATTTTCATTTGATGATTGGCGGCTAAAAGAGACGAGCCGTTCTCATCAATATTTTGAGGCTGGGGTGAGGTCAAGAGGAAAACATGACCGTCGTTGTGGGAGGCGAACAATAGCCGCGGGCGAGACGAAGATCTGGTGAAGAACAAATCCGTGAAATAGGGTAGGCGAAGATTGTTAGTCCATTGCTTCGATACGCAGCGAAATCTCGCTATAGATTTCGCCGGCAGTCTCGAGAATATCTCGAAAATTAGAGCATCAACTAGGATCGGTACTTCTGAGTTTTCTCCACCATTAGTCGACATCTTCGGTCGTACGTGTATTGTTGCGTTGAAACACTCTAGTTTAAAAAACCCTAGCTAGAGTCTTATTCACGGCGACTTCGGCGGCTGATCATGCTCTTCCACGATTTCAACTTATTATTGTTTTAGGCCGGCGAACCAAAGTGAAATCCGCTTTTTTTTAGCGTCACTGCTACGATTTTTCTTTTATGATTTTCATAATGATTTTTTTTTATACTAAATTAGGTCAAATACTATGGTGTTATGTTTATCTAATTATTTTTCTTAGGTGGTCTGTTAGTATGTATCACTATATCTAAAGATACAATATATTCAAGAAAAGAAGATACAAAATTATCACAATATTTAATAAATACTACTAAATTCTTAAACACATTTGAAAGATTTTAATCAACTATTTTTTTCTAAGAAAACCCTTCATAATTTGATAAACATATAAATGAATATTTCTTAAAAATGCTTCTCATGACACATATATACTATATAGTATATACTAACAGTCACATCTCTACAATTCTTATATAATTGAATGTAAACTTCACTCTCTATATACAACAAACAGTTAGATATCAGTCTGCTACAAGTCTACCAACCATAAATTGATGAAACCAAAAAAATAATAATACAAAACAATTGTATATAGGAAAAAAAAACTCATGTAGATATTTCGTTTCATTTAAAAGGAAAAAAAATAATAAAAAGAAGAGAAATATAAAGTTTCCTTTCCCTCTCGTTTGCTTTGCCTTCCCGAGAGAGAGAGATAAGATTTGCATCTCTTAAGCCATAAGGGGTTTCCTCCTCCTCTCGCCGCCACCGATGCTCCGATTTCGATTCTCCTCTTCCTCTTGACTTTTCTTCTTCTCTTTGCTGCGAGAGATAGGAAACAAAGGGTAAGAAAGAGAAGCTGAGGTAAACGTTCCAGATTGAGGAAGGAATCCAGAAGTTTCTGGATACATCCATCCCCTTTTTTTTTCATGGACGCAGCTTTCGCAACGTCGCCGCCAGAAAACGGCGCTGAAACCGGTGGTGCGGTTATGGGAGATAATGGATTTACGGTGGATCCTTTTCTGGTCGAGGCTCTGCAGAACCCTCGGCATCGTCTGACGAGTAAGTACCGTTCTGATTCTGTTCTCTTTCATGTCATAAACCCTAATGTCCTGAAATTAGAGCCGAATTTTGTCACGACCATAAGAAAGTTTGGAATTTTTTGCTCGGCAGCTTATCTGAGTTTAGCTTAAAATTGTGGTATAGTTAAGATTGATTTAACCGCTATCTCTCTGAATTGATATTGGGTTAATGTTTTCAAAGCTGTTAACTTTATTTTATGAGTATGATTCATGGTAGCGAGCATTTATAATAAAAGTAAAAAGTGATTCATAAAGTGGGTTTTGCATCAGGAGTGTGTTACTTAATACTCTGATTTAAGATCTTGAATTCTGATACTTGTTTGAGTTATATCTCCTTTATCTGGTTTTGCTGGTAGTGGCTTTGGATTTTCTGTGGTTTCCTTTTCATGAAACACTCTTATCAGCATACTTTTTTTCGCTGTTGTATCTAAGCCTTTTTTTTTGTTTTTGTTCTTTCCTGTTATGTCAGTTTTGCGGATGGAACTTGATGTTCAAAGGTTCTTGCAGAACCCTGAACAGCAGCAGTTCGAGTTCCAGCACTTTCCTACTTCGTATCTTCGTCTTGCAGCTCATCGTGTTGCTAACCACTATGCACTGGCTACAGCGGTTCAAGATAGTGGTGCGGATGGCAATGAGAACATAATCATTGTGACAAAGACAACGGAGAGTAGATTTCCTGCTGTTCGGTTGTCTGATATCCCGATGGCTAAACAATCAGAAAATGGTAAATTTGAGCACATGAAAGTTTCCATCAAGACTCGACCTTCTAAAGGATTTGGATTGGACGCTGGTGAACTGAAAAAGAAACGTGGCCCTCTTAGGAGTGTTGAAGAGAGGAAAGAAGAGTATGACAGGGCTCGAGCGCGCATTTTTAATGGTCTCACGGGCCTTGATGGGGATGACTCTTCATCTGAAACCCAGGTTTTTGGGAGGAATACAAGTCTTTGCTGAGATGACTATTAAGTATCTAAGGATGCTTATGTTGAGGCAGAGAAGAACTTAAGCCTCAGGGAAAGCGGTCCAGCATCTCGTGTTGCAATTCTTAGAGACAGAGAGAAAGATCGATTTGACCCTGATTATGACCGCAGTTACGAAAGGTATGTAAAGCAGCTCTTAGTTTGACAGCAAAGCCATTACTAGGCTAGCGAAGAGCAATGGTCTGGTTCACACGTGATGGTCGATAAACTGTGTGTGAATGCAGGTACATTAGGAGCCTTCCAGTCGATCAGAATTTCGGCCTACCAGCCTTCAGCATTCAGCAAATGCAGCCGCCATACTACGAAATAGGATTTAACGGATATAATCAAATCCCAAATGCTCATGCTTCTCTCAACTTTGGACCACCCGCAAGCTCTATCATGAGTCCTTATGGCACCACAGTCTTACACCAGCCTTCAGTGGATGCAATGTATATGCAGTGGCCTAATGCATCGATGATGTATGCTCATTCGTATGAGCAGTTCAGAAATGCCTCTCTTCAGGTAAATAACATTTGATTTTTTTACATTCCTTAACTCTCTTTGAAAATGCGGTCATAGAATGAAATCTTGCGTCTCCAAATAGAAGGACCACAATCGCTCACCCACATAGCTATGATAATTCGCTTGAGAGAGCAAGTGAAGTTAGTTTGGTGCCTTGTTTCCAGTGGTTTATAAATACTTGTCTGAAAACAGCTGTAACTTGTTTCTCCAGGCACAGTTTTGTCAACAACCCTTGAGCTTCGACTACATGCAGAACCGTTAGGTACCTGTCGTTAGGCTTTAAGCCCTCCGTGAATCTTTATCTATGTTTACCGGCTTTTTCTTGAACCTAGGATTGTTGTAATGGTAATTTTTGAGTTGTAATGTCAGAAGGAAGATACTCTTTTGTTTCTCCTATGATTATCAATGAACAACTTGTGTTTCAAATTGTCAATGAAACTGTGTGGAATAAAATGTTATATGTCCATGGTGGTATCTGCAAGAGCTGTCCTTTAGAGCTTCATTGCACGAGATAAGATTCAGTCTCCGCCAACAAAAAATAAACTCCCTTTGTTTTTTTTTTTTGGGGGGTCTATATGATAGATTTCATTGATAATTTACCTTGCAATACACAAAGCCAGCAAAGGACGAAAATGTAGAAAGTTGTGCATTTGTATCTAAACATTTAATTGTTTTTTTAATTTGTGTGAAATCTCTAAAAATCATTTAATGAAGAACAGATACGATAGAACACCAATTAATTTAAATGAACCAAAATTTTACAGCTACGATACAACACTGCTTTTAGCTGTTTCTAGGCAATCAGTAATCGAGGAGAATTGCGGAACATCTCGTTTATGAACCAATTTGGCGGCGAAGGAACATCACAACTGATTTCAATGGCGTCCTGAAAAAAAATAACATCATTGGTTGTGAGAAGAGTAACAGGAATGCTAGAATCGAAAATGGATAAGAGATCAAAAGGGAAAAAAAAGATGATACTGGACACAACCTGTTCCTGTTTATGGGTTTTACAAGATAAACTGAAATGAGTAACCTCAACTGCAAATATACTGAACATATTGAACATAGATTTTTTTTTTTACCACAGACGAAAAGACGGTCTTTGGCTTTTGTTTACTGGTTGTGTAACCTCGTCGTCTCGTTGTGGATCTGTGTGGACAAGTCTTTGGAATTTTTCAGACAATGCTTTGTAAGATTGAATCTCTGTTGGTTCTACTTGGCTAATCGCGGCTTTTAAATGTCGCATGCTTATTTCCTCTGCTTCAACACTCTCCTGATTGATTAAACAATGTGAGACACCGCGATTAATATTTGACTTGCCACTGAAAAATATGAACTGGTGAAGAAAAGAAAAGAAAAGAAGCTAACCACGAGTGCGGCAATAGCTGCTTCTCTGCATATCGATGATATGTCAGCTCCTGTGTAGCCTTCGGTTATAGAAGCAAGCTCTTTAAGACAAATATCAGAGCTGCACGGGATTTTACGCAAATGGATTTTGAGTATTGCTTCACGATCAGCTTCATTAGGAGGTCCCACATATAGCAATCGGTCAAAGCGTCCTGAACCATTATAACATATTCGATTTCACCAAACCAACTTTCAAATTTTTGTTTGCAAAAATCGAAAGAATCATTGAGAGAAAGAAATTTACCAGGTCTTAGAAGGGCAGAATCGATCTTGTCAGGCCGATTTGTAGCAGCAATAACGGTAACACCAACTCTTTGATGCAAACCTGAGTTCAGAATATCATCTTAGAATCATTAGTTAAAACAACTTGCCTTTTCCACCAAGTATGATTGCCATTTTCCTACAATTTGAGAAGTGCATCAAGATATCACAATCCGAAGGGTTGTTGTTACTAACCATCGAGCTCCACAAGAAGTTGGCTCATTACTCTGTCTGAAACTGAAACCCCATCATTTTCTTTCCCCCTAATGGAGGCAAGACTATCTATCTCATCGAAAAAGATAATCGAGGGGGCATTTGCTCTTGCCTTTGCAAAAAGGGACCTCACAGCCTTCTCGGATTCACCAACCCATTTGCTGAATAGTTCTGGACCTTTGACTGCAAGAAAATTCAGCCTTGCTTCAGATGCTACTGCACGTGCCATAAGGGTCTTGCTACATCCAGGAGGACCGAACATCAGTATCCCACTTGGTGGCCTTGTGCCTATTCTCTTGAATGCGTCCTGATGTTTTTGAGGCCATTCTACTGCTTCCATTAGCTGTTTTTTCACCTCCTTTTGGCCACCAACATCTTCCCAGTTAACTTTAGGAACCTCTAATATCACCTGAGAATTGCACATCAACCAGAAATTAGACTGAGATCTACCAAAACTCTGGTTTAGCAATGGAACATCTCTAATAACATATGAATCTTACAAGAAAACTACCAAGACACTGGAACAACCACGGCTTTGGTCATTAGAACAATTCAAATGATTTTTTTTTTTTAATTTCCTATTCAAACCAGAGAGTATCTGAGGAAGTAGCATAAGAAGAGACCCAATCGTGTGAAATTGAATTTGCACCACAACAGTATAATGCTTTTCTCATTCATGCAATTTGATATATGACATGAAGAAACCGAAGAAAAGATCATCTTAATTAGATCAGAAAACGAGAAGAAAAAAAATGAGCCAGAATGAAGAAATCAATAATACGGAATGTTAGGAATAGCTCATCATAAAGTCGACTTGATGTCCTAGGAGATAAAATAAAATGGCAATACCTCACGCATGGCACTAGGTCTGATTTTGATCTTAGCTTTTTCAAAATCTTCAAATCCTACACTTAAGGCATTTTCTCCTTCTTTGGTTTCAGAACAAGAGTTGCCACTGTTTTGAATTTCATCTGTCCCATTTAAAACAAATGAACGCTGAGCCCCTGATGTCGTGGGTGAAGTGATACATGACGATGCAGAATCCGAACTATCAGATGATATGTCTGTCATTTTTGTCGAGGATTCAGAACCTCTACACTCAGAAGCCGCTATTGGTGTTTCTTCAAGAGTCAATTTGCTAGAGGAACTTCTCTGATCAAGATGCTGCCTTAAACAGACAAAGGCTGCCTCACAACACAGCGTAGCTAGATCTGCACCTACAAAACCATGGGTTGCCATAGAAAGCTGTTCAAGCTGGGTGTCTGAAAGTGAATGCCGCATCCCACTGAGAATTTTCTGAAGTATATCCAACCGTTGTGCAGAAGATGGAACACCTATATCATTAAGCAAATATTTGGAAACACATATTAGTGAGTAAGAATCTGAACTATATCACAGAAGATGGTCTATTTCCCACGAGTTTTTCATTTTACCAATTTCAATTTCCCTGTCAAGTCTTCCTGGTCGTCTCAGGGCGGGCTCAATGGAATCAGGCCTATTGGTTGCAGCAATTACAACAACGCCATCATTCCTACTTATTCCATCCATTAAATTCAGTAACGTAGCTACCATCCTCTGAGACAATTCTTCCCCTCCTTCTTTTCGTGCAGGAGCAATGGCATCCAAGTCATCAATGAATACCTTTACAAGAAAACAAAATTCTTCAAATCACAAGCAGCTAACTTGGTAAGATAAGATATCAATTGTTGGGGTAACAAGTGAATACCAGAATATTTCAATCTACAGTCAAAACTCAGGTGTATAATAAGGAGTAAAGTGCAAAACTCTAACCACAGCAGGTGCAGCATTGCTAGCAGATCTAAAAACCTCATCTAGAGCTTTCTCGCTTTCTCCCAAATAATGGCTTATAATCTCAGGTCCATTGACGGAGAAAAAGTTGACACCAGAATCACGGGCAAAAGACCGAGCCAAAGACGTCTTTCCTGTGCCTGGAGGTCCGTGAATAAGCACTCCTTTCGTAGGTCGCAAACCAAGACTAAAATGATCATGCCAGCGATAAACATAAGTAAAACAAAAATCTAAGCAGGTAGCAATATTCAAAAAAAATCTAACAATCAGATGGACTAAACCTTATAACTAGTAAAGCATATATATCAGCAGAACACCTACAGTTTTCATCAGGACAAAATGTATAAACACATTTTACTGGCTAGACAATATTCTCAACCACCCCAGTGAGCTCAGCAGACAGATAAATGAGCAGGATGACTTAAAATAATTCATGACCCACAAGGAAAACTGGACTAAATAAAAAATATTTCACTTTCCATGAATGTTTACGAGTACATTTCAGGTAGAGAGCATAGATCTGACTATACAGAGTCGCCTAAAATATGTGAAATGGTGAAATAGATGTCAAAATTGCTGTTCAAATAACTGAAATACTAACCTTGATAAGGAATTCTTTGTGGACGAAGAAACAATTATGTCCCTTAAAATAGCATATTCTTTAGAGAGACCACCTATCTTTGAAATTTCACATCCCATGTTTTCTTCTTCATCGTCTTCATCAAACTGCAGACCTTGCGCAGATGTTTTCTCTCGAATTTCAGATGCTAATCCCAGTGTATGATGGAGGTTTACTTTAGTTTCCCGGTTTATCATAAAAGCATAACTTCTATTGGAGGAATCAGATTGCTTTTTATTAGCCTTTTTGACACAGAAAATACAGATTTCTGAGAGAATTGGAACAGCAACAAAATTCCCATATAGCAGTCTACAAGGAGATAGCCACGAAGTTGCACAAATCTGCAAAAGTTTCTTCGAACTTTCATTGCTCAAGACCTCTCGCAGATCGATCGAACTTTCAGATGAAAATCGCTGCTTGGCACTGAGAACAGAGTCTTCTACGATTGATGAAGCCGGAGAATTGGGGCGAGGAGTGCTAAGCTTTTGCAAGTTTGATGGTGTCTTAGGTGTTGAATTCCCATTTCCGTTCTGCTCGTGAGGACTTTCAAGAGCAAGCTTCTCTATAGAACGAAAACCATTGTTGGCTTCTAACATATTCGTAAAGGGAGTCAACTCCAAAGACAACTCTTTGCAGGCAAGCAGCGAAAGCTGGTTGACATCATTTTCGTGCGATCCGCCATTACCGTTGAACTGATCACTTAAAGAAGGTCCGTTAACAGGATAAACAAAAACAGTCCTGCCTGAAACAGGGAAACCAAGCCCATAGCAGAGATTTGATGAAAGACGAACATCATCCTTCAAAACCTGCACAAATTCGAGAAAAAAATTGCAAATCGGCGTTCACAGAAGAAATTCAAAACAAAGAAAAATATCAGAGCTCAGAGTAAGCTGCAAGAAAGATTCTTCAGACCTTTGAAGAAGGGAAAACTGCGGCAAGAACAAAATAGTTCCCTGGTTCATCAGCAATGCTACTACTTTCGCATTCAACTCCATATTCAGCTTTTATCGAGCTGAGCGGGAAGCCGTTCGAAAACCTACTTCCTGGGCAAGCCAGTGATACCTATCATTCAAATTCAGTTCCCGAGATTTTCAAATCAGAATTCCGAAATCAACATTCGCAGCACAAAGCAGAAAAAAGCTTCGATTTTTACCGATACAGTGGAACCAGGGCCGACGGAAGCAGCGACCATGGAAGTTTCCGATAGCCAAATCTTAGAGCCTCTGATAGAGTCGGATGCGACATCGGCTACTCTTCCGATGATGGCAGATTTTCCGAGAAGACAAGGAAACGCAGCGGAAGCTTCTTCAATACTGCGCCTGAGTTCCTCCTCGTTGGTAGAATATGTATCTCGACCCGTTGCTGAAGACGCCGGAGTTCTTGGGGACGCAGGCGGTTCCGAATTGGAAAGCCGTGATGGCGTCCTCGAGTGCTTCTTCTTCGAAGGCATCTATAGCTTTGTTTCTCAACCCCGAATTTGTTCCCACGGTGAGTATAATATACCACCGCCGTTGATCGTCGCCGGAGATAGAGAGGCAAAAGCAAAAACCCTTCAATTATCTCCAACTTAGGTGTTTCATTTTGCAGTAACTCTGGTTTGGATCATTAACCAACCGAAGCCTTTTCTTTTGTCTGAATGAGCCCAAGCCCATATGTATATAAGTTTTTTAGTTGCAGCCAAAGTGTTCGATAAAATGTCTGAAAGAAAAACTCTTAACATCTTCCAAAAGCATCCTTACTATTACGGAAGGATTTCGTTGTTGGCTCTCTTTTCAATTTAATGGATATGTCAAAGGTTCTTGTTATTATTGGATCTAGTTAAAGTCTTCACTTTTTTTGGTTCGAATGGATTTTATGTGATTCACATCCTCTGGAGTAAAATTTTGACAAATCCTTGATCCTCTTAAATCATTGCAAGATGAAAGTTGAATAGAAAATAGGTAGGTGATAGAACAATTATTGAAAGTTGTCTCAGATCATTTTTTCTTTAGCTGGATCTTCCCTGAAAGAGTATCCTTTTGATACCAAGAAGATGAGCGTTGACAATGTAATGCTCCCAGTCAATGCCTCTGCCATCGAACCCAAACATCTTTCTCTCTTCCATTGACAGCTCTTGTATCAGACTTCTTGTATTGGTGTCGTCAAACCTGGTATTGACTATTTTGGTCAGTAATCTGATAGCTTTTTATTTTAGCTTAATTAAAAGAACAAGTCCAAGTAATGTTATTTACCGAGCTTGAAAGAACAAGTAAGGCTGATATAAGCTCGCTAGGGACTCAAAATACTTTAGCTTCCTCTTCCCCCTCATGCTCAGTGTGGTATGTGACTCTGCTTCTCCTTCTCCGTTCTTCATCTCTCCTTCTTGTTTTGCTATAGTGTTGGATACAGAGGAGGTGAAATCCTCTAAGGAACTGTGGAACTTCATACGCTCTAAGTCTTTCGTTGTTTCCCTCAATGGAGAGTCACGCAGATGTTGATGAGAGAAGTCCATCAACTCCCCAAGTCGCAGGGGATTCGCATGAGATGTTGAAGTGACATTGTAAACTTTGAGCTCCGGTTCGTTGCCACAACCATGCTTTGCCATGGCTGCTATTGTCGCGTTCACAACCATATCAACAGGTATCATATCAAAATAAGATTGATAATCTCCCCACAAGTCAGGAATCTTGTATTTTCCATAGGCCAAGATTAATGGAGCACTCGTCCTGTTTTTTTTTAAACCAAATGAAAATGTCAATTGAGAAACCAGAAGCTAATCTAGTCCCTTTGTCTTTGAAAAAAGAAAATATTTTAACCTTATTCCTTGGAGCCAGCCAGGGAAAGGCTCCTTGTAAGAGCTTTCGATAATACTTGGTCTTATGATCACTACAGGCAGATCTCCACGCTGGTTGTGGATTACAGACTCACCCATGGCTTTTGTGAATGTGTAAGTGTTTATCCATCCGTAGTGTTGAGCTCTGGTTTCTCATAAGATAATAATAAGGTTGTTTCAGATTTTGGTACATAAGAATGTGCAGAAAGTAAGTTTTTTCTCAATTATCCTCACCTTTCGATACCAAGTTCTTTTAGTTTCTTGATTTCTTCACTGCCATGGAAATTCTTTGCAGCTTCTGAAGCTAGTTTCATCTCGGTTTCAATGTTCAAGTCAGAAGTTATGTTCTCTCCAATGCAGAGAGGAGTCTCTAGTACTGTTCCCTCTTTCTTACCAGTCACATAAGCTATATATAACAAACAAACAAAAACAAAAATCAGTTTCCGAAACTATTCTTAAGAAACAAAAAAAACCTCTTTTGAGCCAAAACATAAACTCATACCAGTTGAATAATGAAGAAAAAGTTTCAGTTTCTTGCAGTTCTTGCCAAAGCTCAAAAGCCGACCAGGTCCAAGAGCGTTGACGTTTAAAGCAGAGTCGTATCTGTTTCCGTTTGCTTGGGTTAGAAGCAAGTGTTCGTTTGCAAGAAAATAAAATATATCAGAGCAAAGAAAGAAACAGAGGAAACACCTGTCGTCAAATGTTGTGCGACCTGCACAGCTTATAATGACATCAATCTCATCACTAATCTTGACAGCTATTTCAAATTCGATCCCGAGGTTGTCTTCTCCAATGTCTCCGATTACTGGTATCAACTTGCTCTTCATGAAGGCTTCGTAAGAGCTCCCGTGCATTTGCTTCAGAAGCTTGAACAGATCCGAGCTTATGATCTGTATGGAACAAATGGATACAAATTGGAGAAACGATAAGAAAAGTAAAACAAAAAAAAGAGTCGAGTAAAGCTAACGGATGAGATTGAATACAGAACCTCATCATAGAGTCTCTTGTTGGCTGATTCTTGATCCTTGGATTTGATCAGAAGGAAGATCTTCCCAATCTCAGGACTTGCCCTTAACAATTTCTCAATCAACACTGCAACAAAAAGAATTTTCAAATAGTAGTTTACTTGGGCAAAAAGAAAGCTCTGTTTTAGGTTTTAAGTTTGTTCACCTTTAGCAAGAAACCCTGTTGCACCAGTAACAAGATAGCTTTTCGCTTTTAAGAAAGGGAGGATTCCAACTCCGTAGCTGACACTAGGTGTCTCTGTCTCAGGCATCGTAAACAGCGTCACAGCTTTCAGGGACGTCTCGCGATAACAACAACAAGTTTGGACTCTACGAGTCGTCTGTGACAAACGACGAGCCAAGAAGTGGTTTGGTTTGCTGGCGAAAGAGGAGAAGAAGCTGACGCCATCCAATTTGACGGCGTTGCTTGTGGCGAGGAGATTTGTGATAGCCATTTTTAGTTGCCAACACAATGAAAACTTTTAATATGTTTTGTTCTTTTTGGAGGGCTTTTGTGTGAGAATATATAATACAATTTCGTAGGAAATAATGCGGTTAAGTCTCACAGTCAGGGTGTCAGATGAAGTCAAATATATAATAATATTACAAAATATCAGTAAAAGAATGCATAAATCTCATCCAATAATTAAAGTCACATTATTGTTTCTTCCATTTGTGTGGTTCATGTTTTGGACTTGTGGAAAACAAGCTTTAAAACAAAGTTCAATTACTTTCTTTTTTGTTACAAATCAAATCATATTGTTTGGTTCATGTTTTGGCCTTGTGAAAAACAAGGCTTTAGAAAAAATAAAAGCTGCCTTTTTTAATTTATTTATAAGCATTACTATGAGGAAGAGTTTACGTAGTCAGAATGTAACACAGCAGACAGAGCTGCCGGAACATAAAAAATAATTAGTTGAGAGAGAGCATTATTAGGAATCGTATATTTAGATAAAATGTCGACTGCCTTCAAATACAACTTGTCGATGTCCGTGACTCCAACAGTGCTGCATCGCCATAATGAGAGCTTGATATTCACTCTCTTGAGCATTTGAGAGAGTCATGCCTTTAGCATGACCAGAACCATTATAAAACCCAGCGCTATCTCCTCGCTTGCTGTAAATTAGAGTTATTGAAGCAACCATCAAATTATAAAAGAGTTATTGAAGAAAGATCCATGAAAATTACATTTCTTCCATCCCTGAGGCGGGCGTTTCCAAGATTTAGAATGCATCATTCCTTGTACAGGAGGATAAAAAGTAGGATTAACTTTCTGAGATAAGTGTGCTTCCAAATCCGACCATTCTTTGCCAATTGAAGCAGTTTGTGCCATGGAATTTGTTTCTGCTGAAATACAAGAGTGTTAGCTTATTTTTATTTTATTTATTTTCACGGATAATCTAATTTTTTTATACTTTATTGTTTTTTAATTTTTATTAAATTGTAAATTTCGCGTATACGCAGAATTTTATCTAGTATTCTATAATTGTAAATTTCGCGTATATGTCCTCGGATTCCACCCGTGGGCTGCCAAATCATCTCCTTATCCATTTCCAATTTGGTGGATCCGTTAAAGGCTCTGGGACAAAGTTCGATCTGTTCTTTCTTTAGGCACACCAAACTGTAAGTCGTCTTTACTGTTCTAATTGTACAAGGAAATATAATTTTGGTCAGGAACTTGTAATGTAACACCCAATATCTTCACTTTTTGGTTTGAATAGATTTTAGGCGAGTTCATAAAGATAGGAGATACACTTGGTTAAATCATTCTCCTTAACTGGATCTTTGCCGAAAGAGTTCCCTTTTGAGACCTGGAAGATGAACGTCGACAATGTAATGCTCCCAGTCAATGCAACTGCCATCGAACCCAAACATCTTTCTCTCTTCCATTGACAGCTCCTGAATCAGACTCCTTGTATTGGTGTCGTCAAACCTGCTATTGACCATTTTGATCACTACTCTGATAGCATATATTTTTTGCTTAATAAAAGAACAAATCCAAGTTATGTTATTTACCGAGCTTGAAAGAACAAGTAAGGCTGATATGTTCTTGCTAGGGACTCAAAATACTTTAGCTTCCTCTTGCCCTTGATGCTCAGTGTGGTATGTGACTCTCCTCCTCCTTCTCCATTCTTCATCTCTCTTTCTTGTTTCGCTATAGTGTTGGATACAGAGGAGGTGAAACCCTCTAAAGAACTGTGGAATTTCATACGCTCTAAGTCGAACACTGTTTCTGTCAATGGATATTCACACAGATGTTGATGAGAGAGGTCCATCAACTCGCCAACTCGAAGGGGATTCGCATGAGAAGAAGAAGTGACATTGTAAACTTTGAGGTCTGAGACATTACCACAACCGTGCTTTGCCATGCCTGCTATTGCCGCGTTCGCAACCATATCGACAGGTATAATGTCACAAAAAGATTGATAATCTGCCCACATGTCAGAAATTTGGTCTTTTGCATAGGCCAAGATTAATGGAGAACTCATCCTGTTTTTTTTGTTTTTAGACCAAATAAAAATGTCAACTAAATAAGAAGCTAATCTAGTCCCTTTGCGTTTGAAAAAAAAAGAAAATATATATTTAACCTTATTCCTTGGAGCCAGCCAGGGAAAGGATCTTTGTAAGAGCTTTCGATAATACTTGGTCTTATGACCACTACGGTCAGATCTCCACGCTGGTTGTGAATTAAAGACTCTCCCATGGCTTTTGTGAATGTGTAAGTGTTTTCCCATCCGTAGTGTTTAGCTCTGGTTTCTCATAAGATAATAACAAGTTTGTTTCAGATTTTGGTACATAAGAATGTGCAGATAGTAAGTTTTTCTCATTCATCCTCACCTTTCGATACCAAGTTCTTTTAGTCTCTTGATTTCTTCACTGCCATGGAACTTTTTTACAGCTTCTGAAGCAAGTTTCATCTCGGTTTCAATGTTCAAGTCAGAAGTTAAGTTTTCTCCAATGCAGAGAGGAGTCTCTAGTACTGTTCCCTCTTTCTTACCAGTCACATAAGCTATATAACAAACAAAAAATCAGTTTCCGAAACTTTTCTTAAGAAAAAAAAACCCTCTTTTAGGCCATAACATAAACTCATACCAGTTGAAAAATGGAGAAAAAGTTTCAGTTTCTTGCAGTTCTTGCCAAAGCTCAAAAGCCGACCAGGTCCAAGAGCGTTGACGTTTAAAGCAGAGTCGTATCTGTTTCCGTTTGCTTGCGTTAGAAGAAAGTGTTCGTTTGCAAGAAAATAAAATATATCAGAGCAAAGAAAGAAACAGAGGAAACACCTGTCGTCGAATGTTGTGCGACCTGCACAGCTTATAATGACATCAATCTCATCACTAATCTTGACAGCTATTTCAAATTCGATCCCGAGGTTGTCTTCTCCAATGTCTCCGATTACTGGTATCAACTTGCTCTTCATGAAGGCTTCGTAAGAGCTCCCGTGCATTTGCTTCAGAAGCTTGAACAGATCCGAGCTTATGATCTGTATGGAACAAATGGATACAAATTGGAGAAACGATAAGAAAAGTAAAACAAAAAAAAGAGTCGAGTAAAGCTAACGGATGAGATTGAATACAGAACCTCATCATAGAGTCTCTTGTTGGCTGATTCTTGATCCTTGGATTTGATCAGAAGGAAGATCTTCCCAATCTCAGGACTTGCCCTTAACAATTTCTCAATCAACACTGCAACAAAAAGAATTTTCAAATAGTAGTTTACTTGGGCAAAAAGAAAGCTCTGTTTTAGGTTTTAAGTTTGTTCACCTTTAGCAAGAAACCCTGTTGCACCAGTAACAAGATAGCTTTTCGCTTTTAAGAAAGGGAGGATTCCAACTCCGTAGCTGACACTAGGTGTCTCTGTCTCAGGCATCGTAAACAGCGTCACAGCTTTCAGGGACGTCTCGCGATAACAACAACAAGTTTGGACTCTACGAGTCGTCTGTGACAAACGACGAGCCAAGAAGTGGTTTGGTTTGCTGGCGAAAGAGGAGAAGAAGCTGACGCCATCCAATTTGACGGCGTTGCTTGTGGCGAGGAGATTTGTGATAGCCATTTTTAGTTGCCAACACAATGAAAACTTTTAATATGTTTTGTTCTTTTTGGAGGGCTTTTGTGTGAGAATATATAATACAATTTCGTAGGAAATAATGCGGTTAAGTCTCACAGTCAGGGTGTCAGATGAAGTCAAATATATAATAATATTACAAAATATCAGTAAAAGAATGCATAAATCTCATCCAATAATTAAAGTCACATTATTGTTTCTTCCATTTGTGTGGTTCATGTTTTGGACTTGTGGAAAACAAGCTTTAAAACAAAGTTCAATTACTTTCTTTTTTGTTACAAATCAAATCATATTGTTTGGTTCATGTTTTGGCCTTGTGAAAAACAAGGCTTTAGAAAAAATAAAAGCTGCCTTTTTTAATTTATTTATAAGCATTACTATGAGGAAGAGTTTACGTAGTCAGAATGTAACACAGCAGACAGAGCTGCCGGAACATAAAAAATAATTAGTTGAGAGAGAGCATTATTAGGAATCGTATATTTAGATAAAATGTCGACTGCCTTCAAATACAACTTGTCGATGTCCGTGACTCCAACAGTGCTGCATCGCCATAATGAGAGCTTGATATTCACTCTCTTGAGCATTTGAGAGAGTCATGCCTTTAGCATGACCAGAACCATTATAAAACCCAGCGCTATCTCCTCGCTTGCTGTAAATTAGAGTTATTGAAGCAACCATCAAATTATAAAAGAGTTATTGAAGAAAGATCCATGAAAATTACATTTCTTCCATCCCTGAGGCGGGCGTTTCCAAGATTTAGAATGCATCATTCCTTGTACAGGAGGATAAAAAGTAGGATTAACTTTCTGAGATAAGTGTGCTTCCAAATCCGACCATTCTTTGCCAATTGAAGCAGTTTGTGCCATGGAATTTGTTTCTGCTGAAATACAAGAGTGTTAGCTTATTTTTATTTTATTTATTTTCACGGATAATCTAATTTTTTTATACTTTATTGTTTTTTAATTTTTATTAAATTGTAAATTTCGCGTATACGCAGAATTTTATCTAGTATTCTATAATTGTAAATTTCGCGTATATGTCCTCGGATTCCACCCGTGGGCTGCCAAATCATCTCCTTATCCATTTCCAATTTGGTGGATCCGTTAAAGGCTCTGGGACAAAGTTCGATCTGTTCTTTCTTTAGGCACACCAAACTGTAAGTCGTCTTTACTGTTCTAATTGTACAAGGAAATATAATTTTGGTCAGGAACTTGTAATGTAACACCCAATATCTTCACTTTTTGGTTTGAATAGATTTTAGGCGAGTTCATAAAGATAGGAGATACACTTGGTTAAATCATTCTCCTTAACTGGATCTTTGCCGAAAGAGTTCCCTTTTGAGACCTGGAAGATGAACGTCGACAATGTAATGCTCCCAGTCAATGCAACTGCCATCGAACCCAAACATCTTTCTCTCTTCCATTGACAGCTCCTGAATCAGACTCCTTGTATTGGTGTCGTCAAACCTGCTATTGACCATTTTGATCACTACTCTGATAGCATATATTTTTTGCTTAATAAAAGAACAAATCCAAGTTATGTTATTTACCGAGCTTGAAAGAACAAGTAAGGCTGATATGTTCTTGCTAGGGACTCAAAATACTTTAGCTTCCTCTTGCCCTTGATGCTCAGTGTGGTATGTGACTCTCCTCCTCCTTCTCCATTCTTCATCTCTCTTTCTTGTTTCGCTATAGTGTTGGATACAGAGGAGGTGAAACCCTCTAAAGAACTGTGGAATTTCATACGCTCTAAGTCGAACACTGTTTCTGTCAATGGATATTCACACAGATGTTGATGAGAGAGGTCCATCAACTCGCCAACTCGAAGGGGATTCGCATGAGAAGAAGAAGTGACATTGTAAACTTTGAGGTCTGAGACATTACCACAACCGTGCTTTGCCATGCCTGCTATTGCCGCGTTCGCAACCATATCGACAGGTATAATGTCACAAAAAGATTGATAATCTGCCCACATGTCAGAAATTTGGTCTTTTGCATAGGCCAAGATTAATGGAGAACTCATCCTGTTTTTTTTGTTTTTAGACCAAATAAAAATGTCAACTAAATAAGAAGCTAATCTAGTCCCTTTGCGTTTGAAAAAAAAAGAAAATATATATTTAACCTTATTCCTTGGAGCCAGCCAGGGAAAGGATCTTTGTAAGAGCTTTCGATAATACTTGGTCTTATGACCACTACGGTCAGATCTCCACGCTGGTTGTGAATTAAAGACTCTCCCATGGCTTTTGTGAATGTGTAAGTGTTTTCCCATCCGTAGTGTTTAGCTCTGGTTTCTCATAAGATAATAACAAGTTTGTTTCAGATTTTGGTACATAAGAATGTGCAGATAGTAAGTTTTTCTCATTCATCCTCACCTTTCGATACCAAGTTCTTTTAGTCTCTTGATTTCTTCACTGCCATGGAACTTTTTTACAGCTTCTGAAGCAAGTTTCATCTCGGTTTCAATGTTCAAGTCAGAAGTTAAGTTTTCTCCAATGCAGAGAGGAGTCTCTAGTACTGTTCCCTCTTTCTTACCAGTCACATAAGCTATATAACAAACAAAAAATCAGTTTCCGAAACTTTTCTTAAGAAAAAAAAACCCTCTTTTAGGCCATAACATAAACTCATACCAGTTGAAAAATGGAGAAAAAGTTTCAGTTTCTTGCAGTTCTTGCCAAAGCTCAAAAGCCGACCAGGTCCAAGAGCGTTGACGTTTAAAGCAGAGTCGTATCTGTTTCCGTTTGCTTGGGTTAGAAGAAAGTGTTCGTTTGCAAGAAAAGAAAGAAACAGAGGAAACACCTGTCGTCGAATGTTGTGCGACCTGCACAGCTTATAATGACATCAATCTCATTACTAATCTTGGCTGCTATTTTAGATTCGATCCCGAGATTGTCTTCTCCAATGTCTCCGATTACTGGAATCAACTTGCTCTTCATGAATTCTTCGTAAGAGCTCCCGTGCATTTGCTTCATAAGCTTGAACAGATCCGAGCTTATGATCTTGTATGGAACAAATGGATACAAAATTGGAGAAACCAAAAAGAAAAGTTAAAAAAAAAAAAGAGTCGAGTAAAGATGAGATTGAATACAGAACCTCATCATAGAGTCTCTTGTTGGCTGATTCTTGATCCTTGGATTTGATCAGAAGGAAGATCTTCCCAATCTCTGGACTTGCCCTCAACAATTTCTCAATCAACACTGCAACAAAAAGAAATTTCAAATAATAGTTTACTTGGGCAAAAAGAAAGCTCTGTTTTAGGTTTAAGTTTTTTTTACCTTTAGCAAGAAACCCTGATGCACCAGTAACAAGATAGCTATTCCCTTTTAAGAAACGGACGATTCCAATCCCCTCACCGTCACTCATTGTTTCTCTCTCGGGCATAGTAAACGGCGTCACAGCTTTCAACGACATCTCACGATAACAACAAGTAGTTTGGACTCTAAGAGTCGTCTGTGACCAACGACGAGCCAACAAGTGGTTTGGTTTTCCGGAGAAGAAACTGACGGTATCCAACTTGACGGCATTGCCGGTGGCTAAGAGACTAGTGATAGACATTTTTAGTTACCAACAAAATATAAAGATGGTGAAAGCTTTTAATTTGGAGGGTCGTTGTGTGACGATCGATTATATAACTTTTACAATATATATATATATATATATATATATATATATATATATATATATATCTGTATATAGAAGAGACCAAATGCAAGGAAAGTGGTTACGAAGACAGAGATATGATCAGATGAAGACAAAAAAAATTGCTCTGTCATGACAAGGTTTTACATCATACAACTTTTACAATATATATATATCTGTATCAGCTCTTGGACGTTTCTAGATCTTGATGTAGATGTGTTACCTGGCCGTGAGGAATATTATTTATTTGATGTGTTACCGTCTCGGTCCATTCACATTGCTAAAAGATCTGAAAACCTCATCTAGAGCTTTAAAAATCATTTTCTGGATTGCTAGATCTGGATATCTGAAAACCTCACGTTTCTGGATCTGAAAACCTCATCTAGAGATTTCTGGATTGCTTTAAAAATCATTTGACATTCCCTGCACATTTCTAGCCGATCAAAATAGCTGCTTGGCAGTGAAAGCAGAGGAAGATGGTTAACATCATTATTTTGCGATCCAACATTTCGGTTGAATTTGAAAGTGTCTCATGTGTAAGAACTGAAACAGAGCAGTAAACTAACAAAGTGTCCTAATTAGCCTGCCTGACACATCACCACATTATAAACAGGCTCTGAACTTATTACAAACAAACGGATTTCTAAGCAAACAGAATTGCAGGTTTTGGTGTTTCAAATAGTTGCAGGTTTTTCATAAGAGTTGCAGGTTTTTAATCGTTAAAACACAGCTCCATAACAAAGATATAAAACAAGATAGGACTTAGTAAAAACAGAATCTGTTAAAACAGAACTTCTAAGTGAACACAAACACTTGTACCAAAATTATTGAAAAGTCTTAAACCTTACATGCAATATATTTTTCCATTCATATCTTAATTCACTCTTTTTAACTGGATTTTCCTTGAAAGAGTACCCTTTTGATACCAAGAAGATGAACGTTGACAATGTAATGCTCCCAGTCAATGCCTCTGCAATCAAACTCAAACATCTTTCTCTCTTCCATTGACAACTCCTGAATCAGACTCCTTGTATTGGTGTCGTCAAACCTAGTAAAATTGACTATGCGTCAGTAATCTATATAGCTTTTTGGCTTAATTAAAAGAACAAGTCCAAGTTATGTTATTTACCGTGCTTGAAAGAAGGTGTAAGGCTGATATGTTCTTGCTAGGGACTCAAAATACTTTAGCTTCCTCTTGCCCCCCATGCTCAGTGTGGTATGTGACTCTTCCTCTCCTTCTCCATTCTTCTTCTCTCTTTCTTGTTTTGCTATTTTGTTGGATACAGAGGAAGTGAAATCCTCGAAGGAACTGTGGAATTTTATACGCTCTAAGTCTAGCTCTGTGTCTGTCAATGGATAGTCACACAGATGTTGATGAGAGAAGTCCATCAACTCGCCAGCTCGCAGGGGATTCGCATGAGAAGAAGAAGTGGCAGTGTAAACTTTGAGCCCTGGGACATTACCACAACCGTGCTTTGCCATGGCTGCTATTGCCGCGTTGGCAGCCATATCAACAGGTATAATGTCAAATAAAGATTGAGAATCTGCCCACAAGTCAGAAATTTGGTCTTTTCCATAGGCCAAGATAAATGGAGCACTCATCCTGTTTTTTTTTTTTATATATATAAGAAAACCAAGTAGAAATGTCAATTGAAAAAGAAGCTAATCTGGTCCTTTTGTCTTTGAAAAAAGAAAATATTTTAACCTTATTCCTTGGAGCCAGCCAGGGAAAGGCTCCTTGTAAGAGCTTTCGATAATACTTGGCCTTATGATCACTACAGGCAGATCTCCACGCTGGTTGTGAATTACAGACTCACCCATGGCTTTTGTGAATGTGTAAGTGTTTTCCCATCCGTAGTGTTGAGCTCTGTTTTCTCATCATAAGATCATACATATATTTTTAGATTTTGGCAAATAAGAAGTTGCAGAAAGTAAGTTTTTTCTCAATTATCCTCACCTTTCGATACCAAGTTCTTTCCGTTTCTTGGTTTCTTCACTGCCATGAAATTTCTTTACAGCTTCTGAAGCTAGTTTCATCTCGGTTTCAATGTTCAAGTCAGAAGTTATGTTTTCTCCGATGCAGAGAGGAGTCTCCAATACAGTCCCTTCTTTCTTACCAGTCACATAAGCTATATAACCAAATCAAAAAAAAAGAAAAAACAGTTTGCGAAACTTCTCTTAATAAAAACCCTTTTTAGGCCAAAAGATAAACTTATACCAGTTGAAAAATGGAGAAAAAGTTTCAGTTTCTTGCAGTCCTTGCCGAAGCTCAAGAGACGGCCAGGTCCAAGAGCGTTGACATTTAAAGCAGAGTCGTATCTGTTTCCGTTTGCTTGGGTTAGAAGTAAAATCAAAAATTATAATTTGTTAGGGATTAAAGAAAAAAACAGAGGAAAACCTGTCGTCAAATGTTGTACGACCAGCACAACTTATAATGATATCAATCTCCTCACTAATCTTGTCTGCTATTTCAGATTCGATCCCGAGGTTGTCTTCTCCAATATCTCCAATTACTGGAATCAACTTGCTCTTCATGAAGGCTTCGTAAGAGCTCCCATGCATTTGCTTCAGAAGCTTGAACAGATCCGAAGTAATGATCTGTGTGGAACAAAATTGGAGTACGGAAAAGAAAAAAATGAAAAGTATGAGTAAAGCGAAAGGATGAGATTGAATACAGAACCTCGTCATAGAGTCTCTTGTTGGCTGATTCTTGATCCTTGGATTTCATCAGAACAAAGATCTTCCCAATCTCAGGACTTGCCCTCAACAGTTTCTCAATCAACACTGCAGCAAACAATGTTTCCAATTAGAAAAATCAGTTTACTTGGACAAGAAGAAAACTCTGTTTTAGGGCTTTCTTACCTTTAGCAAGAAACCCTGTTGCACCGGTAACCAAATAGCTCTTCCCTTTTAAGAAACGGACGATTCCAATCCCCTCACCGTCACTCTTTGTTTCTCTCTCGGGCATAGTAAACGGCGTCACAGCTTTCAACGACATCTCACGATAACAACAAGTAGTTTGGACTCTAAGAGTCGTCTGTGACCAACGACGAGCCAACAAGTGGTTTGGTTTGCCGGAGAAGAAACTGACGGTGTCCAATTTGACGGCATTGCTGGTGGCTAGGAGACTGGTGATAGACATTTTTAGTTACCAACAGAATACAGAGAAGATGAAAGCTTTTAATTTGGAGGGTCTTTGTGTGAGAACCGACTATATAAATAGCACGCACATCACGTTGCTATAAAGAAGAGACAAAATGCAAGGAAACTACGAAGAAAGAGAGAGATGAAGACAAAAAGAATGTTCTGTCTTGGCAAGGTTTTACATGGTAGATCATCTTTTACAATATAAATATCAATATATGTCAGCTCTTGGACGTTTCCAGATCTTGATGTAGATATGTTACCTGTCTTGGCCGTGAGGATTATTTTTATTTTATTTGATGTATTATCGTCTCGGTCCATTCACATTGCTAGCAGATCTGAAAACTGAAGATGTTGGCTTTTAAAAATCATTTTCTGGATTGCTAGCACGTTTCTTGATTGCTAGAAGATCGGGATTTCTGAAAACCTCACGTTTTTGGTTTGCTAGCAGATCTGGATTTCTGATAACCTCACGTTTCTGGATTGCTAGAAGATATGAAAACCTCATCTAGAGCCTATAAAATCATTGACATTCACATTGCTAACAGATCAAATTCGCTGCTTGGCAGTGAAAGCAAGCTTCTCTGTATAAAGAAAATCATTTTCTGCTTGTAACATATTCCTAAAGGGAGTCAACTCCAAACACAACCCTTTCAGGCAAGCAGCGAAAGCTGGTTGGCATCATTTTCGTGCCATCCGCCATTACCGTTGAATTTGAAAGTGTCCCATGTGTAAGAACTGAAAAGAGTTCGTATGTAGAGAAGACATTGGACCAACAGTATTGTTTAAATAAAGATATGAGACAACGGCAAAATGTGGATTGATAAACCCGAAAATTCATAAAGAAAGCTGATACACTAAGTGAAAACAAGCACTTGTACCAAAATTATTGAAGTTTGTTAAACCTACATGGAATATATTTTTTTCATTCATATCTTAAATCACACTCTTAGATCTTTCATGGAAGAGTTCCCTTTTGAGACCTGGAAGATGAACATTGACAATGTAATGCTGCCAATCAATGCATGTGTCATCAAACTCAAACATCTTTCTCTCTTCCTTTGATAGCTCTGGCTGGTATCAGACTTCTTGTCTTGGTGTTGTCAAACCTAGGATATTGACTATGAGTCGGTAATCTAAATACAAAAACAAGTCCAAGTATGTTATTTTGCCATTTACCGTGCTTGAAAGAAGGTGTACGGCTGATATGTTGTTGCTATGGACACTAAATACTTTAGCTTCCTCTTCCCCTTCATGCTCAATGTGGTATATGAATCTGCTATTCCTTCTTGTCTTCCGGTGTTCATCTCTCTTTCTTGTTTTTCTATTCTGTTGGATACAGAGGAAGTGAAATCCTCTAAGGAACTGTGGAATTTCATACGCTCTAAGTCTATCTCTGTGTCTGTCAATGGATAGTCACACAGATGTATTAAGGAAAGAGTATAGAGATTGATATTATCTATACTCTCAATCATATATTCTCTTATTTCTTATATGATACCAGGAGAGAATCCGCGCGATGCGCGGATTTTATTTTAAATTAAGTTTTAAATAAATTATTTTTAGATTTCTATTTTGACTATTGTTTTTTTTTAAGAATTTTAATTTTTTACTCTTTTTTTTTGATGATCTTTGAAAGTTCTTTCATACATTATTTTATGAATCTTTATTTATTCTTTAATTTTCATACTCTTCTCATTTATCTATATATTAACATTATAATAATTTTTTTTTTTCAATTTATCATTTTGAAGTTTTATTTTACATATCTTGCGTTAAATCCATATTTTTCATGTTTTAAAATTTTGTATATTTTTGTATCTATTTTTCTTTTTCTTTATTTTTATCTTCTTCTCTATATTTTTTTATATAATTTGTTATCTTCTCGATTTTTTATTGAATAATTTGTTGTGTCTTAAGAATTTACTAAATCACTCAAAAAATATATTAATATATTTAAAATTATGTATTATATAATATTAATATATTTATTATTTTTTAAAATTAAATTGGAATTTCATCTACTTATAATAATTTTTAAATAGTTGAAATCAAATTTAATAGTTTTATGTATAGTTAATTGTACATATGTTAATATTTATTTATGTTACTTGACGTTTTAAAAAAAAAAAATTACTATTTTCAATTTATCATTTTGAGGATTTATTTATTTATGCGTTTGGGGCATAAGTTTATAATTGATATACATATAAATTAAAAAAGTGCTTCTAATTTAATATGTAAAATATATATACAATATCGTAAGTTTCAGAGAGGATAGTCAAAAAATACCCATGACATAATGGAAAAGAACGGACTTCTTTTATTGAGAGGATTATAAGATTGAATCCGTATGAATGCAAATAAAAGGATAAAAATATTTTGTTTGGTACAGATTTAATACAAATAAAATAATTTTTTGAAAATTAAATAATAAATGATACGTGTCATACTCTGAGATGCTGAAGTGGCAGGTCATTTAGACAGCCATTAAGCTTTCATATAGTAAAAAATAAGAACAATAAAAAAAAATATAATGATATATTATTTTTTAAAATTAAATTAGAATTTCATCTATTTATAATAATTTTTAAATAGTTGTATTCAAATTTAGTGGTTTTTATGTATAGTTAATTGTACATATGTTAATATTTATTTATGTTACTAGATGTTTTTAAAAAAAATAATTGCTTTTTTCAATTTATCATTTTGAGGTTTTTTTTATTTATACGTTTGTGGCATAAGTCTATAATTGATATACATATAAATTAAAAAAAAGTGCTTATAATTTAATATGTAAAACATAGAGACAATATCATACGTTTTTAGAGAAGGTTGTCAAACAGTGCCCATGGCAGAATGGAAAAAGTGATCTTTTTTAATTGAAAAGGTTATGGGTTCAAAATCCCATTAATGCAAATAAGAGGATAAAATAATTTATTTAATTCAGATAAAATAATTTTTTAAAAATTTAATGAGTAAGTGCCACGTGGCGCTTTCTCACGTGCTGACGTGGCAGAAGCAGGAGAGAGCCCTTCTCCTTTCATATAGTAGATTATCATTAATGCTTGATTCTCATAGCTCTTATATATATAGACATGTAGACATGTAACTCTATCATTATCAATAACAAACAAGATATTCATATTCAATATGGTATCAGAGCAGGTTATATGTGTGAGTTTTGATCCACCGATCAAACTCACACGGTTTTCTTCTATTTTTAGTAAGCTTGTGTTCCTTTTTCCTTTTGTTTTTCCTATTTATAAGCCAAGTGCTTCTTATATTCAAGCATATCATGTACCTCTGGATCTAAGCTATATGCTTCCAAATTTGTTGATGAGAGAAGTCCATCAACTCGCCAACTCGCAGGGGATTCGCATGAGAAGAATAAGTGGCAGTGTAAACTTTGAGCCCTGGGACATTACCACAACCGTGCTTGCCATGACTGCTATTGCCGCTTTCGCAACCATATCAACAGGTATAATGTCACAAAAAGATTTATAATCTGCCCACATGTCAGAAATTTTAAAATATACAATTCCAATTCCAACATCATATAAATCAGAACCACACAGACTATTCGTCAAATATAAATAAATCAAGAGAAGATTTTTTTCTTGTTCAGAAAATAGCACAAAAGCCCGTTGAATTTGGATGTGTCTCATGTGTAAGGACTGAAACAGAACGTGCAAAGCAGAGCTCGTATGTAGAGAAGACATTGGACCAACAGTATTGATTAAATAAAGATATGGGCCAACGGCAAAATGTGGATTGATAAACCCGAAAATTCATACACTAGCTAAGTGAACACATGCAGTATCTTAAACCAAAATTATTGAAAAATCTTAAACCTACATGCAGTATCTTTTTCCATTCATATCTTAAATCACTCTCTTTAACTGGATCTTGATAGCAGTTTCAAAACAGTGATAGATTCAAGCTCAAAGAGCTTTATTGGAAGAGATTAAAGACAGATGTAAAACGTAAATAGCTCATTGAAGAGCTTTATTCATGTGCAAAGAAAGTAAAAAGGGAAAGACTTTATATTGTCACCAAGATAGATATATGTTCGTTTAATACATGAAATTGAGAAAGGAAGAGTTGCTTTTGGCAACTCAAGGGTACATCTCTTGATCACAAAGAAAACATATTCATACTAAATAACTTGAAGAGAAACCCTAGATACATGGGCTACGATCATCACATTCACATTGGGCTTATTATGAGCTTGCGTTTGATAGATCTTTCAACAAAGAGTTCCCTTTTGAGACCTGGAAGATGAACGTTGACAATGTAATGCTCCCAGTCAAGGCATCTGCAATCAAACTCAAAGATCATTCCCTCTTCCATTGACAACTCCTGAATCAAACTCCTTGTATTGGTGTCGTCGAACCTAAGACATTGACTAAGAGTCAATAGTCTAAATAGCTTTTTGCTATAAAAAAAAAGAACAAGTCCAAGTATGTTATTTACCGTGCTTGACAGAAGGAGTAAGGCTGATATGTTCTTGCTAGGGACTCAAAATACTTTAGCTTCCTCTTGCCCTTCATGCTCAATGTGGTATGTGACTCTCCTCCTCCTTCTCCTCTTCCGGTGGTCATCTCTCTTTCTTGTTTTGCTATTTTGTTGGATACAGAGGAGGTGAAATCATCTAAGGAACTGTGGAATTTTATACGCTCTAAGTCTTTCACTGTGTCTGTCAATGGAGAGTCACACAGATGTTGATGACAGAGGTCCATGAACTCGCCAAGTCGCAGGGGATACGCATGAGAAGAAGAAGTGACAGTGTAAACTTTGAGCTCTGGGACATTACCACTGCCGTGCTTTGTCATGGCTGCTATTGCCGCGTTTGCAACCATATCAACAGGTATAATGTCACACAAAGTTTGAGAATCTGCCCACAAGTCAGAAATGAGGTCTTTTCCATAGGCCACGATAAATGGAGCAGTCATCCTGTTTTTTTTTTAAAACCAAGTATAAATGTCAATTGAAAAAGAAGCTAATCTAGTTCTTTTGTCTCTGGAAATCTTTTAACCTTATTCCTTGGAGCCAGCCAGGGAAAGGCTCCTTGTAGGAGCTTTCTATACAACTAGGCCTTATTATCACTACGGGCAAATCTCCTCGCTTGCTGTGAATTACAGACTCACCCATGGCTTTTGTGAACGTGTAAGCGTTTTCCCATCCATAGCTTTGAGCTCTGTTTTCTCATCATAATATCAAACAGAGATTTGTATATTTTGGTACATACGAAGGTGCATAAAGTAATTTTTTTCTCATTCATCCTCACCTTTTGATACCAAGTTCTTTCAGTTTCTTGGTTTCTTCACTGCCCTGGAATTTTTTTTACAGCTTCTGAAGCTAGTTTCATCTCGGTTTCTATGTTCAAGTCAGAAGTTATGTTTTCTCCAATGCAGAGAGGAGTCTCCAATACAGTCCCTTCTTTCTTGCCAGTCACATAAGCTATATAACAAAATCAAAAGAAAGAAAAAACAGATTGCAAAACTTCTCTTAACAAGTTTTTTTAGGCCAAAACATAAACTCATACCAGTTGAAAAATGGAGAAAAAGTTTCAGTTTCTTGCAGTCCTTGCCGAAGCTCAAGAGTCGACTAGGTCCAAGAGCGTTGACGTTTAAAGCAGAGTCGTATCTGTTTCCGTTTGCTTGCGTTAGAAGCAAGTGTTCGTTTGCAAGAAAAGAAAGTATATCAGAGCAAAGAAAAAACAGAGGAAACACCTGTCGTCAAATGCTGTGCGACCTGCACAGCTTATAATGACATCAATCTCATCACTAATCTTGACTGCTATTTCGGATTCGATCCCGAGATTGTCTTCTCCAATGTCTCCGATTACTGGAATCAACTTGCTCTTCATGAAGGCTTCGTAAGAGCTTCTGTGCATTTGCTTCAGAAGCTTGAACAGATCCGAGCTTATGATCTGTGTGGAACAAATTGGAATACAAAATTAGAGTACGGAAAAAAAAAAAAAATGTCAAGTCGAGTAAAGCGAAAGGATGAATTGAATTACAGAACCTCATCAGAAAGTCTCTTGTTGGCTGATTCTTGATCCTTGGATTTCATCAGAACAAATATCTTCCCAATGTGAGGACTTTCCCTCAACATTTTCTCAATCAACACTGCAGAAACAATGCTTCTAATTAGAAAAAATCAGTTTACTTGGGAAAAAAAAAAAAAAACTCTGTTTTAGGGCTTTCTTACCTTTACAAAGAAACCCTGTTGCACCGGTAACCAAATAGCTCTTCCCTTTTAAGAAACGGACGATTCCAATCCCGTCACCATCACTCTTTGTTTCTTTCTCGGGCATAGTTAACGGCGTCACAGCTTTCAACGACATCTCACGATAACAACAACAAGTTTGGACTCTATGAGTCGACTGTGACAAACGACGAGTGAAAAAGTGGTTTGGTTTGCTGGTAGCTAAGAGATTAGTGATAGATATTTTTAGTTACCAACAAAATATAAAGAAGGTGAAAGCTTTTAATTTGGAGGGTCGTTGTGTGACAGTCGATTATATTAATTTGGAGGGTTTTTTCAAAACCTAGAAAAATCCAAGAGCTGGCATCAAAACCTATAAATAGCACGCGAATCACGTTGTATTAAAACAAAAAAAATATATATAAATGTCAGCTCTTGGATTTTTCTAGGTTTTGATGCGCATGTGTTATCTGTCTCGGCCGTGAGAATTATATATTATGTATATAGCGCGCACATCTCGTTGCAAGGAAACTTCGAAGACAGAGACATGAAGACAAATAAGATCGCTCTAGATCTTAATGTATAATCTCAAGTCAAGACAGAGCGATCTTAATGTATAATATATATATATAGATGTGTCAGCTCTTGGACGTTTCTAGATCTTAATGTATAATCTCTATCTCGACCGTGAGGATTATTTTTTATTTGATGTGTTACCGTCTCGGTCCATTCACATTACTAGCAGGTCTGAAATCCTCATCTAAGAGATTTCTGGATTGCTTTAAAAATCATTTGACATTCACATTGCTAGCAGATCAAAATCATTTTCTGCTTGTAACATATTCCTAAAGGGAGTCAAATCCAAACACAACTCTTTCAGGCAAGCAGAGAAAGATGATTAACATCATTATTGTACGATTCCAACATTCCCGTAATTTTGAAAGTCTCTCATGTGTAAGAACTGAAACAGAGCGTTCAAAACAGAGTTCGTATGAAGAGAAGAAGACAACAATATTGTTTAGTAAATATATGAGTCAACGGCAAAATGTTGATTGATAAACTAGAAAATTGTTAGAGAAAGCTGATGCACTAAGTGAACACAGGCACTGAGTATTTTATTTCATTCATATCTTAAATCACACTCTTAGATCCTTCATGAAAGAGTTCCCTTTTGAGACCTGGAAGATGAACATTGACAATGTAATGCTCCCAGTCAATGCATCTGCCATTAAAAGTCAAACATCTTTCTCTCTTCCGTTGATAGCTCCTGTATCAGACTCCTCCTTGTATTGGTGTCGTCAAACCTAGGATATTGACTATGAGTCAGTAATCTAAATAGTTTTTTGCTTAATATAAGAACAAGTCCAAGGATGTTATTTTGTTTTTTTTTTACATAGGCCAAGATTAATGGAGCACTCATTCTGTTATTTTTTTTACAAAGAAACAAATGAAAATGTCAATTAAGAAACCAGAACCTAATCTAGTCACTTTGTGTTTGAAAAAAGAAAATATTGAACCTTATTCCTTGGAGCCAGCCAGGGAAAGGCTCTGTGTAAGAGCTTTCGATAATACTTGGCCTAACGATCACTACTGGCAAATCTCCACGCTGGTTGTGAATTACAGACTCACCCATGGCTTTTGTGAATGTGTAAGTGTTTTCCCATCCATAGTGTTGAGCTCTGGTTTCTCATAAGACAATGACTAGATTGTTTCAGATTTTGGCAAATAAGAATTTGAAGTAAGGTTTTCTCATTCATCCTCGCCTTTCCATACCAAGTTCTTTCAGTTTCTTGGTTTCTTCACTGCCATGGAATTTTCTTACAGCTTCTATGTTCAAGTCAGAAGTTATGTTTTCTCCAATGCGGAGAGGAGTCTCTAGTACAGTCCGTTCTCCATGTACTCAGGACAAGCACCGAGAAGAAAAACTATAATATAATCATCTATCGTAGCGTTTACAGACGGTTGTGGTTAAACAAATCATCTATATACATAGTGTATATACGCTTTGAGGGCAAGAAAGTATGTGAAGCCAGGATTAGTGAAGGAGCTGTGTATTCCCAATGAATGTAATAGTGTGAGATTGTACTCGACTTATTTTGTGAATTTTTAGAATTTAGAAATTAATAGAGGCTTATTATTCTTTTTTATCATGGAGTTTTTTCTTTTTTTTGTTTTTGATAAATTTTAGTTCTGGATTATTGGTCAAAATATGTAAATCACCATTCCCATCCCAACCCTTTATCAAAACCTGTTTCTTAATCATGAGGTTGTTAATTATTTCTTATGAGTTAACTACATAAGATTATCACTTGTTTCTTACTTGAATATATAAATAATTAGTTCATACATACAGAAGTGTTGCTGAAAGGGCAAAACAAACATATCAAAAGAAATTAAGAAAAAACATATCAAAAGATGCATACAAAACTTTTCACAAAATGACTTAACTCATATAACTCGATTCATATACCCTATATAGTAAGTAATATATATATCCATGTATCAGTTTAGTTTTTTGTTAAATTCATGTATCTATTTCATAATTTATATATATATATATATATATATTTACTTGATGAAACCCCTGGGGAACTCGGAAGATTTCACATAGAATCGATTCTTCCAAAGTCATTCACATTGTAAAACCCACTCGAAAAAAACCCAGAAAAACCTGCCGACATCTGAGGCATGAACATCTCTTTCCCATCCAACGGCTCGTAATAGTCAGCCACCCGATCATCGAACGGCTCCTGATGAAGCTCACGTGGGGCAAGATTCTCCGGCGGCGGAGAAGGATTGTGGTCGGAGACAGGGGATGGGGAAGAAAACGCGGGCTCCGGTTGATGATCGACGGCGTCTTGGCCGGTGAGCTCCTGTACGAGCTCCCTAAACTTGGAAGCACAAGTTTTGACTCTCATGGGGTTTGATATGTAACGCACTTTGATGGGTTTGGTCGTTGAAGCCGTCTTCTTCATTTGCTTTGGTGGTTTTCTCGAAACCGGGGATGGTTGTCTCTGGTCTACGCTAGTGGTGGTGAGAAACGTCGATGATGAGGAGGACTCCATTTGTGTTTCAAGGCGAGAGAATCCCTGATGATGTTTGTGTCTTTTGTTTATTTCAATTATTCTCTAAGCTTCATATATTATAATAAGATATATATAACATTTTTTTTTCTTCTTTTTGGAAGGAGAGTGGAAATTAATGGGAAGGAGAAACGAAACAAGAGAGGGTTGTGGAGGAAAGGAAACAAATGACGGAGCGTGTGCCTCACGTGCCCTCCGATAGGTGGAGTTATTCGAAATATCCTTACGCTTGGAGAGTGTGTCGTGTATCCCACGCGATTAAATGGTCGCGTGGTGAGGAACAAAAAAATAAAGAAGAAGGAACGTTTGAGTGGTGATCAAGGCGAGCAAGGAGGCGGCTCATGGAGGTATCGTTGAAGCTCCTCCACGTGAATACCGGTAAATCTAAAAGATGACGTTATTTATGACATCACCCAAAATCATACGAGATGACATCACGCAACCATGTCATGTAAATGGAAAAAAAGATTGATAATTTCTGGAAAAGAACCACCGAACCCCCGTGATTGGAGAAACTTTTTCGTTTTGGTACAGATTCGTTTGCTCTTCAATAGTCAAACAGATTCGAGAATAGGAGACACCATTAATTTCCTCCCAAACAGTTTCATTTAAACACCAACAAGTATCTAAATTTCGCAGTACCATTATTTCTAAAGTTTTTATAGGTGGCTGTTTTGTATTAAATTGATTACTTCTAGTTTTAGTTTATGCTGACCGTATATCAGAGAGTTATTTGCAACATTACGATGCAGTGACAAATTTGCAAACAAGTTGAGTGTAATTTTTTTGCGTTAATTAAACAAATTAGCATGACATACGTATGTGTTTTAAACAAACAACACTCTGTTTTATATTACACTGCGTTTTTTGTTTGCATCATGCGTGAAATCTTATATCACTTAATTACGATTTTGTCATCGATCATTTTTTCCAAATAAACATCCACCATATAAGCAAATTCACCCTAATAATTATGAGTTGTGTATTTTAAATGAAACATAAAGCACATATTTTTTAAAAACAGATTAATAATGTTTACATTCCATGTAATAGAAAACAAGTGTTTGTATTCGACTTATTTTGATACATTTTTCAAAAATTAAATATATCTTAAAATGAAATTTATGTTTGTATTTTCTGTTTACAAAAAAAAAAAAAAATTCATAAGAATATGTAAATATTTAAAACGTATTATTAAAAAAAAAATTCAAAACCATATTTGTTTATTTCCAGTAAGAAAGACAAACAAAATATACATTTAAAAAAAAAACATTTATCATCATTCAAAAACCGTAGAACCCATAATTATCAAATGTTGGGTACAAAAATTTGAAGATGTGAAATAAAGAGAATATTAATTATGGTAAGAATTAAGAAAGGATGGTGAGGGGTCCACGTGGGCGAGTGGGAAGAAAGCAAGTTGCTTGCAGTGTGGTCTCACTATCACTCTGTTACATCTGTCCTAATTAAAACAAGTCTTTAATTACTGTGGGGTCCTTTTTTCTCCATTCATAAGTTATTTAATCTTTAACTAATTACTAGCGTGTGATTTACGGTGGATATATAGGGTGTGATTGGTGAGTATTAGAATAATTGAGAAGAATTGAGAGGAATGTAATTGAGAGGAAAAGAAAAGTGATAATTAGAATAATTGGAAAGAATATGTAAATGGAAAACAAAATTAACTTGAATGGTAGTATTGAATGGTAGTATTGAGAGTAATTGAGAATAATTGAGAATATTTGAGAGTAATTGAGAGTAACTAAAAATAATAAAATATTTTTTTTTTTAAAATAATAAATTAAACTATAACAAGAATTTTAATTTATAAATTTTATTAGAAAAGTTTTGTTATAAAATTGTAAATACAACACTAATACTTTATTTCTAATCAAATATAAGTTTTTAAAAATTATATATTTTGTATTGATGTCTTGATTTTTGTGCAAATGAGAGTAAAATGTTTTTTATTTGTTTTGTACTGAAGACAACTTTTTACTCTTTTCGATGGAAAAGAGAAAATATATTTTTCTACTGTTTTATTTTCTTTTCTTCTTGATTGGTTCAAATCATGAAAATTATAGAATATTTTTTTTTCCTTCTTTTTCTTTTCTTCTATAGCATACAACCAATCACACCCATATACTCCGTAAGAAAAAACAAAGCGATTAAACTTTATAAGAAAAGAAAAAAAAAGAGTTATCAAAAACTAATTAGTCGGCTTCAAGAGGATATGATAAGCATCTTTTTATAGATCTTCAGAATAAAGTCAAGTCACGTGTACGTGGACCCGCTTTCCAGTTCTCCTGACAATTTATTAATTACCCACGTATCTCGTTGTCGAATAAAGTTGTAAACGAAAATATATCTTCTTCTTTCCCCATACTTTATTGTTATTTTTTTTACAATTACCTAATGAATTTATTTATTTTATTCACAGTTACTTGATTAATTAATTACAGAATTCCAGTTTACATTTTTCTTAAATTTATATAGTTTTTCAGAAAATATTAGATTTGTAAGTATTTAGAAGATATTTTAAGATGCTTAGAAGTATATCAGAATAGATTGGACCAAATTTTCTTTTTTTTGGTAATTAAGAAATTCAGATGTATTGGGACCTTACGCTTAAAAGGTTTGAGATACATCATTCTAATTACAGCCTGTAATTTACAGGAGAAACAAATTACTTGGATGATTGGTGAATAATAAAAAATTGCAATAAATAAATATTATACGTGGTGGAATCTGGGAGGGCAGTGAGCACGTGTGTTGACTTCCAAGTAAACGGTTCCAAGCGACTTTTGTTCCTTGTGGAGAAAAAAAAAATGGTCTTTTCTTTTCTTTTCCCTCAAGGTGTAAGTTCGATTATATTAAAGGTTGAAAAGTATCAACCATGTCCACATTCGACGTAGACTATTTTTTAGAAAGTTGCAGAAACTGGTAGAACAAAGTTGGATTTCTGAAAAATTGAAAATCAACATCGTACTCTATTAGTATTACCCTTAGTATTATTATCAAAATCACATACATGCACGCGTCAAACATTACGCGATGGATTATAACGAATCAAACTTTTAGAGCTGTTGAAAACTATACGGGCTAGGTTATACGAAAATATATGTTATAACAAATTAACAGTAGCCCAAAAACAAAAAGTTTGACTACCAAATGGCAATGATAGCGATGGACAAATGTTTATGAGTAGATGACAAATCCATCCCCGAGGGAGTTATCATGTTGGGCCAATGCAAGCATGTAGCTAAAATTGAATATTGTTTTACAGTGCGTGTAGGAAAGGAGTCAAAATTATAGTTTTACAGTGCGTGTAGCTAAAATTGAACTTTTTTTTTAGAGTACCTTATACCGTTTGTAATACTCAAAATTGAATATTTGTTCATTCAAACAAGTTACAACTCTCGTTTTTTTGTTCTGCTTTTAAGGTTTTTAATAGAACAAACAAGTTGAGAGTTTTCCAAATGTTTTTGGTATAAAAAAAAAATTAAATAATAATTTTCTCCTTTGTCTTCTACGTTTCGGGAAAAAAAAAAAAAGATATATAACAATTAAAACGTGTGAACAGATTGTCTTCAGTTTTCATGGGCTTGAGGCCCAATCGGTTTCAGCTGAAGGATTAGTTGGGCTAGATGTCGTCAGGTCCATATCCGAAAGTTGGCGTCGTCACCTACAAAACAGAAGATGACAAATTCTGTTAGAAGAGTGAAAAAAAGAGAGAGCAAAGAAGAGAGAGAAGTTGAGAGAGAAAGAGAGGATAGAAGAGAAAAAACTCACGTTGATCGTTTTCTTCTTCAGGAGCTGATTCCTTCTTGTTTATCTCCTTCTAGCTTTGTTCTTGAGTTGTGATTCGATCAGTGAAATCGAATTGTAGTCCGCTATTGTTGGAGCTTGTTAAAGCTTTTGTGATAGTGAAATTGAGGGATCGATTTCCCTCCCTAGAGACGTAGCCGAAGGGGTGAACTCTGGGTGACCAAAAATCTCTTGTGTCTTGCGTTTACTTTTCTTTAATTCTGCAAACAAATCAAGCGAACAAATCAAATCTCAAATCGATTAAAATCACCAACAAAACGTTTTAAAAGGTGTTTGTATGATGCTGAAAAATGAATGTTGTTAATTTCAACCCAAAAAAAAAAAAATGAAAATGTTGAAAATATAGGATTTTCCATTTACAGTTTGTAAATCTGATAATACTTTCGTGTCGAGAAGTCAGCCCATCCGACCAAAAAGCAAGCATTAATTGACCCAACAAAAAAAAACTGCTAAATGGGCTTTCTTGATCCATTGAGCCTCACCGCCTCACCAGATTTGTAAGAATCGATTCGAGAGAAATATCTTCCACGAACCCTAACTTTTGTTTTACAGTAAAATGAAGGGATCTTTTGTATAGATACAGATAATTACACTGTTAAATCGATGAGTGTCAAACTATCCGGAATCCTTTGATCAACCCTTCTTCTCGATTTTTCGATTCGATCTCTAAATCTTGTAATCTTGCCGGAATTTCCTCTCTGAAACTCCACGAGTGATAGAATTCGCGAAGGTGAGCGAGCTTCCCTTTCGAGTTTCGATTCTGGGTTCAGTCATGTTCTTTATATCTTCGTTGAAAATCATCATTATTTTTTTTTGCCTATCTTGAACACTTGATACGATTAGGACACATTTCCTTGCGTTGATTTCTGGAATCGAATCATCTTTTCAGGTGTCAAGCTCCATGGACGTCGAACTAAACTCACCGCCGCAGGATGGTGGTGATACCTCGGCCGCTTTTCGAAAGCCTTCCAACGACGGGTCTAGCAGAAAGTATCGTCGCCGAGCTTTGGCTGACGATGGGTCATCTTCATCTGATGGTTAGCTCGCATCCCGAAATTCCGAATAGCTTACTATAGACTGTAACGTTAGCGTATTTGATTGGTTATATCGTTTTAGGTGATGGGTTTTCTATGAACGACGCTTAGGTGTTCTTGTTTTTGTTTGATCATGTATTGTGCATTTTAGTGGTGACGGTGTTTCGAGCTAGGGATTCGATTTCTGAAGTCACTTTTTTAGTTCTAGCCATAGCTCAGTTTAGAATTGTTGCTTATTGTTTTGTAGGAAGTCCTGAACGTAGAGGGAGCCCTAAACCAAAGCATTCTAGGGGAGATATTGGGAAACTTTCTGAACCAGGTTATGTGAGGAAAGACGATAGGCGGGAATCTGATCGCAGTCGCTATGGCAGAGACGGTATTGATTCACATAGACATGATAGGCACTCTAGAGATGATAACTATAGTTCTAAGCGCGACGAGGACAACAGACATGAGAGAGATGCACCTCGATCTAGCCGCGGTTCAAGGGGTGGCCATCATTTTGACCATAGACGAGTAGAGACTGAACATAGGAGGTCGAGAAATGATTCAGACAGACATTCGCGTGACAAGTATAGCAACTATGGACATAGAATCAATAGTAGCGAGAAAGGTGAAGATTTTTCATCTGGTAGGAGACACGCAGACTCCAAAGTGGAGGATAAAGAGAAGGATTATGTGAAAAGAGGATCCCGCTGGAGTTTTGGCGACCGCCAGTCCCGTGATGAAAAGGAACACGAAGACCCTGAGATTAACAAGGAGAAGGATGGTCATGTCAAATCCCCAAGAGACCGTTCTGATGGAAATTTTGCAACTGAGAATCGAGATACTCATTCTAAGAAACTGAAGGGGTTCATTTCAGAGAAGTTTACCTATGGCAATACTAATGGTAAGTCTTTTCGTTTCTCTTGTTTTAAAGTACTTTCAATTCTGTGTTTTATAGCTCCGTGCTCTAAAGTTATAGAGCTGCAGCAGAAGAGAAGCAGACATCGAGGTTAAAGCCAGCCCTCAGTGCTGGGAATCAGGGTTTGTCACTGCAACCTCATTCAAAAGAAGGTGAAGTTTCTGGTGATGTCGATGCTGCAAAAGTTGCAGCTATGCAGGCTGCTGAATTAGGTATGCTGTTATGATATTATTCTAAAACTTCAGTTTTTTTCTATTGATCTATTTGGCCTAATTATTGTAATGATGATCTTGCCATCTTGAAAAATATTGTTCCTATCGAAAATGTTTGCACGAACATATAGTCACGTCTGCTTTTGCCTAGTTCTGACCTAATTGTTTTCCCTTGATGAATCCAGTGAATAAAAACCTTGCTGGAACGGGCTACCTGACTACAGATCAAAAGAAGAAGTTATTGTGGGGGAAGAAGAAAAGCACGGCTGCAGAAGAGGTATCCTAATGACCCTTGGATATGTAAATCTACATACACAGTGAGATAAACCCTTTTATTTGCTTTCCTCTTTTCCTTCGAAACAGCCTGCTCATCGTTGGGATAGTGCACTAATTGGTGACCGGGAACGACAAGAAAAGTTCAACAAACTTATGGTAAATCTCATCCTTTCTCGATTGATTGTTTTCTGTATCACTAATGATCATCATCATAATATAGGGAATGATTCCAAAATTTTGCAAAGCGTCTGTTAAAAATTTGCGTAGAAATGGTTGTTGTATATAAAGTAATACTAACACATTTTCAGAGTCTGAGGTTGCGTTGGTGCATCGTTGTAGGGTGTGAAAGGGAGTATAGTAAACCAAGAGCCGAACCCGAACGAAGTCCAAGTCGAGAAGCAGAAAGAGTTGCAGATGGATCTAGAGAAGCAGTACACAGCAGGATTAAGGAGGAGAGACGGACGCACGGTAGGGTTAGGTCTTTGAACCTCTTTTGTAAATTATTCTCATACACTCGTCGCCTTCTCTCTCTAAGCAATCTTGTGGCATCTCCTCTTTGTACTCTACTACTCATGTCAAAGCTCTTCATAACGATTAATTCCATGTGTGTAGTAAACCATGTTTCGACACCACTTGAGTTTGAGTTTGATTTTTATCCCGATAATTTATTGAGATGAATTCTTCTTATATGTAACGTCAGACTTGTTACGTGAAAGCTCTCAAATTAAATTTAGTTGAGATGAAGCTTTGTTACGTAAAGCCTTGATGTTCAAAGATATCCATCCAACAATTAAATTTATAAGATATCCGATTTGTTCAATTAAATCTAAGTCAGAAAAAACATTTGAACAATTATATTTCTCTCTCGAATATTCTGTAAAATAACGAATAGCTGTAAAACCGTGGATAAAGTAACATTGAAATTTAAATATCCAACATTTCAAATGTAACCTCTCAGTTAGATATAAAATGACTTTTATACTTTTAAAAATTCAAAACAAAACAAATTGGAGTATTTGTAATACAATAATTTTTCGCATTACAATTGTCTTAAATTAATTTATGGCACCGGCCAGAGTCGCCCACCTATAAGAAAGCTTCTGGACTATTCTCTTGTATATGTTTTTTTAATTCTGTGGATTGTGGAATTTATTGGTCATTTGAGTTGTGTTATTTTGCCAACTAAAAAAAAAAGAAAGAAATAATGATTTAATTTCCGAATTGATTGATGTTTGAATTCGAAAAATTGAATTGAATTCCTCCTGCAAACATCCTTCTCAGAAAAGGAGATCAAAAAGGTTGTTACATCGATCTCGGATTCCAGATTGATCCGTGACGAATTTGATCACCGATCGTTGCTTCGTTGCCTTCTCTTCATCCGTCGAAGAAGATGAACGGCGGTCCCTCCGGTTTCCGTACGTATCGGAACCACCGTCCACCATCGCTTGATCAGTTTCTTCTCTACGATTCCCAGTCGTGCTGCTTCCTGATTTCATTTCGATTTCTGAGTAACTGAAATTTATTTGTCGGCGTTGCAGATAATGCTCCGGTAACGAAAGCCTTCGTTATCACGAGCGCTCTTTTCACTGTGTTTTTCGGGATCCAGGGCCGTTCTTCCAAGCTCGGTTTGTCTTACCAGGTAATCGAATTTGGTGTGTTGAATTGTGGATTTCTTACTCGTTTTAAGATTTCTGGCTTTTTAAAAGAATTTTACTTTTGAATTTGCTGGGTGAACTAGGATCTTAGTTAGCTGTGCGTTTCTGAATAATAATAGATGATTTGCTTAAGCAGGTTTAAGCTCTAAGATGTTCGACTGTTAAAAGTGTTAAATACCAATGTGACTTTATAAAAATCTGATATCTTGAAAGTACAATGTGTCTTTATAAACCTTTTACAAACTCTTGCAGGATATTTTTGAGAAGTTTCGGATATGGAAGTTAATCATGTCCACTTTTGCGTTCTCCTCCACACCAGAATTGATGTTCGGATTGTATTTGCTATATTACTTCAGAGTTTTTGAGAGACAGATTGGCTCAAATAAGTATTCGGTGAGTAATACTTATCGCTTGACTCTCTTTTTTTGGTAGATACATTTTTCATGCCTTCTCTGTTTCTTGTTCTGCCTGGCAAAGTGGTAACTAGAAAGGTTTACTAGTGAAGTTTTTTTTTTTTGTAATTCCACTATTTTCTCTTTTGCTTACAAAAGGATCAATTAGAATATTTTCTTGTTGCAGGTTTTTATCTTGTTCTCAGGAACTGTATCTCTACTACTAGAGGTCATTTTGTTATCACTGCTTAAAGGTACCCATCATTCTATTTCAAGACAAACTCTTCAAAGTCTACCTCTTTGGGTTAGTAGTTAGGATTTGCAATGATGGCACGAATGCACGTTATCATAAGGATTGTGGTTGTTGGTTCGCTTAAATTGCTTTGTTACCATTCCTACAAAAACTAAGGAGGGAACAATGTACAAGGAAGGATTGTGGTGCTCTGAATTTTTATATGGCGTCTTATAGTTATGATTAGATTTTAAGATACTGCGATGATCTTTATTGGTTTCAATCCATCCTTTTTTTTCTTCCCTATAATTTTCATGAAGATCTTTTACATGTTATTCTCTTGCTCTCCATTATTTAGATTATGTGTTTCAGTACATGGATTTTTATTTTATGTACGGATTTTACACTTGTAAAACATAACTTCACTAAAGAATATGTGGTAACTTGTATTTATTTACTAAGGTAACTTATATGTTATTTATGTAGATACCACAGCCAACTTACTGACCTCTGGACCATATGGCCTAATATTTGCTTCGTTTATACCCTTCTACCTGGACATTCCAGTTTCAACGAGGTTTCGTGTATTTGGTGTCAACTTCTCTGATAAGTCATTCATATATCTTGCAGGAGTTCAGGTAAACAATATCATAAGTTTAATCGTATAATTCCTATTGTACGAGTAGTGTCCTTAGTCTTAGATTGATAATCTTCTCGGTTTTCATTTCTGCAGCTTTTACTATCTTCTTGGAAAAGATCCATCTTTCCTGGAATTTGCGGCATACTTGCTGGCTCCTTGTATCGTTTGAACATCCTTGGCATCCGCAAGGCAAAGGTTATACCTTTCTAACCCTTTTACAGAAATAAACACATTATTATTGTGTCAAATTGCTTGCTTCTTAGTTTTCCGTAGAATAACATTAAATTTATTATGTCTGAACACATCCAGTTCCCTGAGTTTGTGGCTTCGTTCTTTTCCCGGCTTTCTTTGCCGTACTTTGGTAACTCTCCTCCTCCAGCACCAAGCAGGAACATAGTTGGGACTATATCACCTAACACAGGTCGCCGAGCAGAGGCAAGTCTCGTCCTTTCTTTTTCTCAATAACATCCGTTTTGCCTCTTTGGTCAAACTCTTAGTGTCATCTAAATCGCATGTAACCTCTTCATTTACAGAGATCTCAGCCAGCTCCAATGGTGTCAAGTGCAGAACCATCTGAGGAAGCCATAACTACATTGGTATCAATGGGATTCGACAGAAACGCAGCGAGACAGGCGCTTGTGCACGCCAGAAACGATGTCAATGCCGCCACAAACATCCTTCTTGAAGCACAATCCCACTAATTGAAAAGGGGCTTTACTCTGAATGGGAAGAATCAGAAAATTGTTGATTCCAGATTCCAAAACAACACAATAGGTGAATTCTTCTGCCGTTGGTCTAACCTTTGAAGCCAACATGTCTCACCATATATGATCCGGCCAAAGATTTGACTAAAGTTCTCTCTTTCTGTTTGTAGTTTAGAACGAATTGCATAGGTTATGTAGCTCAGATTTTCGAGTTATGAGAAACACTGAGAAGCTTATCTATTTGAAACTTCGAGACTTTAAAAAAAAAGACACATCTTATTACATCTGTTCTTATAAAAACGCATTTACACAAGAACCGCCTGGAAGTGAGGAAAAACCTTAATAGCTCTACACTGATTTTAGCTTTCGACTCCAAGAACGTGGCGAGTAATAAGACTAAGCTCTCTGCACCAGTTTTAGTAGATTTGCAGTGAGACCTTGTGAAGGCACAAACTTTAGCCTGCTTCTTCTTTTCTTTCATCCATGGTGTACACTGGTATCTCCCAGTTCTTGTTCTTTTTGGGATCATCAGTTAAGGTGAGATCCGTTTCGTACTCTTTAAAAGTTTTGAAGAACGTTTTGGCTCCCATCATTACCAGTCTCTCCACCATGAATAACTGGTAATTATTCTTGATTATAGGATCTAGAATCTCGCTAAAATTCGATGAGTAAGCCAGTTTGTACCTGCAGAATAAGCAAAGTCCGATAACATTTCACAAATGAGCCTGCTGTGTATAAGCTTAATTTGCAATCGAAACATCAAAAAGCTGAGTCGAACAAGACTTTAAAAAGATCTGATAAAGAGTAATTTACCTGACAGCGAGAGGAGAGAAAAATCCAGGCCTTCTCTCATTAGAACCAATGAAAAGAGTCCTCCCTGGTGGGATCCGCTTCTCTATCCTGCGAAGGATAAACTCGGGTCGCGTATCTCTGTCTAGATGAGGAAACTGAATCCTATCAACTCCGAACCTGTCTTTTCTGGTTTTCAGCTTGTCCCCTCGCCGAACGTGGATGGCATCATAATCACCGAGTTGTGCTTTTATCTGTGACAACACCAATACTTTTATTCAAGCTTAAAGGCTTCACTCAGAGTAAACAACAAAGCTTAGTTTGCAAGAGATCTGTCAGAAAACGCCATCTTGTCTATTGGTTAAAGGAAGCATTTCCCATAATACCTTTTCTGCGGAATTTCTCAATTTGGCAGCTGCCATATTAGGGAGAAATGAATAAGGAAGCATGACTGCGTTACGATTGCCTCTATCTTTGCACTCAACGAACCTACACCCAAATTGTCAACAATCTTAAAGGATTTAAAAAGGGGACTATAAATACCTCAAGAGGAGAATGAGAAAATTGAGGATTGTGAATCGACTTCCCAAGTTAAGTTGTACACAATTTCATCAGCTTGAATCATGATCTGATCTCAGAGATGCAATTCCCTGAAACCGCCCTCAACGAAAAGAATAAAAGGAAGTGATTACCATGCAAGAGGACTTGCGGTTCGGTTAATGATCAAGAGATTTGAGTAGTGACTCTCTGTTAGCCTATGGCGACTGACTCCATAAACATGCGCAATCCCTCTTTCTCCCAACTTCATACTCGTGGATAGAACAATGTGCCATGTTTTGGAGTCGTCCAATATCACCGGTATCTTCTCAGATATGAGGTCAACGTCATACAAGGAGTCCATTGCACAAGAGCTCCCTACCCAACTAAGAAAAATCCAAAAGTGGACGGACCCTTGAGTTATAAGAGACAAACACCAAACATCCCCCAAAAGTTGCAATAGGGAATGCATAATCTCTAGAAAGCAAACAAGTCTAAGCGGATTACAGAACTCACCCTTCCTCTGTCGTTTTGTTATCAGATCGATTGAGTATACCTTTCTTATTATGAATTGGATTAATGCACATTCCAGAAGGCATTACAAAGGTCCTGCAACAAGAACAACAAAATTGGAAAGATCATTGCAATTACAGAGTTATGGAATTGACCATCTTACACTAATATCACCCCCACAAAGCTTCAGCATTTTCCTATATAGCAATCTCATAGAATTCAGCACACTAGAACACTCTAGTCGGAAAATCCAGAATTTGACAATGTCACAGCTTTAGTGAAATTGCAATTTCAGACCCAAAAAAGAGTTGAAATTGTCAGCTAATTATCCCGAAAAAAACAGAGAGGAGTAATCATCAATTACCTGTTAAGATACATGGCTTCTTCAAGTGCACACCTCAGGCTAGATTCTTGGTGACCCAAGCCTGCACAGGTCTCGCAGTTTTTCCCAGGACAATCGATTCTGTTTCCCCAATACAAGTACTTCTCCGACAACGTATGCTGTCTCCTACCGCGAGGAGACCTCGCGAAATAATCGATTAGGGTTTGTTGATACGGCAAACCCAATTTCCCGGTGGATATCACCGAAGAGAGCAGGAGGAGGAATGCGAAGACAACTATACATAACAGAACAAGGCGCTGAGATCCAGAAGTGGGTTTGGTCCTCTGAGATTTGCTCATTGTCGCCATTAAAGTGTTCCAAGAGTGAACAAGGCGAAGAAAGAAGAAGAAGAAGATAGAAGAATCCTAATCCTCGCGACGGTTGAACAGAGAATATCCGATCTGAAGAACGGTCACGTAGAGCGACTCCGGCAGCAGAGAGAAGTGACGTGGCGGGTCCCAACATTCGTTGAGCTGAATCAGCTGATCCAGAGAAGTCTCAGATCATATGCTTTGGGCGGCCATTAAAAGACTGTTCGAGCTCGACACGTAAAGTTTGCCGCATAACGCCTGAGCAAACCGGTTAATGAAACCAAATCCTACAGAAACTAGAACAGTTCGGTTTTCGACAATACACTCGGTTCATCTGGTAAACCAAGATCTTTGTTCATCGCCAACGATTAATAATTTAATATTAAGAGATTCGAAATCTAAGAGAGACGACTAATGGTAACAAGCAGATTGATGATACACTTTGTTAAGGTGAGAACTGAGATGTGTTCTTATTACAAAGGAGAAGGAAAACCCCAGAAGCCATAGATAGACGACATCACTGGAACAAGGAAGTAGACCTTTAATGGAGATTTGGGTATGTTTCTTCTTCTGTACAAACACCGTTCTTAAATCTTAAAAGACTCGATCTTTACCAAAACAAAGAGAGAAAAATAGGACTATCGAGAAACGTAACAAAACGAAACCCAGATCGAACCAGAGCTATCCCTAGGCTGCAGCTTCATCTGACAGTGTGGTAGCTCTCTGCAACAGCCGATTTGACCATGAGTTCCTCTCAGGTTACCTAAAGCGTCATAATCTTTAGACTTGGTGTAAGGTTCCTGTCCTAAAGGCAGGCCCTTTTAGATTCCAAGGAGAAGTAGATGTGTGAGTGAAGTGAAGGAAATTAGCTCCTCTACGCTTTCTGCAATGTCCGAGAGGACACGCCGTGTAAGAGTCTGACAAAGCCCAGGAAACTGAGTTTGCCATCAGAATGTCTTATCCAATCCTGAAGAACAACCTGAACAGGAACCGACGGACCGAGTCCGAGTTCCTGTCAACAAAACACATTTTCAAAAACACATCAAGAACCACACAAGACATCGATAATTTCACATCTCTCTACGTGTGTGTGAAAAAAGGCAAAAAGTTATACCGATGCAAGTTCCTCAATCATGATGACTCTGTTTCCATCCTTCTCGAACAAATCATATGCACGGCGTGCGTGTTGCTCCCAAGTTTCCATTGCTTCTAGCTGATAAACACTTAAAGCCGAAGCGCAAAACTCTTCAAAGTCTAGTTTCTTGTACTGAAGACAACTAATCTGCAATCCCAAAAAGTAATTAATTACCATTTTGACCACCATTTCACAGCGAATATGACTTAGTCCTCATTGCCTTACCATGTGTACAAAATCCAAGACTCTTGAATCCTTCGTAGCCTCTGTCGAGCTCTTCAGGATCGCCTGCAATTTGTAATGACACTTTAAGAAAACAGAAAGATACCAGCATGAAGAAGAGGCGTTCGAATGAGATAGAAACTCACTGTTTTGTAATTCTGCATCGAGATATATCCGTTTTTGCTCGGTCCCAACAGATTAAATTGCTCCCGCAGATAAGTCAGCTGTGGTACAGTTAAGGTTTTGGCAAGAGCCTGTAACCATGAAATAAAAAAACTGTTATACACTTCCCATCCAGTAAGCCTGAGGCTCAAGATAACTACCGAAGAATCAACTCACCGATAAAGCCGATTTCCTCAAAGAAGACGACATTATGTATACTTTTACGAGCTTGTAAATGATCATATCAGATGGTATCTTTAATTCATGGGAACCAGCCAGCCACGGATGGCCTGAGATATAAGAAAAATCATTCAAATACATGTTAAAAAGCCGGAATAATATGATAAATGTTATCAAATCAGAAGCACCAAGTTGGTCATAGAGACTTACACAAGGCCTGTGCAGCAGTTAGTCTCTTACGGTAATCTTTGTTCAGCAAGCGTTTCACAAAATCAACAGCGTCAGGTGAAAGAGACGGCCAAGGAGCTTCTTCGAAATTGGGTTCTGCTTTAAGAACGGCTCGGAAGATTCCAGATTCAGAACGGGCCCAAAAGGGTCGGCTACCACAGAGAAGTATATAAGCAATCACTCCAATACTCCACATATCTGCCTCAGTTCCATATGTACGGTGTAAAACTTCCGGGGCCACGTAATAAGCACTTCCTACAATGTCATTCAACCTCTCATCTGCATTAAGGGAAAAAAATGTCAGCTTTTCCATTTACCATTGTGATAAGCTTTTCAAAGGAGAAACCTTTAAAATCGCTTACCTGGTCTGACATAGTCGGAGAGACCAAAATCAATGGCTTTCAGAGGAGAAGTCTCATCCTTTGTAGTGAAGAGAAAATTCTGCAAATGAAAAAAAAAAAGGAACAAAGAGAAAGAAACATTAAAGATGAGGAAACAATCTGGAAACTAAAACAACACGGTCAAGGTTCTATTACCTCGGGTTTGAGGTCACGGTGAACCACGCCTTGAAGATGACAGTATGCTACTACACTAAGAATCTGAACCATAACTTTTTTAGCATCTTCTTCCGAGTATTTGCCTCCCCTGATGAGCGCAAATGAAGAAAACTCAATCACTCAGAGCACGATACAATCGATACAATAGAGACAAGACAGAATCATGTATGATGTAGCAGTTACCTTTGAAGTATTTTGTCCAAGAGTTCACCACCTTTGCATAACCTGACCACAAAAGAGAAAGAAAAAAAAAATTAGATTTGATTACTTTGATCTCAATCATTCAATTGAAAGATGACTCTGAAAAAGCTTGGTAATTGGAAATCTATGAAGCAACGTTTATACGTACTCCATGACAATGTAAACATTTTCATCATCTTCAAAGGCGTCATAGAACTGGACTAGGTTCTTGTGACCAGTCAAAGCCCGTAATATCTTCACTTCTCTTCTAACATCCTCAATTGCAATTGCCGTAGTCATCTACCGAAAATAGCATCCACAATAAGAACACAAAATTTAATTATAATTATATCCAGATCAAGCAGTAAATAAAGAAAATAGCTCAGGGAGAACATTGGTTTATCAAACATAACTTGATAAACTCTGTTTTACTCATGCCCTAACAAAGTAAAGGATAATATCACAAGTCACAGTCAAAATCAATCCAACAGATAACAATTGACAGCATTGGACATCTACAGCAGATAAATGCAGATAGTTTTTTTCTAACTCTAACTCTAATCATCTAGCAATCTATTATCCACGTGATGGTTGATAAATCATTTCAGTAGCTCATAGATCTTACCAATAAGAACAATGTTAATTCATGATTTACCTGTCTAATGAGCTGATACCACACACCTTAACTTTGCATAATTAAAACACACCCACCTAACAGAATGTATCTGACAATGATCCAAAAACAATGCACTAGTCATCGTTCCAGCTAAGCCTAAGCCTAAGCCTAAGAAATACACATGGCAAATGACAAGTGGAACCAAGACATGATCAAATCCTAAGAGAGGAATGAAGAGCAAGTAGGAACCTTGGATTTGGGAATAACTTTGACAGCCACATCTTGACCTTTCAAGCTGCCTTTTTTCCCCTTAGCAGAGCAAGTATACCCAAAATGACCTCGGCCCACCTCACCGTCAATCTCGTAGTGTGAAGCGAACTGCTTGGAGAATCCGAATTTCTTGTCGAGGCCAACATCGCACTCGCTGCCTTCAGGGATGGATGCTTCGTTGGGCTTGATGGAGCCGTGACGACGCGCGAGGAGGGCGCGTATGTGCTTGGCTGGTGACGGAGGTGGGAAAGGCCGCTTGAAGATACGAAGTGGCGTGGAGCTCACGCTCGAGGAGGATACGGCAGGTGAGGTTTTGAAGAGGCTAGGTAACGGGCTAGGGCTATAAAACGGAAACCCTGATGATTTCTTAGGCGCCTCCTCATCGGTTTCGTTGGAGATTGGGAGGCTCTTCTTCGACTGCTGTTCGATTGGTTTTCCATGACAGAGCCCCATCAATGAAGATCAAACCGAGAGCAATTCGATAATAAGGAGAAAAGCAAAAAGAAGGAAAATTCGATGCTTTCACACGACAACAAAATGTCGGAGATTGAATCAGTTTGATTACTGAGCAGAGAAACGAGAAAACAAAACACCGTGAGAAGAAACCCAGAAACTAAAAAGAAAAGAAAAAACGAAAAGGGAAGAACTTCCGGGAAATTTCTCCCGGGAAAAGAGCAGAGAAACAAAACCCAGAATTCAGAAAAGGAAATTCGACTTTCCGAAATCGAGAGAGAATGCGAGTCAAGGGAAGGGAAGTAGATAAACGAAACCCGAATCAGGAAGAGTGAAAGAGAAGATAATAGATATGGGAAGAAGAGGAAAGGAAAGAAACGAAATTTTCACTTCCAATGACGAGGAGAAAAAGCAAAAGGCGCTAAGAATAAAGGCAGTGAGAGAGAGAAGGGTAAAAAAAAGAAAAGATGCTTAGCAGAGAAGAGCACCAAGAAAGAAGATAAAAGGAATAAAAGAAAGAAGGGAACCATGACTTCTTTCTTTTTTTTTCTTTCTTCGAAATAATTAATTAGTTTCATCTCTTTTGTTAAAATGATCATCATCAATGTTGGAGTTTTTAGTTGCTAAGAAAAAGTCGTATTACTCATTTTCTTTTCTCTATTCCATTCATTGATGATGGATAATAATGGGAGTGGGGTTTGTTAGTTTTGGATCCTACCTTAACCAAAACCAGACTGTCCTCATTCAACACAAAAACCCAAAGTTTTCATTCGTTGATTTTATTAATCTTAAATCCTTTCTCCCATATCGTGAACATGATGAACTAATAATAGTAAAATATGAAGTTTGGTGTGGAATTTGTTGTTATTGCATATGTTATGTGAACATGGCAAGGTGTGATTGTGTAAAACACAAGTATTGTGAGACTTTGCTTGTTTGTTGGGCTCAAAAACTTTGACTAGCTTTTAGGGTATTTGAGACATTTTTGTTTTGCCCCCGTCATTCTCTTACTTAATTGTAAAATGTTCCATCTCTTTCTATCAATTTTTTTTTTTTTTTTTTTCATTTTAATATGGTAACCAAAATCTTAAAATTAGTTTTGGGGATTGAACCTTTATTTTGTCAATTCTGTTTTGGATAATCTTATATGATAGTGGCGTTTTATAAATTGATTTTGTGTAATAATGAACACACTCGTACCATTTAATTTTTTTTCTTTATTAGATTTTGTTGATCATTACTATGAACGTACGTATATAATGCAAGTAGTTTTGGTTAAAAAAAAAAAAATGTAAGTAGTTTTTTGATTACTAATAATAATATAGGGTGCGCGCAAATGATTTCTTCCATTATAAAACCATATTCCTTTCTTAAGAGAGTATGTTCATATATTTTTCCGATTATATATGTGTGTGTTTACAGGATGAGAACTAGGGACCTTACATTACGCGAACTAACTTTGAGTGAAATTTTGAAATATCAACCGATGCGTATTTAATTAAACAAACGTGCTCACACCACCCCTCACACGGTAAATTGCTAAACTAAATTAACTTCAACAGATGTATATATATAATATCGTATATAATAATAACAATTTGACTAACAATCACCGTAACACGGTTAATATTGGTTCTTCTCCAGCTATAGTTATGAGATGTATGATGCATATTTACCCAAAAAAGAAGAACAATAAAGTCTACACACACGAAAAAATAATTAAATGCAATGAATTACGATAGGAGAGTGTGGTAAGTGAAGCCGTAGTGGTCGTAATGACCGTACCAAAATTTCCTAGAAAGTAAAAAAAAATTCTAGTTCTAACTCTCTTTTCTTTAAAATCTACTTAAATGTATGATTTTCTCTTCTCACTATTTTCAAAAACTACTCCGTGTGTTTTATTATAAGTGATGTTTTACCCCCAAACTTTTTTGTTTCATTTTAAATAATGTCTTATATTTTCTATACAAAATTAAATTTGTTTTTATATTTTTTTACCATTTATATTGTAAAGACTTTTTAATCATTAGCTAAATTGGTGTTAATTGTACAATAAATTATGTTTTTGAATAGAAAAAAAAATTATGTGATTTCTTTATCTGTGTGCAAATTCCTTAAAATCATTTAAAACGAAACATTTAGAATATATGTCTTCAAAGTCATATCCGTGTAATATTTATCTTGCATTTAAATTGAAAATCTTTTATATAAAAAAGTACCGTTAATATTATTGTAACATAGTATATTTGGTAAAATAACGTAACAAAAACTAGTATTTTTTAAAAAAATATACTATATGACATGACAATATATAAAGTTTATCTGTTGACCAAAAAAATGACAATTTTTAGATTGTGATGTTTTTTTTTGTTTTGAGCATAATGGATTGTGATGTTAGTTTGGCAATTCTCCATATGTAATTGAATAGCAACGAATTGAATATTCTTGATCGTGAAGAAAACATCACTCTTGAAGACGCATAATTACAGAGGCATCAACAGAAGAATAAATACTGTACTCTATACGTATATGATTGTTGTATCTTCAGATTCTTTTTTTCTTTTTTCTTCTTTTTGTTTTCTTTCCTGTCAGCTAATATAAATATAATATAGCGGAATAACAGTGTCACAGATTCTTTCCTTTTTTTCTTTTATAAACTATACAAATATTCCTTGACGACAAGAAAAAACTACATATTCCAATCTAATCATCATAGTTAATAATCAGTCTGATTGATTCTTAGCACATGGGTTAAAAGACTAGATAAAATAATCGTAACTTTATGAACACAACCAAATCATCTTAATGTTTAGGTTATTAATCCAAAAAAACATCGTAACTTTCTGAGCACAAATGCTAATTAATGTTCTTTAGCAACAATAAACAAAAAAACTAATTAAAGTATATGTGTTTTATATGTCAAAAAATTATGTTAATCAATGTTTATCTATATACATATGTACGTTTAGTTGTTGCAAAACGGTCGATTTGTATTTCTTTGCAAATCATTTCTATCAAAGCATTGAGGTTTTCAGATATATAAGAACAAACCAATCATGTGCTTAGTAAAGATAGTAATCATTTGTACAATATTGTGGATACAAATTAAATTTTGGGAGGTTTTAACATAGTACTGCAGAGTAAACCCATATCATATGTCGTATAATTTGTAAAAATTATAAAACCTTTTGACATATACCATGAATAATCATGATGATGTAGAATAGTTTTGGTATGGAAAGTTGGAAACATTATAAAAAAAAACACTCTCACACAACAAACATTATTGCCGTTTTTTTTTTTTTGGGCGCTAGTAATTATAACAACGTTAACCCTATATGATCAAAGTTAAAACCCTATATTAATTTTTTAAAATAACTATAATAAATAGTGCTCAAGTCTCATCAAAAATCACACCATTATGATGTGATCCTGCCCACGACGACGTTTAGACGTTTCTCCCCCACCACCATCACCACGTTCTATCACCACCGACTGACTTGACCGTTCGAGCAATGACTGGAGTGCGTTCTGAAGAAATTCCACCGACTCGACACCGTTTTTCTCTATGTCGGCGACTACAACGAGATCGTTTCTTGTCCGACCACCGATTGTCGTTATATCGGCATAGACAGTCTCCATTTGAAGGGATTTGAGTATCTCCACTATATCTTGCAAGAGATCTGGCCTGTCATCGCAGCAAAACGATATCTTGAAGATGATCCGACCGTCGTCTTCGTTGGAACAATCTTCAAAGTTGATTTCGTCTGTCTCCGACGGTAAGGTTTCGGTGGGGATTTCTAGGGTTTGTTGTTTTAGTTCTTTGACTCGTTGAACCACTTTCGCTAGTAGTGTGGCTTTGTCTGTCTGTAAAAAAATAATAATGAAACATTAAGGAAAGACAACTCTTGATTCGAGAAATTTTGTCTTCATGTTCAATTGTTTGAAAGGAAAATAAAAAGCTCGAGAACTTTTCCGACAAAGTGATTAACCAGCTTCAGAGAAAAAAAGGACTTGCAAGCTTTTTATTTTTCCTCAATTTTCTAGATATTCCCAGTATTTGCAGCTTTTTTATTATTCGAAAACATTACAATATTAATTATGTTAATTTTTAAAATGGTTCATTTTTCTATAAGTGATATACTTCAAATGTCCATCTTTCTTACAAAAAAAAAAAATCAAATCCTAAGACACTAGGCAGTACTGATAAATTAACCAAGAAACAATAATTTAGTTAAGAAAAAAATATAACATTTGATTTTGTCACTTGGATAAATAGACACAAAACTTTGGAGAGATAGAAGTGTAGAAATTAATTTCAAATCAGCATGCTTAATATTGATTTCTTATGCCTTTAGGGCTTCCAAATAAATTAGTAGATTCTCTATCAAACTATCACTAAGCAAGTAGTAATAGAGTAGTATATAGTAAAGATTATACTGTAAAGTTGGTACCTTGGAGTTACAAGAGAGTAAGTTGCGGAGCTTGTTGAGATGGGAATTTATTTTCTCTCTTCTCCTTCGCTCAGCTTCTCTATGGTTCCTCGTAGCAGCAAGAGCCTTGGCTTGAGAAATCGTGTCTTCGATGGCAAAAGGGTAAAACGACGACGTTGTGGTGGTGGTGCTCGACGAGGCACATAATCCTCCGGTGAGGAAAGAATGGAATATATGATCTGAAATCTCTGGCTGCATTTTTCTTTTGCTGTTGTTGTTTGCTTCTCCGCCGCCTTCTTCTTTGTTGGGTTTGGAGCTCTCTCGGTGGGTTCTGTCCTAAAAAGGAAGATCAATATATTTATACATAAATGAGAGAATGAGAGAATAATGAGAGAGAGAAAATATATACATATTTAAAATTTTGTCCAGAATAATGAATTTAATTTTTTTTAAAATTGAAGAAGAGTTTCATTGGTTCGCCCGCAGACGGAAAATAGCGATTACACGCGTTTGAGACAATTATGGATACCGCTTTGTGTTGTTTCATAACTGTAGAACACAAAACGGTATCCATAATTGTCTTATAATTTAAAAAAAAAGATAAAAAAAAAGATTAACGGACGGCAGCGGATGATTCCAATTCTTTTCTTACAAAGTAACACCGAAACAAAATAACCAAAACAAAATTTTATTACCATCTATCAAAACAAGCGGATGATTCAACTCCCCTTGTGACACGTCAACAAAAATTTCTGCAATTTCTCCTTTTTACCTTTGCATTACTAACTTCTACTATTTAGTTTTCGAGCTCAATGATATTATTAACTACATTGCCATTACCCTTTTTCCTTTTACATTTTCCATTTCTAATGTTTAGTTTTCGAGCTCAATGATCTTATTAGTTACATTTTCACTACCCTTCTTACTCGTGGTCGCAGGTTGACAAACGAGCTCCTTTGGGTCGCTGGGACCCACCGTTCCCGAATGTTTGTGGTCCAGTCTCGAAGCTTTAGAGTGGAGAAGATACACGGTGAGAGACAGAGACAAGATCTCTTGTGAGTTATCTCCTGAATCATGCGCTCTGTTTGAAAACGGTGAAAATCTTCTTTGAACCATATGACGTGGAAGGCAAGCTACAGATTTTGGAGGACTTAGCTTCTGTGCCCAGAGGTTCCAAGTCATGTGAACTTGTGTTGAAGTAACGAATTTATAAGACACATAGCAACTTGTTAATTGGTTGCTAATATTTGGAAGAAAGCTCAGGACATCTTATGATCGGATGTTGTAATGCTTTTTGCGTATAGTATAACCTTAAGGTGTGTTCTCGCTTTCTTGTGTTTAGTTTTTAAGTGGCGTTTTGGTTCATTGATCATTTAAAGTTATTGACTCATTCGGAGTCTCTTAGTTGCGTCGTTTCCTCTCTCTCCTATGCTTTTTAATTGACCATCAGAGGGAAAAACACTACCCTGGAAGAAGAGGGATTTCTTGAGATACAAGAAACAAACTTTACGATATTTATAGAAGATGCATTTTGTTTGTGTTTCAGTTTTTTACTTGGGATGTTCGGCTATCATCTTCATATATAGAAGGCCGACCGATTTGACTTACAATTATCACAATCTCGTTCCATATCATGGGCTTTAAAGCCATTTGTTTCACTGATAATATAGGTTTAATGAAGTTATCGAGATGAATTAAAAACATTACCCCCTCCTCAAACAGACGCTCATTAACAGGATCTAATTTTGCATTTCACAAAACCATGATACAATTGCTTTACCAGAGACCATTAATAAAAAAAAAACCACGAAACTAGACGAAGTTACAACTTAGAAGAGCAAGAAAAACAAAAAAAGAAAAGCAAAAGACTTGAAATGTTCAGACGCAAAATAGAGAGCATAAAAGGGTGATAAAACATTCGCGTCTTAAACAACCAGAATAAATTTTGTAGAGCATGGTAGTAATATAAGAATTACATAAAAAGAGGATGATTAGTAAGAGAAGAGGCAAACCAAGTTGGGGACTTTTGTTTGTGGGAGGGGTCCAAAAACGCATCACTTAGCCATCATGACCTTGACAAACTCCTCGTAGTTAATCTGGCCATCACCATCAACATCAGCTTCCTTGATCATCTCATCGACTTCTTCGTCTGTGAGCTTCTCGCCGAGGTTTGTCATCACGTGGCGGAGCTCGGCGGCTGAGATGAAACCGTTCTGGTCCTTGTCGAAGACCCGGAATGCTTCCTTGAGCTCTTCCTCGGAGTCGGTGTCCTTCATCTTACGGGCCATGAGGTTCAAGAACTCTGGGAAATCAATGGTGCCGTTACCATCAGCGTCCACTTCATTGATCATGTCTTGCAGCTCTGCTTCCGTTGGGTTCTGTCCAAGAGAACGCATCACAGTTCCCAGCTCCTTGGTCGTAATGCAACCTGCAATCAATCATCGATTTCTCCATCATTCACTACTCCCGAAAAATGGAATCAACAATAAAGCAGACGACAAGCAGGACCCCGTAGAGAAGCATCTTCGCTAGATCCAAAATTTATTGTCACGAGCTAAAGATTCAATCAAAGGACAATATAAACGAACTTTCGTTGGAGAATTAAAGATACTGCTAACAAAATCTGAAGAATCAGCAATCCCGAAGGACCAAATCGATCAAAAATCTGCAAATCGCCAAATTCCTAGCAGACTCAAACGTCATCATCCAAACTTCAATTCACCAACACGATTTTAATACACATACCGAACGAGAAACTAAAGGACGAGTATAGAGATCACGAATCGCAGATCCGTAGCATCTACATCGATATAGATCAATAACCAACGAGTGCCAACCAGAAATCAAATCAGTCGAAGCCAGATACTCACATGTATACACAGTAGCAAAATCCTATAATCAACATTTGAAGGAGAAAGGGGACCAAAAAAAAAAAAAAACGTACCGTCACCATCCTTGTCGAATAAGCTGAAGGCTTCCTTGAACTCTGAGATCTGATCGTCGGTGAGCTGATCCGCCATTGTTTCTTTTCTTTTCGTAAACCTGTAGGTTCCTTTTTGTTTTCTCTCAAATCGAGAATCGAGAGGAGGAAGAAGAAGAAGAGAAAATAGAAAAGCGCCTGCGAGGAAACGAGAGAGAAACCGTCTTTATCGGATACTAGCTATTAACGACTTTTACTCCGACCCGGACTTGTATCGTTTTATTAACCCGTACCGGGTATTAAAATCTCTGTTACACCCTCACTTTTTTATTATAATTACGTTAATGCCATTAACAATGATTTTCTTCAAACCCGCCAGAGTGGACAATTAACGGATCACACACGTTCACGCGGTCTCTACGCGGAGCGTTGACTGTCACGTCAGCATTACCTCCAAGTGTCCATTTATGATTGGTGTTCTTTGTAATATTGTCCACGTATAAGTATCATCACAAATATACCTATCTCTTTATTTTATTATTTTTAGCACCAGTAAAATGTTTTGAATTAGAATTCCTTTTTCAACAAAAATTAAAACACTTTTAGATATAATTCATCTAATCGATTTCCTAATATGATTATATGATGAATATATTGAGCAAATACATAGGGTAATAATTAAAGGTTTACATATAGAAACCAAAATATGAGTAGTCTACGCATATGTTTTTTTTTTTTTTTTTGAACCAATCTACGCATATGATTTGGCAAAACAGTATATAGTGATTGTATCTAGATGAATCTCGTTTCAAATTTTGTTAGTTTCTGTGTCTCATTCTTTTACCAGTCAAGTTGTTTACATGAATTGAAAGCCTTTTAGCAAAAAAAAGGTTGTTTACATGAATTCTAATATGCCATTGCAAATAGTGAAATCTATAACGAGATAATTAAAAAAGGGCATCATGGCATATTAAACCCAACAATTTGCACCCTATTGAAAGGTATGTCTTAGATTATTAATTCAACAAAATTATAAAAATATAAGAGCTAAAACACGTGTCATAGGTGAAAACTGTCGCGGCTATGACATACAAAGAACCTCGATCGATCACAATCAAAAGTCAAAACACTAATCTTCTTCGACACGCGTCGAGCGGGAGTGAGTTGGTACTGCCCCGGCGGATGTGTCGGCGTCCACTTCCTCCGCCGTAACAAACAGCAGAGTCCCCCGATTTATGACACTTGTCGTCGTGGTAGTCGGAGAAGGAGAGCTCTTGAACGGTCTCTGCGATGAGGTCTCGGCATATGTGATCATGAAGAGCCAACCCGATCTTAGCGACCTCTCTTCGTTGACCAGATGCCACGTCATCGCAAACCTGGTTCACGCTGTCCATCAAGCTCCGTCTTACCTTCCGCACCACAAGAGGCACCGTGACACGTGTCTCCGCAGTTGCTGTTGCTCTCTTGGAAATGACGTCATGTATGGCGTAATGATCGGGTCTATTGATTAGATTTATGTCGTTGACTTTGTAGGTTGTGTTGTCTTTGCAGTACTCGTGATGGTTCGTCATCATCGACAACATTGTTCTGTCTGTGTCAGTTTCGTGTATTGTCGTCTTCGTGTTCTTATTCGTTTGAGTCCCCACGACGACATCTCCTGCCACTGTTGAGCAAATAAAATAATTCATACGACAAGTGTGTTTAGTATATTATCCATTTATCCTTATCGCTGTCAAAAAAAGAAAAATTCTTATTGTACTAATCGATTGTCATTAGATTTCTTCTTTTTCTTAACAACAGGCATATATATATACTAAAATTTACAAAGTTGGATGTCATCCATTCTCACTAAAGTTTTCGTTTTTTTCTTTCTGAATACAAACATAATAAAAAACGGCATTCTTAAAAAAAAAACCCTTGTTTTTGTTTTTGTTTTTAGATACCACAAACTATTTAATGAGCTGTAGAAAAAAATTCTTGAAAAACAGGGGATTGTTCGATTTTTGAAAACGTCTTTTTGTGTATTAATCAAAAAAATTCAGTGCTATGCAGAATTAATCATTTTGCTTTAAAAATACTATTCTTGATTTGGTATCATTCAGTTTGTGGGTCAGAATCAGGAATAAATTAAATAATGGGTGGGGGCCCAAAAGATGAGAAAGTAAAAGTGGGCTTCATGACTAAAGGAATAAAGGCCTCTAAAAAGCTGTTTCCTCCTTCATCATTTGTCTAACATGCCTCTTTCTCCTCGCTATTTCTCTCCTCTCTTTTGCACTTTTAACTAAACACAAATGATGTTAGATTTAGACTAGATTAGATCTCACTATTAATTATCCCACTACCTTTTTGACTTCATATCATCTTGAACATTATCCTCAATGCCACTACAACAACTTTGTTGCGAACTCAACTAATGACAAATGTGACATCAAATCAAATAACACATTCCCATGCATGCATGCATGAAATTGTTAGAGAAATTACATTTGTTTATCTCTATATTTATTATTTAATAAAATAAATGATGAGACTGTCTTCCACTATTGGGGACACAGGACAATCTCATGATGATTTCACCACTGCCAAAGAGACAACTCTTTTTGGCCTTCCCATTTTATCTTCACTCTTTTATTTCTGCTTTAAGTTTACAAACTATTCTCCTAATTTTGCTACTTTTCTGTACGTTTTTAAATTAGTGATTTTGACCAACAATGTATCTTTAAACATCTCCCTAATATTCTGTGTTATCACTCTTTTTTTTTTACATTTGTTTTTTTTTTTTTGGTAATCATTTTTAAAAAAAACATTTGTTGCCGATGAATCCAAGGGTTGATCCATAAAACGCGGGTATTGATGACCACTAAACCACCATGGATCCGGAATTTTGCTAACTTACTAACTAGATCTCACATTTGAAAATTTGAGTTTTATTTTTGGACCATTTATAACTTGAAAAACGTTCAATTAAAATTTGATAATATGTGAACAGAGAAACTCACCGTTGCCGGAGAACTTGAAACTATCACGCGCCGTTGCCGGTGAAACCTCAAGTTTCTTGTGAAGAAGGTAAGTGGTTTTGATGACGTCAATGGTTCTCCGGAGTTCCTCTAAGTCCCGATCGCATTTCTCTAACGCTCCGACAAGACTCACCCTCGCCTCATCTCCCTCTCCTTCGATGCTCGGAAGAGGCGGCGCGACAGTTCTTCCGCCGTCTCCGTTTGATGAATCTTCCGGAGGAGAAGCGTAGACGACGGTTCTCTGTTCTTGTTTTTTAGATCCCAAGGTGATGGATTTCCGGCGGTTGGAGGAGAAGCTGAAGGTGGAGAGGAAGAGGTTGAAGAACCCGGGGAGGCAGCCGGAGGAGACGGCGGAAGAGTTTGAATTTCTCCGAGGAGGATTATGATTTTCCCGCCATGAAGATGAGGGAGAGAGCAAGTTCTCTCGTTTACTATTCTTCATACTCCTCTCTCTGTTTTTTGTTTTTCTGACCTCTTTCTTTCTTTTCTTTCTATCTAAAAACCTTAAATTCCCATTTCCTCAATATACTCTTTTTTTCTTCTTTTATTCATTCCAAGTTCCCAACGGTAAAATTAAAAAATTATACCTATTTTGTGATTTAGGTTTAGCTTTCCTTTATTTATTTTTTCTTTTAACTTTTATTTTACGTTTTTTACTTTAAGGTTGGTCCATTGGCACATGGCAGATACTGAAATACTAATGCTTTTTCAATTGCGATATATCATTGCCTATAGACATTATAATGTCTTTGGTCTTCATTTTTTGTTAGTTTAATTAGTGGTTTACTAAGTTACTTTTTCTTAACATCTAGTACTAAGTTTATTTTCTACCAACTCTAAAATATACATAAACATAAATCAGACTCTTGAAATACATTTTTTGTGACACGATGGCGTAAGCTTCTTGATTCAGATTCGTTACTTCCATTCCATGTAATTATTCAATATTTTTAATATTGTATGTTACTCCAAAATATTCAAACAAAAATATAAACATAAACTTTTAATCATCTTGGAACAAAGAATATGGTTTTTCCGATGAATGAGATCCAAATTCAGATGAAAGAATTTTCCTTCAACAGAATTTAGAATCCTAATCAGTAATCAAATAGGCATCAGGGAGTTTAGCACAATGCTCTATGAGAAACAAAGGGCATGATTTTGAGTGTTGTTTAAGATTCATGTCCTTGTGCATGCTGGACAGAGAGAACTTTTTAAAGTCTTTTTTTAATCCATTCTATTGGAATGAAGTAGATACTTTTGTATGACTTGAGTGATGATAAAATTAATGACCTGGTTTGAGACCATAGATCAATTTGCATATTTGAAGACGACAATTTATGTTTTAACAGGTGGTTAATATGTAGACTCCCGAGGCTACAACCTAGAATACCTCAAATTGACATTTTTCGAAAACTAATAAAATCATATTTATAATCATAGTTTCTATACAAATCGATTCGCACAGATCAAACTAACCTATCATAATCCACACCTGTAATAAAATCTGGAAGTTCTGTGGTATCATGATGAATATCAATCAACCCTAAACATTGGAGGTTTCAGGGAATCAAGCCTATTCTATACAAAATAAGAGCTCGAGAGAAATAAACCAGAGAAGCTGATTACATAGGAAGAAGTGAATGAGAAAGGCCAATGAAATCCGAATGAAAATTAAATTAAACAATTTTGGATTATAGATCTTTCCATACTTTGTAGTCGCTAGTCGAGCTGTTCTGCATACTACTGTCTTGGCAGCCAATGAAGAAAGTAGAGCGCACAGGATCAACGTTTATCAGAGCATGAGCCGTGCCACTCGGACTAACCGCAACAGCTACTTCATTCTCTCCAATTAACACTTCGGCGTAACCTTTTTCGACCTTGTGGTTCTCCAGCTGCACGCATTCATATTGATATGATACCCATAAACATTGTCAGATTGATGAGTTAGGTTCTTTAGAGAGCAGTAAGTCAACGGAAAGCCAGTGCTCAATCATCACAGACCAGACAAAGGATAAGAATTTGTAAGACAAGCCCATTTCCCACATCAGTACAACACTAAACATCTACAAATAGTAATTCGTTGTTGCAGTCTAACACAATGATTAGTGGTTCAGTGATCTGCCAGCAATTGACTGATTTATATTACTCTAGTGTCTTTATGATAGATTCAGAAGCGATTTTCTCCTTACTTCCTCAAAGAAAACAGATAAGAGTGCAGAATCAAAGACCAAATAAGCGAACCCAAGTCACAGAAACTATAGTCTAGGATTTGTTCTAGAGACCCTAAAACACTCGCAAAACCTCAAACTAACCAAATACCAGCCTGCTCTTGCATCTGTTCAATTCTCTACTTACACTCATCAAAAGACCAACAAACATGTTACACACAGTTAGTTAAGCTGGGCATCGCATTAGGCAATCTCTGAACTCCCTTCTATCTTCTTTACCAGGACATATCACTTTACCATTCAGTGAAGCATTGCATACTTAGATAAACAAAAATAGATATTCCTTCCAACCAGAGGTTTCAACAGACTATACTTCTTCCATTATGCTCTGTAAATGAGGTGGATGATGAGACTTACCCTGAACTTTGTCTTGGCTCCCCAAATGACGAACGTCTCATTACAGGTATGGTGTCTGGTTTCCCCTCAATCCACCAGGCCGGATTTCACCAACATGAATGGAAACACATGACGCGGCTCCACCTGCAGACAAGCCCAAATAAAAAAAAACCAGGAATGAGAATCTCCTCCAAGGTGACGCAGTCACTCCAAAGATTATGATTCACGGAGTGAGCAAAGCCATAAAATCGTCACAGACAACAACAATAGTGTAGAATGGCTCGATGTTCCATTCCTAGATGGCATATTGGTGAACACAAAATCAGTCACTACAGTATCTATTCTTAAAAAACAGTATGTGTTCATGGACTCAAAAACCAAAAGCTAAAACCAACACAACATCTTCATCAACCTATACATACTTCTAATGTTACTTCATCTATGCTTATTTTCCCTCAATACAATTACCACAGGAAGACATTGAGAACGCCCATTTCCCTAATGTTTCACGGAAGCTGGATAATGATTTGATTAAGCAAAAGATTTCCTCAGTTTCAATATACTCAAAAACACTATACGAATTGCTGTTTAGCAATTTCCTGAATAACAACCGTAACATAACCGAAGCGGAATCGATCAGTAGACGCAGACAAGAAGACGAACCATTGAGCCGAGAATCCCGAGCAAGGATAACGGGATCAAGCAACCATCCACGGTCGTCTTTTCGGACAGGAGAAAGAGACGCCGAATCGAACCGGACCAGATTAACCTTGTCGTCATCGTCGAGGATTTCCAAATCCGGATGACTCTTCACTGCCGATTTCGGATGGGAAGAAGACGAAGAGATGTGAGAAGAGTGCTGTACCCTGAGAGTGATCCATGTGAGGAAGAGGAAAAAGGAGAGAAGCAGAGGAAACGCTTGAGGCTTCTTCAGTAGATTGATTAGAGGCGACAACCTCTGGTTCTCGATCAGCACCCTTCTAGGGTTCGCCATGTTCTTATTATCTTTTCTACCTTACTCAGTTCACTCTGATTTGCCTCGAATCACTGATTAATTTGTAAATTTGTTTTACCGAATTTAGAAACTGGATTATTCGAATTTAATAATGAGTAAAAGTTACAACTATATATTTGGCGGGTTGAGCCAGCCCGTGCAGTAGTGCAACGCATGGGCGACTCGCGAAAGCCCAGATAGCAAGCTATCTTGATGGGCTTTCTCCCTTAAAAAATAGAGTTAATATCGTGTGGACCGATGGCCCACATATCAGATATTAAACTGATAAGAACAGATACTACACTTGATCTTAGCCAAAAGGCCGAGAAAGGTATGAATTGGACGAGAGGCTCGGCTTTCTTTTTATACTATCAAATTTATGAGTAACACTTCTCTACTTACCGATGTGGGATGTTTTAAAAATAAGACACTTTACACATCTCTATGAAAGACAACCAATACGACGTCGAGTCATCACCTTACGTCTTCTTTTGTCGGTGAGCCTGACGGGTCGATACTTACACTGGGTTTGGCTCTCTGGTTCTGACAGCATCGTCTGGGATTTGAACAATTTACTCTTAAGGATTCGTTGCAGCCCTGAAGAATTTCTCAAATGCTCTGTCTTGCTTCTTCTGATGTTTTTTTTTACAATTCTGCGTCTGTGTGTTCTTTGACATTGATTACAGGAACCATGTAATAATCCTAAAAGAAAAATAGTGAGCTGGTATTACTTGAACCGCACTGATCTGTGAGCAAAGAGGTGTATCGGTTTTCTAATACACCGTCCGGGAAAATATATCTTTGTTAATTTGAGATTTGCGTGTTTCCAAAAAACAAAATCAATGAGGTTTAGGCTGGAAATTGCATCCCCTAAAGAAGAAAACAACTGGAAGAAGATGTTTGAGGGAAGAAGATGCTATTAAAACTTATCGATCTCTGCAATGCAATGGTTTTTCAATTCAAAAATTCAAATACAAGGCTATACAGACAAGACTCCAGCATTGTTTGGTGGTGACTGGCTTGAGTAGTAGATCAAAAGGTTTGGTCCCATGTCTTCTAGTTAGTCATTTGAAAAGCTCAGACCTTTTGTCTTCAACGACGTTAAAGTCTTCACAACAATAAAGGGGACACAACAACTTGTCAAATCTTGCTCACCAATGTCCATTCTTGACCCAGGCTTTGCCGCTTTTGTTGTTGCTTTCCGAGGTCTGAGCTAAAACCTGTGTCCAGCCAAAAGAGTTTTCACACTTTTCATTCATTGGAATCAACACAAGAGCCTAAAGATTCGTGTAAAACTGATGACATTTTTGTCTAAACTTCATACTTGAATGAGTCTAGGAACAGTCCAAGGGCGAGCCCGGTCTTCCAATAGTTAAACATGGCGATTATGCTCCGCATCTTGTTGATTAATGGAATGGATGCTCTGTACATTAAAGCTCCAATGCATTCGACTACAATTACAGCCAATGCAGCAGATAGAACATCCCAGTCTCCTGTTTGTCCTATAAACGTAGAGAATGCAGTTGCAGAGTAGAATCCCACCAAGAGAAACAACAGTTTCATGGGGAGATCTTTCTTTATCTCCTCAATTTTCACCAGAAGCTTAGTTCTGAGATCTTGTATGGCTTTGATTAGTCTTGGACGTCTGTTGCTTTTATTACTTGAAGAACCGGATGGTGGATCGAATCTGCTCCCACCAACCGAGCTCCTGATGGTTGTCCATGACATTTTCCTAGTAAATGCAAAACAGATACCAAAAATTGGATATTGGAGACAAAAGTTCATAATATCTCCTATAAGACATGGTACCACAAGAATCGAAGGACTTCACTACTCAATACTAAGTCCAATAAAGCACAAAAAACCATACTAAGTCCAATAAAGCACAAAAAACCATGATATAGAATATATGGTTGCTTTATATATGTAAACACGGATTATGGTGGTTAGCTATGGTCTCTGCCTTCATAGAACATATACAGAGAATTGCAAGAGACATCAGGTTTTGCCAAAATCCTCATCTCATTGTAATTCAAGCAGATCACTAACATAAAAAGCCACAGTGACTATAATTTGATCATATCAGCGATTCTAACTTCTTTCTAAGCCACAATGCCACATATCCAAAGTCGTGATGATTTATGCTTCCAAAGTTAAAAAAAACTTGCCTTTGATGTCTGACCAAGGAAGGCCGTGCAGGATGAAGGAAATGACAGAGTGAACAAAACTCCAAGCAAATGGTAAGAGTCAAAGCTCCTTTGTCTCTGATACTCCTCTTTGGTAAATAGAACTTACTTCCACACGTCGGTAATGTCACCGGGATGGCAATTCCCATGAAACAGCTAGAAGAAAAGTTGGTCTTGTGACCCAGATGCAGCTACTTCCTAGACCACAAAATTTCGGCATATCAATTTCACAACCTAAACAAACATATCAAATAGCAACTTTTCTTGAGAGAACCAACGTGTCTCTCGTTTCAAGTAAAAGATTAAAAACCAAGGAGCTAGCTTTACAGTCAAAGTAACTGGAGTTCCATTAATAAACTGGTGGAAAGAAGGTTAAAATCATAGACGGAGAAGAAACAAGAAACTCGAAGCTGGATTTAACAACCACACAAGCTCAACATATCCATCAAATAATTGTACAATTCAGCTGGGCATTTCCACAAATACCTTGGAGACAACTCAAGAAAACCCTAATTTCGCTCAGCTTCCCAAGTTCCTCCACGCCCATTACTCTAGAATCAGTTCCAAAAAGCAATCCCTTCGACTGTCTATTGATAAAGGAATTAAAATTCAAAACCGATTAAGATTTAAAAAAAGTAAAAAGAAACGAGGAAGATGGTACCAGCTGGCCATGGTTATGGGGTGAAGGAGAAGGTATAAGAAAGAAAAGAAGAGGAGGAAGAAGAAGAGAGCCTCTCGACAGCTGAACTGAAACGACGTCATTTAGCTGAGTTCCAGTCCAGACAAATGCCGTTTGGGCTGCAAAATGCAAAGCCTTTAGTGTCACTAAGCATTAAAAAAAAAAAAACTCGAAAACCCATCAACATTTTATAATGCAGAGTGTATATGTGGTACTGAGCAAGCGCGTTGAATCTTTTTCAGGAGACTACGATCATTTTTACTTCATCTTTGATTTGAAGAAGAAGACGAAGATGCTCGCTTGTCTGGGTAGAAAATGGACGAGATTGTCGACGGGGAATCTAAAACCAACCTGGAAATTGGTCAACGGGGATGCAAGTAGCAGCAGAGGAAGAATCGCGAGAGGAGTAAGCAGTGGAGCGGAAACGATAGCTAAAGAGAGAGTTGACACCGTCGTGATCGGTGCCGGAGTCGTGGGTTTAGCGGTGGCGCGTGAGTTCAGTCTCCGCGGAAGAGAAGTGCTGATCCTCGACGCCGCCTCATCGTTCGGCACCGTGACTAGTTCCCGAAACAGCGAGGTCGTCCACGCCGGAATCTATTATCCTCCAAACTCTCTAAAGGTACAATCTTTCTCTTGAGGGTCGAATCAAAATTCCTACGACTTATAGTATGGTGTGTCTTTGGATTTGATCAGGCCAAGTTCTGTGTAAGAGGAAGGGAATTGCTGTATAGGTATTGCGCTGAACATGAAATCCCTCACAGGAAGATTGGTAAGCTAATCGTTGCCACAGGATCCTATGAGATACCGAAATTGGATCTGTTGATGCATCTTGGAACTCAGAATGGAGTCTCGGGTCTAAGGATGTTGGAAGGCTTCGAAGCAATGAGAATGGAGCCGCAGCTTCGATGTGTTAAAGCATTGCTATCTCCTGAATCTGGGATTCTCGATACACATTCCTTGATGCTATCTTTAGTGGTATTGTTTAAACTTATCTCTTATAAGGTTCTTCGAGCTTCCGTTGTTCTCTCTAGGAAAGGAGTTTTGATTCCATGACCTACAGGGCTAACTTCAGGGAGAAGCAGAGAACAGTCGCGCAACTTTCTCGTACAATACTGTGGTTTTAAACGGCCGTGTTGAAGAAAAGAAGATGCATTTGTTTGTTGCTGAAACCGGATCGTTTGAATCTCGGTGTGAGGCAGCAGCACAGCTTGAGCTAATCCCTAATCTTGTTGTTAACTCTGCGGGATTAGGTGCTCAAGCTCTAGCAAAGAGATTCCATGGCTTAGATCGTCGTTTCATTCTTTCGTCTCACTATGCTCGTGGATGCTACTTTATGCTATCGGGCACAAAGTCTCCCCCTTTCAATAAACTTGTGTATCCTATACCTGAGGAGGGGGGTCTCGGTGTCCATGTCACTGTTGATTTGAACGGACTTGTCAAGTTTGGTCCTGATGTTGAATGGATTGAATGCAAAGACGAGAAATCAAGCTTCCTCAACAAGTAAGTAATACTTGCATCTGTTCTGAAATTCTCCTTTCTCTCTTGTCCCTTTTGAGGATACTCAAAGATCTTCATGCTGTTTGAATCCAGATTTGATTACGGTGTAAACCCACAGCGAGCTGAGAAATTCTACCCAGAGATCAGAAAGTACTATCCGGATCTCAAAGATGGATCGTTGGAACCCGGTTATTCAGGCATCCGTCCCAAGCTTTCTGGACCAAAACAGCCTCCCGCAGATTTTGTCATACAGGTAATCTTTTCTTCTCAAAAGCATCAGACATGAACATTGTTCCCTATGGCATCTATGATGGTTTTGTTATGAAAGCATTTGTTTTCTCAAGTCTCTCTTTTGTGTTGTTGTTGATGTAGGGAGAGGAGACTCATGGAGTTCCTGGTCTTGTGAATCTCTTCGGCATCGAATCACCTGGTTTAACCTCGAGCTTGGCTATTGCAGAACATATAGCAAACAAGTTCTTAAGATGAAATTTAAATGTCTACATTTGAGAACAAAGCTGGCCCATAAGTCGACTGCTTGGCAAATTGAAGTTTTCCTTGCTGTGTGATCCATTTTACAGACCGACAATAAAGTATTGTTGTATTCAAATCCTACAAACTCAAGTTTACTTCTTCTGTTCAACCTCTAAATTTGATACTCAAGAAAACGATTGCTGCTGCTACTAAAATAACTCAGAATGTTTTTAAGAAAGTTAACAGAATTGCTCCAAGCCAAGAAAGTCTACGGAATGTACAAAGAAACAAAGCTGTTTTTTCTCTCTCTTTTTTTAATAAGCAAACCGACACAGAAGCGGGAAAAAAAAAGAAAAAAAAAGAGTGTTGAGATCAGAAAGGAGCTGAACTTGTTCGCCTGAGCTGCCGCTTGGGATCAGGCGGTGGTGCACTTGGGAGGATCTTCTCTACCTCCTGCAAAGTAAATAAAACAACACCCAAACAATGTAAGGTTTTGCTATAAAGTTACTGGCGAATGTAAACCACCAATTCCAAGTTTGTCTCAAGTAAAGGACTATACGTCTGTCATGTGTTATGTTTTATCTAATGAGCTAAACGAAACTTCACCATTCAGAGGTTGTGTCTAAGCCTATTTATCTTTTCTCTTGTTCATGGTTTCATTTCCTATCATCTATTGTCTACTATGCTTGTGCCAAATTCATTACTTTACTACATCTTCTATCATCTACCATTCCCTCTAATTCGAATCCAAAACTTAATACATGACAGTACTCGCTACTCATGACAAGTCCTTCAATTTTAATACCAATCACAATCAATGCATGTATATCCAAAAGGGCCAAGGCTGCAAAACATTACCTTTTGCCTCTTGAGTCTTTCGTTTTCTTCTTCTAACCGTGAAACTTTGATCTCTAGCTCATGGGTGTAAGCCTGCTCATCAACACCCAATGTTAGACACCAAATAGAAACGAAGGAAAAACAAGGCAAGGCTTGACAAGACTAATAACAACAACACCACATTTGCAATTACAGAAAGTTGTTGTCACCTGTTTCCTAGCTCGCGAACGAGCTGCAGACTCTCTGTTCTTTATCATTCTCTTCTGCCTCCTCTCTACAGTCTTCTCCACAACTTCTCCTGAAGCTACCCTCTTCCTTCCTGGAGTTTGTGTATCTGATAAACCACCCATCAAAGAAGACTGAGATACCATTGCTTGCATGTCTGAAACCGGATATGGCATGAATGACTGAGGCTGTGGCATTGATGGGAGCTGATGATACTGAACCCATGGGCCGACCTGAGTTATGTTTTGCCCTAAACCAGCACCTGAACCAGCACTACCACCACCTGGACCAACACCAGGACCGTCATGGTTCGAACCAGGGATAGTTTCAGTCACCACTCCAGCTTTCAACAACAAGTCCTCAAGCGTCATTTCGCCGAGCGTAGGCTGCTTATCTCTCCTCTCATGAGCATTACCTCCAGTTTTGTTCTGCTGAATGTCTTTCCAGACCTCATCAACAGTCTTTTTGCTTAGATCCCGTGGCAGAGTCAAACTTCCTTGCCGAGAAAGACCCTCCTGAGCAGCTGCAGCACCACTGACAGCCATGGACGACGGCTGATTAGCTTCAACAGAACAGACACTCTTGAGTAGCTCGTCAAGGTTCATGCTTCCAAGTGCTTTACCAGATCTCCCCAAGTGGTTTTGGACCTCATCGAGTGTTAAGCTATAGAAAGAGCCTTGCCTATTCAAGGACTGAGATTTAGGTTCTTCAACAATACCCCTCTGAGAATCCATAAGCTTTTGTAGGAAAAACAAAATCCAACACAGATAGATAAACAATCGCGAGCCCACAAATTAGAAACCCTAATCTCAACAGAAATGCTCAATCTGATAAATGGCTACACCACGAAGAATTCATCAAATCGAGCCTAAATCCGAGGCGAAAGTAACCTTTTTTCCTAAGGCCGAGTCGCCAAACATGCAGCAGAGAAACAATAAAACCCAGATGTGGAATCGGAAGGAAATGGCCGAGAAGAAGAAGAAGAAGAAATCACCGCGTTATAGCAATCTGAAAGAGTCTTGGGAATTGCATGCAGCATCGAGGGCTATCAAATGCAGATACTAATCATGGAAATCGCAGCAGCAGTGAGACAAAAGAGAGAACAAACGCTTGCGAGGATGAGATTTGCGAAGAGGGGAATCAAAACTAAGCAAAAAAGCAACAATTTTGCGGTAAAGGGTAAAACGAATTGGAGCTTAAAAGGGACCAGATCTAAACAAGGGAGCTTTGGGTTTTTCTTTCTCGAAGTGGTGGGTGTGAGAGATAAAGAGAACGCAACTACTGTATGATGATAAGTGCAGAGAGAGAGATTTACAAAGCAAACCTAAACTCTGTGTGTGAGTGTCTCTCTCTCTCTTATTGTCTCTTTTGTTTCGCGCAGGAGAGAAAAAGAGAGAGAAACCTTTTGATTGAGAAAGTGACACTCTAATACTGTGGCAAATCACCCAAGCAAGCCTAGAATTTTCAATGCGTTTCTTTTCTTTATTGAGTACCCGAACAATAAAAACGATGGTCTCTAAAAACTTTCGATTTATAGTTGTGATTAGTGATTACTTTAATGAAGCTGGATTTCGAGTTTATTCCATCGGAATAAACACTACGTGTGCTCGGTAGAGACTTCAAGTTCAATCAATTTGGCTTTTATTAGAGAGATTGCAAGGTTCATTCGTCCTTCCGCAATCTAAAATTATGACAAAAAATATCAAATATTGGGTTTACAACTGTAAAGCTCTAGTTCTCACTACAAATTTCTATTTAAATGGTAATAAGAGAGTACTGTATTTGATATCATATATATTGATATTAAGAACAAACATAGTTTCTTGCCCTTTCAATCATTGGACTCAGCCAAGATGAGATACAACAATCTAATATTGCAAAGTAAATAGGGAAGTAGGAGGCTGTTTTGGCAATAAGATCAGCTTGTCTGTCTTCCACAAGGTTTCAAAGTTCTCCATGGCTTCCAAATATCTCTTGTGAATAGTCTTGGCCATGCGGTGAGATCCTTTACCGCCTGCATCAAGACCTTGGAATAACTCTCCAACCAAGCCTCCCCGAAACCAAGATAATCTAAGACGGTCATTGCTCATACAAGAGAACCAGGATAGGACCTGGTTCGTTAGAAGCTCCTGGCGACTTGAGAGGGAAGAGATTTTCGACCAAGGAACGCCTTTGGAGGAACCCCTGACTTGTCAAACCTGGTACTAGAAACTTTGTTGTCTCTTCTTCACCGATCTGTTAAGATAGTTACTTAATTGAGACCGACAGGCCTTGGCTCCGAACCACCTGACCATACCCGTGTCATCCCTAAGAACCCAAAACATATTACAAAATATTCGAGACGAATTTACTGCTAGGTTAATCAAAATAAATCAAACATATTACAAAATATTCGAGATTGATATACTGCTGGCAGAAAATCCATGAAACCGTGAAGCAGAGAGGTCGAATAAAATTATTTATAAAATTTGGAAAAACTAAAATTCGATAAGCAAGGACCCACAAGGAGCATAGTTCTTTTTAGTTTTACAAATGAAAGTTCTAGGGGGGATGTTTCAGAAAACTGAAAAATAGAGACAAACTCTGAAAATAGTACAATGTTTTTAGGAATAGCATAAAGAGAGTAGTTGGCCGGAAAAAAAAACAAGTAAACGAAAACTAAAACTCCTTAAAAGGTTTTATGAGTCTGGCCTTATGAGCGACCAAAGAGTAACTTTTCATAAAGACTTCATTTGCATCAGCTCCTTATAAACTTCAGAAGAATCACCAGGCCAATATTAAAACACTGATTTCGGATATCTGCACAATGAATTCAAGAAAATAAGAGAAGTTTTTTCACAATCTAAATCGGTGCAGACCTGAAAAACCCTTTCAGAAAACATTTTGAAGTAACAAGCTGTTACATAGGAATTGCAAAAAGTAAATTCTTTTTTTATCATGTGACAACCACCGAAAAATCCCCAAAACTCCTATACAGGAGTAAAACCGCGTGGGTCTAGACACAGAAAGCCCTTGGCTTTAGACATAGTAAGTCAGTTCCAGGTAAAATATATAATGAGGAAAGTCAATGAAATAAGTGAAGAGACGATATTCATTGCTCTACCTGAGTGGATACATGATACATCTAGTGGCCCATGTAAGGAGAGTATTGCCCGACACCATGTTGCCCTCTGCCTGTACCTCCCTGACCAGGTTGCTGAGTCTGATAGCCACCTTGCATCCCAGGTTGTGCACCATACCCAGGAATTGTTCCCGGTGCCATAGCTTGCGTAACATAACCAGTTGGCATTCCAGCTCCAGCCCCTGGGTTTACACCTGTAGCTGTCCCAAGGGAACCCAACAAAGCCTGTCCAATTGCTGGGTTAAAAGCCAAACCAGCTCCCTGCGATGCCAGCAAAGCTGTCAAGGCCTGTCCGATAGCCGGGTTTAGCTCCTGCGCTGGAGCACCCATCCCGGGTTGGTTACCTGCCATGAGATGTCCATGACCACCTGGCGCACCGTAACCGTTGTTATCATTCCTTTGGAAACGAGGATTGTTGTGGCCGTGAGTGTTGAATTGTTGCGGCTTGCCCGGTTTGGGACCATCGATTGCTTTCTGGCAATGTAAGACGTGTCCCTCGAAGGTCTTGTGTGGCTCCTCTAGGGTCCTCTTGGCGCTTTCAGTAGACTTATAGACAAAGAGGCAGAAGCCTTTAGGTCTCCCAGTAAACTTATCAAGACCCAAAGGACCTTCTTCAATCTCTCCAAACCTTGAGAAAAACGCCAGCAATTTCTGGGGTTCGAGCTCTGCTCCAACATTACTGACATATATCTTCTTCTGCGTGTGCTCCGAGTTCGAATGCTGAGCAGGCACCACCGAGGCAGCTGCAGCGACAGGGTTTCCGCCAAAGACAGGTCCTTTGGAAGCCAGCTGACACGCCGTCATACGGCTTCCGATCTTCTTCTGAGGCTGCTTGAGTGCGTTGCGAGCACCTGACCTTGACTTGAACAGAATAAACCCATAGCCTTTAGATTTCCCTGAGACCTTATCAAAAACGGCCTTGCATTCTTCGATCTCTCCGTACTGCTTGAAAGCTTCTATAAGCGTCTCCGTTTTAGTGTCCCATCCAAGCCCGTGCACGAAGATCTTTCGATGAACAGGATCCTCATCAGCCACTTCCCGGATTCTATTCGCTACATCAAGATGCTTTTCCGCCGCTTCCTTGAGAAGATTCAGAAGTTGCTCCTTCGAAAATGGTTCTAACAGATCCTGAATCGGCTCGTCGTCATCGGCATCTTCATCCCCTTGATTCCCAGATCCAGACGTCGCCGCCTCCGTACGATTACCCGCCGTCTGATTCTCACCTCCTACATCGTCTTTATCCTCATCGTCTTCTTCGTCATCTTCTTCGACTTCCTCTTCATGTTCCTCCTCTACTTCCTCGTATTCAATTTCTTCATCGCCGCCTGCTTGATTAACATGATTTTTAATTTCAAGCTGCTCCTCCGTCTGCTTCTGCTTCTGCGGCGGTTCAGACGCCTCGCTGGATTGAGCTTCGAGCTTTCTCTTCTTTGTCATGGCGGAAATCGGCGGTTTTAAGGTCGACGAGAAGAGTTTTTTTTGTTTTTTTGTTTTTTTATTTTTTTTTTTTTTCTTTTAATATTTTTTTTTTTTTTTATTTTTTTTTTTTTTTTTTTTTTTTTTTTTTTTGTATGGACCTCAGGTCCTATCTAATGTAAATTTCATATTTACCCCTTACCGTTTAAAATATAAGCCCATTAATTATTTATTGGGCTTTAGGTTCGAATACCCATTTACAAAAAGATGCAAAAGGTAAAAATGATTAAAAAAGGAGAAAAGAATAACGTATGACTTCCCGCCAAGTATTTCCCGCGACCCTTCACGGCTCATAAAGTAGTCTTCTCTTCTTCCTCTCTCTCTCTCTCTCTCCTTCCTTCTTCGTTCTTACCCAGAGCTCCAATTTTCCCTCTTCTCTTCGTCATTTTGTTTTAAATTACTCTCTCTTTCTCTCTCTCTCTCATTGGTAAACCCTCCTAGATTGACAAGTTACGAGTTTGAAGCCCAGGATCCGTTTTTCATTTCTTTCTCAATCTAATTAAGCGCCGATTAAAATTAAGGTAAAATTCAATGTTCGTCTCTCGGGTCTAGATTCGATTTCTCTTTGATGCGTGCATCTACTTTCCCCGGATCTGTTTTTACCTTTCTCGAATTGATACAGCTACAAGGTCGTTGTAGCGAATTAGGGTTTTCCCATGCTCATGCTCATCTGTAAATTTTTTTTTTTTTTCATTTCATTTATAACTTGAAAATTAGATCTGTTGTGGGTCGGGTTTCTGCAATTGATTCTCCATGAAATGAGTTTTGGTTTCAAGTTTTAGTTATAGTGGAACCCATTAAACGAATCGCTGCATCCTTGAACTCAAAATCTGTTACTGTAGTATATATATATATATATATTTTTTTTTTTTTATCAGATTGAACACTATTCTGTGAATTGTTCAGCCACCGCTTGTGTTAATAGCTGGTTGATGTTCGTTTCTCTGCTTTAGCTTGATGAAATTTAGGTTTCTAGACATTGTTGACTTAATTACCACAGTATCCTTACCGGCGATTTCTTTGTTTGTTCCAGTCCGGGAGCTCGATTTAGATTTGGGTTTTTTCTCGAGCTTGCTAGGAAGTAGTCGTCTGTGAGTTCCAATGGTGGAGTTGAGAAGTCGCACCCATTTGCATTCCCAATTGCATTCTATCAGGGCCATTAAAGACGGATCGATCAAGATATTGTTGAATGTGGTTGCAAGAGGGAAATCAAAGCTCAGATTTAGACAGCTGGTGGATGTATACAATCGGGAAATCACGGAAGATGATGAGTCAATCCCGAGAATCCAACCAAGAGAACTCAGTGATTTTGACATTGTCTCTGACATGACACAAGGTTCGTGTTTGTTTGGCGCTGAGGTGAGTTTCAAAACTGATCCAGGGGATTTTAACATGACGCTGGAGAATATTCGGAAACAATGCAAAGAAAAGAAAAGGAAACTTAGAAACCGCGGAGATACTGAGACCGCCTCACAAGTTGAAGTTAAGCAAGAGTCCTTGACTCTGCAAACTGAAGATGAAGGATGTGATCTTGAGGAGCCCCTTTGCAGTTGGAATACGAAGTTCTCCAAGAGAAGAAAGAAAAAGCAGGAGCGTAAAACAAAGTGTGGTTCTACTTCCTCTCCATCTGCTAAAAAAGTTGATTTGCCTGTGTTCCATCATGTCAAGCCCGAGGCATCTTGGGATGATAGCAGCTATTCAGTTCGTGAAGCCATGGATTTTATTCCCACTGATCCTTTACTGGATTCTATCGAAGAGCCAGAATCTACTACAAATACAGAGTTGGTGGAAGAGATTATGCATGATTCGTCCAAGGACAGAAGACTGCCTCCATACTGCAGTGCAGAGCCAAATTCTCCCGGAATGGTAGTCATTGAAGAGCCCGTAACTACAATGCCAGTGGACGAAGCTTTTAAAAATGCATCAGAAGAATTTAATTGCCTTGCTGATAGTATTGATCTTGAAAATCAGGCAAATGTTTTGTACAGTAGTGTGTCCAGAGAGGAGATTGAATTGGAGGTTCCACAAAGTTCAGAATCTGAGACCATTGGTTGTGTCAAGAACCTCACTTCTTCTAATACTAGCTCGGAGAGCGGAGAAGTTAAAGAAGACGAGGAAAGCAATGATTCAAAGCCTTACTTAGACAAGACCGTAACTGGTATGGAGATTGTGAAGATAGAAGCTCCAGAAATACCTGCTAACTCAGACATGACCATAACTGGTTTGGAGATTGTGAAATTAGAAGCTCCAGAAATACTTTCTAACTTAGACATGACAATAACTGGTCTGGAGAATTTGAAGATAGAAGCTCCAGAAAAAGCTGCTACTGATTACTCAGGTTTACTCCCCATGGAAAATACCGAGATTGTGTGGGAAAATGAAGACATTGCTAAGGATGAGCTTCCTGAAGCAGCTGATATTCTCCAGCTGACCAGCTGTTGTAATTCTGTGGATAATTTACATTCGGTTCCTGATGACATCACAATTTCATTAGAAGAAGAACATCGGCCAGAAAGATTAAAACAATCTTCATCCTCAGGGAACGTAGATGAAGCAGGAGACCAATCACCACAACTCTTTCAGGCACCTGAAGAGGTTAAAACAGCTGAAGAGACTGACGGCATCCAGCAACAAGAGCTACACTCTCAACCTGAGAAACTACTCTCAGGGAGAAAGGTTTGTCATGCGTGTAATTTTCTCAAATCATACTCTATCTTAAAGCAGCTCCTCACTATATTCATTTGGTTTTCAGGCTTTATCTCCCACCTCTCAAGCAAAACTTCGCAAGGCAATGGAGCACCCCGATTCACCTGAGAAGAGGTGTAAAAGTAAGTCAATGACAAAATCTTGAATGTCCTTTTTTGTATGTTTTACATTTTTGACACTTAAGATTCTCATCTATTTTCACAAAACCAAAAAATCCAGGATCCAAAGGGAAACTCTACTTCAGTAGCCAAAACTCACATAGGATCCTTAAGGCTCAAGGGCTGGACAGCATCGACCGAGTGGAAGTCACTCCGAGCTCGAAGCAAACCATTCGAAAAGCAAACAATAATACTCGGCAAACGCAGTATCAAAGAGGCACACACAAGTTTCCTCGCCGAGAAACTCATGCAGCGAAGCCACAGCCTTTCAGCACTGGATGCACCTCGTTACAAGGATGTACACAGAAAGCTATTGCCTTCTCTCAAGGGCAAATCCGTGATTTCCAATATGTTGCAGCTAAGCTCACAAAAGAGCTCAAAACGATGAGACAAATTACAAAGAGATGTCTTCTAGCTGAAAGCAACCCCTCCAACATGCCTGACTGTAACTTGGATGAGGTACTTCTGAGTTTTGTCTGTGGAGGCAATTGAATTTTGGTTTTCAGTGTTTAAATTTTCACTTTCTCTTCTCAAAATAATCGTTTATTCTGGATGGCTCTTGTCAGGTGAGAACTTTGGTTGGAAATGCAGAAAAAACTGAAGAGAGTAGCAAGAAATGGCTTTCCATGATCGAACGTGACTGTAATCGGTTTTGCAAACTCATGGTTTGTTTTTACACTGTCTAACATTCAGACACAAAAGCTTAACTGAAATATTCATTTCCCTTTCTAACTTTTCTGCATCGACTTCCTTTTTCACAGGGTATGGTCAGAGAAGATTCCTCAGCTACTGAAAACATTCTTCAGAAGAAAAAGAAGATTAGATTTGCAGATGATGCAGGTGGAGATCTTTGCCATGTCAAGGTTTTTGATATTGATTTTGAATCTGAATCATAAACAAACTCTGTAGAATTAGTGTAAACTCTCTACAGCATTTGTAGTATTGTACATTTATATATATCTTGGAATTTCACTAATATAATAACGATTATAATCCAAAAAACAAGGTAATGTTACTTAGTTTTCGCATAACAACCTTTAAAACAAAAACAAAACCTTTTTATAGATTCAAATCCCCAACCCTGAGTCAAATTGGGCCCAGATTATTAGGCCCATACATTTGAAGGTTGCTCAAATCAAGTGGTCATTTGAGTTTATTTGAGTATTGCTCAAAAATCAAGTGGTTAAATTGGGCCCAGATTCTATTTGGGTTTTGATTTATATAAAATTTAAAAAGAAAATCTGCTAGTAATAGTATACAAAGAATGATGAGTTTGATAAAATAGTATAAAAAGATTCTATTTGAGTTTTGATTTATATAATTTCAAATATATATATATATATATATGACTTGATATAAAAATCTTAGTTTTCAAGAAAGAAATTCATCAGCTAATGGACCAAGAGAAAAAATCCATTTTTCAGAAATGCTAAAAACTATTACTAGTATTATAAAGGAACAATTACCGGAGTATATTCTTAATTTGACCATGGTTTGTATCAGTGAACTAGATTATTGTTAAAATTAGTAAAATTAAAGGGGAACTAATAAGAACGGAATCTTAATTGTTTATTAAGGCGAGGGAAGCTTGGGCAACAAGAGTGGACAGTGTCTTGGGAACGATGAATAAACTTTGGGCGCAATGCCATTTGACACGACCGCTTCTTCAAGTCAACATTCTCACGTGCCCTCCCTTTTTTTTTAACTTTACTTTACTCTACTTTTTATTTTTATCAATTTTAATTATTTTAATTGGACTATAGTTATAATACTATAAAAAATTAGAATTAGACGCGTATCGTCATGATACCGTCATGATTGCATCGTTTTAAAAGGTGACGCCATCGCTGGCTTCTCTTGACTTTGTTCCTCCCATAAGATCCATTACTTGCAATTTTTTCAAAGACTTTCCGATTTATTTATTCTGTGTATTTTATAATTGCAAGCCAATTAATAGGAAGAATTATCCATATTTAATTTTATTTGTTTTTTTATAGTCTATATATATACAACTTGGGACCCATTTAGCTCCTATTTCAATTTACAAGGAAAACTGAACCCTGGACTGGACATTGTGGGATGAAAGCATTTTTGGGTGCCACTAGCCTAAACCCACTTCCCCCTATTTACTTCTTTTTCTTAGTTAAAATAAACTTCCTGATCAGGAAATAATTTTTTTTTTTTTTTTGAAAGGATCAGGAAATAATTTTGTAGTATAATTTCTATATTTTTTCCAGGTAATTTAAAGATCAACATTAGTAAATCCTTTTCGAAGCGTATCATGAGACCTTAGCTAAAAAGCAAATGAAAGCATTACGTATACTGTTATGCATATATTGTTTCATATTTTCGTGATATTTTTTTTGTAAGAGCTTATTAATATTAAAATTTTCGATGTATCATCTTTTTGGATGGTGCATTCAAATATATTTTTCTGCTAATATTAGTTCAAATCTAAACTTAGTACTAGATTCAAATTTGGATTAAACAACACTGAGAAAAATATGTTTTTATTCAGTTGATCAGCTAGCCGTTATTAAATCTCAGCACTTTAGTTCGTGTAGAATTCTTAATTACACATGCAACCATTTGCCGATTCATTTTTAAGTAATAAAAAAAACCATATGGTTTCGAGAAAAAAAAATCTGTCTTCCAAAGGATGCTCGTTTCAGATTGCAGAATTAACAGAGTCTGAATTAAGAAGATATTCAAATTTCGAATAGAAGGAATTAGGGTTTCAAGTTTCATTGACGCAATTAAGGAGTTTCATGGATTTTAGTTCAAAAAAAAAAAGTTTCATGGATTGGCTCGAGTTCTAAACGTGCATGTTTATATATATATATATATAGAGATTGCTTAAATTATATAAAAAAGTGTTAAATTATAGATTTATAACGAAATTATAAATTTCTTAGATCTGAACTTTGGACCTCTTGAACGCCCGTGGGTCGTCTCACTTATCGATCTCCTATACAATGCTACGCATTCAAATATACGGAGACCGTAATAACAGCATTCAGTAGTATTATATATTTCAACCTGACTAATGGAAGGTCAAATAAATGAAAAAAAAGTATATATTCAATTGCTGAATGCTGATATTGACGTTTTCACAGCTTCTCATAATTGTTAATAGTCAATGATCGGGACTATATAAGTGTTGTACAACTAATATGATGACTATCAAAAATATCGTGTGCTGACACGTTAATATTTAGAAGTTAATCATTTTTCTGATAAATCAAAATATCATTCTTTCCGCTGTTCAAATATACTAACAAACAGTTCTTTTAAAATACTATATGATTTTTATGTGTTAAGAAGTGATATATTTGAAAAAATAAAAAAAAAAAGTGAGTGAGGGTTACCTTAAAACACTATAGTATAGTACAGTATATGTTTTATTTTTGTACATAACCGATAGTAAACCTTAAACAAGCATGTTGAATGAACAATGCCGACGTCATCCAAATTTGATGACTCCAATAATTGACCATTAAAATCAAAGGCATAACGAGGAGAGCTAAAGGCATAATGAGGAGAGCTATGTAAAAGATTGGTCCATCTGTGTTTTTTTGGGTCCACTTCTTTTCTTTACATCACAGACAAAATTAATTGTTTGGATTGTATTCTGAAATTGAATTTTCTAACCCATACCATTTGGAACGTTTATATATATATCGTAATTAACCAATTCAAGATAGCTTTCTTCACGCAATCAGATTCTTCCTATATATATATATCACGGCACCATATTACCCCCTCGTATAAATATTAATTTTATTGGGCTTATAGTAACCATGCACGGTTCGCGTAAGTTCTCTTCTTACCAAAAATCTAATAATTATATGGAAATTATTATTGATAACGATTACAACTGGTACCATATGTTTACTTCCATAAAAATAACATACGTCTCTCGTATTCATTTCAATTAAGTTATTCTAGTAAGAAAAAATAAACAAAGAAAAAGAGATTTTAGATTCACTAGCAAATACGTTTTCAATTATCATATACTACTATTTTTTAGTTTCACTAGCATACGTTTTAATACGGAATATATGTGGACTTATTGGTATCCGTAAACAAATTAAGTAGTATATTATTTTTATTTGAAATCGCAAGACCAAGATTCTGCGCTTGATAATACTAGGAATTTGCGTTGAAAAGAGGTATGCGACAAGTTGTAAGAAACAATGTTATAAAAAAAAGCTGTAAGAGACAATATTGAAAATCACGACTTTTTGTAATGGAAATAAATAAATAATCATTATAAATTATGAGTATTATTAATATATTCTATTTGTGCTAAACAATTCCTAGGTGAAACAAGAAGTTGATAAATTGCGCATTAAGAAAACTTTAGTTACAATAAAGTGTTTAATTATCCGTTAGTAGCTTCTAATGTTAGTGAACTTGACAGATAATAAGAGGTTAACAAAATTCAATCCCATCTATTTTAGTTAGAAGACTAGACCAGTCTAGTGTAAGGGAAGTGACATTTATATATATGCAATCACACATAAAGTAATTAAAAAAAAAAAAAAGAGTAAAGACCTTTACTATTTGGTGGGTTATTTTAAAAGGAAAAACAAAGACATGTGCAAATGAATTAGTTTAATAAGGGAAGTGAAGAGGAGAAGACATTGAAAGACGTGAAAACGCGTTTTTACAAAAAAAAAAAAAAAAAGAAAGAAAATAAAAGAGAGTTGATGACGTGGCAAATAATCATTTCAGATTGCCCATGCATGATTCATGCAAAAGCCTCACAGTCACTTCCGATTCCCACGTTAAAGTTTCATTTGTAGTTTAATTACATCTAATTATGAGCGTATAGCTGTTTACACATTGTTAGTTTCAGTTACATACCACTGATTAAGTTAATTTTCATGTATGTGGTACTTTTAGTGCATGCATGTATAAGAAACCTAAAGCAAATTTTCATTATTAATTTTCTTTTGGATAAAAGTTTATAAACTTTCACATGGTATCAAATAGCATTCACATTGGGGAATCATGTTATAAAGCCCAATCCCTTAATATATCTGTTCAGAAGCTACTACTTGATTCAAAATCAATGTAGGAGAAAACATAATCCATTTCAAAATTATTATACCTTTTTCGGGGGAAGAAATATGTTAGAATCGAAATCTCATATTTTAAGAACTATAGTTCTAATTAATATTTTAAATAGACATAATTATTTTACTTCACTCTATACCAATTTTGATTTCAAGACATTCACCTTAATTTTAGTAGGCAAGTTAGGAATACAAACATATAAAACATGTATATATATTTTGGTCTATTGTCAGTTACTGCTGAAATAAAAGTCCATAAAGTCCAATAAGTAATTACTAAGTATATAAAAATATCATTAGAATTAAGTTCTAGGTTGTTCGGAATTAACCGAGAAACTAGAAGCTTATGAATCCTTTAACAAAAAAAAAAAAACTAGAAGCTTATGCTTCATTTAAATAATAGTGGTAGTCAAAACATTATAAATAGTACATGTGCTAGTTGGTGTTGTTGTCATTACTTGTCAATGTATTCGAAACGGTGAAAGACAACATATTAAATTACCAAAGTCTAACTAGTTTTCATTTTACCCATAGACATAACGAAACCTTACAGTTTACAACGAAGGATATGACAAAAATCATTCATTAGGTCAAACTATTGCTATGTAAGTACAACAATTTGATTTTATAAAAACTGATTACGTATATATATAGTTGTTCAATCGGTCAACCATGGATGGTTGGATTTATTATCAGTTATCCTTGTTTTAATGTTCTTCCTTGCAATTTACGATATATATATATGTTTGTTTCATTGTTTGTATGGATATAGAAAGACCAAAAAAAGGGATAATGTATATATTGTCCCACTATAATATCAAAGAAACAAAAATTTAATACGATGCCTCTCAGAAAAAAATGGAACCGCTTTAAATAATTAAAATCAAATCCATATAGGAGCTATATATAGATATATTGTTCTACTATGGTCACAGAGGCATACCTGCATTTATGTGACAGAACGTTTCCCTTTCGTTATTTTTATTTGTTTCAAGTTTGAATCTAAAACGGTTTCGAAGGAACAAACAGTAACAGGATATGGAAACAAGTCACATTTGTGTGCTTAATTAGTGTAGTTAATGGAAACAAGTATGCAGTTAGAATGTTAGGGTTGCCAATAAAACTAAACAAAATTGTACTAAACTTCGAATTTTAAGTATAAGTCTATAACCAACTTTTTATAACAAAAAAATCGTGCAACTCATATGACTGACATACAATATTTGTATATTTGATCAACTCGATTTTTAACTAAAAGAAAAATCTGACGTTTAAATGTATTTAAATTGCAAAAAAAAAAAGAGATTAGAGTCCTTGCAGTTACATCATTTTCTTTAATTTCACCAACTAACGAGGTACTTTCGTCAAATCATTTTCTTCACCGAGAAAACCTAAACTTAAGGGATTTCCAATAATTAGCTATAACCGTAACTTCATGGACATTTGATTTAAAACCACAGAAAGTGTATTTATTTTATTTTGTTTACATGTCGTCAATTGACTACTCAATTCTCAAATCCATTTTTCCAAAAAGTTTAATAAGCAGGCGATATTAGCGACGTCATTATCCTTTTAAGGCTTTAACAAATACGGTATTTAGGTGGATGGACTCTTTAATTAATAAGACCGCAGACCAAGCAGAGCTGAGTCAGACTTCCGTACAACTATGCTGACGCGTGTCTTACTTATCTCTCTCTCTCCTCTCCACGCGGTTTCTCTCTCTCTCTCTCTCTCGCTCTTCGCCGTCCTATTTATTTATCTCTCATCTGCCCCCTTTTCTCTTTCATTCCTTCACTCTCTAACTTCCTCCACAATGATCCACTGAGAGAGGGATTCTCTTAACTTTTTTTTGTTTTCCGATCAATTTTTACGGTTTTCAGATTTCCAAATCTCCGGTGGTCTAATTACTATGGCGTCGTCTGAGGGATTAGCGAGCGTTGAGCCTTGGTCATTCCGTCAGAGCTTCAACATCGACTCGTGGTTGCTTCCTGATCCTTTCTCTCACGATAGTGATTTGATCTCTAAAGCTCTCCACAGATCCATCTCTACTTCTACAACCACCGATCCTCTTTCTCCCTCAGCTTTCTTCGATTCCGCCGCCGTCTCCGATCTCTCCCCTCCTCAAACTCTCTCCAACGTCTCCTTCGGCTCAGATCCGGAGATCGCCGGCGGCTGCGGTGGTGTTGCTGGCGCGAAGCGAAAGCGTGGTCCTGGTGTTTCCGGTCATCCCGGAGGTAAACCGGCGAAGCGCCGATCGAGAGTTTCTACGAAGAAATCTCAGACTACGTTTATAACGGCGGACGCGGCTAATTTCCGGCAGATGGTTCAGCAAGTCACCGGCGCGAAATTCATCGGTTCTTCTCTCGGCATTTTCTCGCCGATTGTGAAGCCGGAGCCGCACAGGCTCGCTAGCAGGTTGCCACCGTGCGGGAATCTGGATCGATCCTCGGCGCTTCCGACGCTAGATACGTCTTCGTTTTTGTCCAACCACCACCAGGAGAACATCGTCACAGATTTGGGCTCTGTTTCAGCGCCGATGAGTTCGTTTCATCAGTCCAGCGCTGCGAAGACGGCGGGTGTTGGTGGTGGTGGCTCCGCCGTGGAATTGGATAGTTACCCGAGCTTCCCGACGCTTGAATCGTGGAAAGTTATGTGATCGATCGGATCTAATTAGTGTTTGTAGATGTAATCCCTTTTTAACTCTTTTTTCTTTTTTAATTTTTATAGATCCCTTTTTTCTTGTATTTCTCTGTTCTTATGAGTATCTTGTTTTCGTCCTGAGCTTTGTGGCTATGGAGTCTCTTGTTCATACTTTTGGGGAAATCAATGATAATGGAAAACTTTTATTTTACTTTTACTTTTTCTTTCTATTAATATTTAGCGGATAAGTTCCGTTACATTGAATATGGGATCTTACGGAAAATCGGCCATTTCATGCCTGAATTATAGGCCAATGTTAAAGCTATATACAAAGTATTACACAGTGCTAATTCATACCTAAAGTTCAATAAAATTCAAATTCCATGCCTAAGCTTTTATTTTCGTTTTTTAACATACAATTACGTAAACGCTTTAACTTGTCGTTAACTCAAATCTACGTGGACACCACGTCGGAGACGTTTCCGATCAAACACACACTCATCGTTTGACACAAAACGACCTCGCTTTGACACTTAATGACACGACGTCGTTTTGGCACTTAATAAACAGAGAGAAGAAGACTTGTGGATTGAAGAGAATGCCTCTGAGTTACACCATCAGACTTGAAGTCACTTGTACGAACTTCACAGCAAGCAACAGGTTTGACTGCTGATAGATATGTTATTGGTTATGAAATCAATAGAAACCTTGTGACCAACAAAAAGAGGTTTGCTTCTCCATCTCCACATATGGCTCTTCCTGATTCTTTTATAGAAGCAAAATCTGATCTCAAGAGATTTTCTACTAAACTAATGAGTTAGCGAGTTATCTGTCATGAGTGTTTTCTCTTTCAGTTGCCAGTTTTATTTGTTATGTCGTCACGAATCAGCTTATATGATTGTGGAGAATAGATTGCAAGAACTGAAATTCGCCAGACAGAAGTTGGCTTACTGTTACTTCTCTGGGGCTGCAACCCTTTTCGCTTCAGAATTATCTGATGCTCTATAGATACTATCTCTAGAAACACAGTTTAGAATTTATGGTCTGAAATTTTGTCTTCATTTCATCTCTCTCTGACGTAAGAAACATAAAAGAATCAGTTTATATGGGACAAACAAGGAAGAGAATAAACAGATTAGGCAAATAAGAAGGGATCTCAGACTGTCCATAGCATTAAACAATCCCATCGGTTCACCATAATATCTTTAAGAATTTCTCTCAGAAAAGCTTAACAAGGTTATATCAACTTTCCTATAAACAACTATATAAGCATGTACTAACCATGATAGGGGCAACAACAAAAGGCAAAAAGATCCGAAACAAGAGAGGAGCATAAGATACAAACTGGAAATTAAACTATAAAGGTGATCAATTCATTCGTATTTCGAATCTCTGTTACTAATAATAATAATAAAAAATTGCAAGTGGGATTTGTTCTCCTTCTCTATTTGTTCCCTTGTGAAAAAAGCACTAAGAGATCGTGCACAACTAGATAAGATGCAACCTCTATATCCACTTCAAAAACGATTTTGATTTGGAGACTCAAAGCTCCACATACGTTCTGCCTTCCCTCTGTTTCTCATCACGACAAAGAGAGATAATTTAAAAAAAAAAACTTGAAGTGGGCAAGGTATAGTCGAGGCAACAATTCAATTTTGTTAAAACGACGTCGTATTAATAAGTGTCAAAACAATGTCGTTTTATGTCAAACGATGAGTGTGTGTTTGATCGGAAACCGTGTCGTCTCCGACGTGGTGTCCACGTAGATTTGAGTTAACGATAAGTTAACAGCGTTTACGTAATTGTATGTTAAAGAACGAAAATGAAAGCTTAAGCATGGAATTTGAATTTTATTGAACTTTAGGTATGAATTAGCACTGTGTAATACTTGGTATATAGCTTTAACATTGGCCTATAATTCAGGCATGAAATGGCCGATTTTCCGGGATCTTACTGATGAAACTTGGATTCTACAAATTTAAATTAAGATTAATTCTATAATTGATGTAATTTGGGTTTTGATCATTATTAGTTCCTCCGTTTCATTTTTTTTCTTACATATATAAAGACAAAAATATACAGAGTATTTTTTTCAAGAGCAGATCTGTCATTTTAGAAGGATGAACCAAGGATTTGAAAGTCAACAAAGAGGTCGTCTTTATTTTCTTCAACAATGAACTATAAAACGCAGATAATAGAAGAGAAACACGATTAGTGAGGTTTATTTTATAGTTGCAAATTAAGTTTTCGTTTCGATTAGCAAAATAACTCTTTTACTTTTTAACCGCCGCTTGAGGATAGAAAGCGAAAAAGATAATCCTGATTAGATTTTTACTCAGCAGCTAAAGAATATCTCAGATGGTCCCATGGACATATATGTTGTCAATATCACACATAAGACAATTAATTCTATACGTTACCACCACCGCAAATTATGTCTCCATTACTGATACAAATCCATACAATTTACTTTAATTTAAATTTCCCATTTCCCCAATCTAAGACGTTATAAACTAATACTCACAAAATAAAGCATAGTGTACACAAATCCATACAATTTTCTTTAATCTCTCTATGAATTGTTGCTTTGAAAATGATGGAATACTTATTACTGCCCATCATCAGACCACAAATAAATGGTTGTTTGTATTAATAATACATAGTACTCACAAAATAAAGCATAGTGTAACAACAAGAACAGTTTACACAAAAGAGAGTATATATTATCTTCCAACAACTACCATAAGAGCATGTCAAAGTAAACCATAGTGCTAGAACCCAAGTCAAAAAGATTAAATCCCCAAAAGAAAAGTTAAAAAAGAAGGCTCTCTTAATGGGTTTGGTGATCAGAAAAAACAAAAATTAAAGAAAATATATTAATTAATTAATTTATCTACAAAGAATGAGAGAGGAGGTATGAGAAAAGTCCCAAGCAATTTGAAGTTTGTTCAAAGTTTCAAAGTTTTTCAATACCACCTTAGGTCAGTTTTAAAGTTGAGTCAACGTCAATGCCTCAAAAGAGGAAGCAGTGATCATCATCAATCTGTCGTGTTCCTAGTTTTGACAGTACAACGTCATTCGCGTTGATTCTTGACTCCTAAATTACACGACACCACTGTCCCCTTTGAGATTAAACTTACCCATTAGAAACAAAACGTGAAACTTCAAAACAACATGACTTAAAATTTTGAAACGTTTAACCAATGTGGACACTAGATATGGATGAACTTCTCATATAGTTTGGATCTATGCACAATGAATTTTGCATGAGAAACAAAACAAAAATTGGTAACATGTGGACGGTGGAAGAGACTAACTCAGCAATAAATATAAGGAGGGACCATATAGATTGACCAAGGCGATTATATAGTATATAGTCAGAACAAAGACTAATGCAACGGCGACAAATATATAGGTGGTTGTTGGTTGCACCTGAGAGGGGTTTATGAGGGGAATCATCATCTACTCTGTCTGAATCACATTCAGACACTTATCTATCATCTCATGTGGGTCGGTCTTTGGACTTGTAAAGATATGAGGACGACATAAAGGAATATTTTTATTTGTGTTGTGGTTTGCTTTGAAACATGATATGATATGATAGAAAGAAGCCTTACAAAGCAAGAGCCAGAAAGTAAGTATTACCTTTGCTGTAAACAGTACCAGCTAACCTCTAGCCCTACCAGTACCAGCTAACCTCTGTTTATCATCTCATTTGTTGTTGAGTTGTAATAACACCTATAGCCTAGAGACTATCTACTGTCACTATAAGAACTTCAAACTGATGCATTTTCAGACTTCATGTATTTAAGATGGATCCAACAACATACAAATTAGACTACGAGCTGTAAGCAAGTTCATGTTCATCAAAACAAGACAATACAGATCGACAAGTATGGTCACAACTATCGTTCAGATACTCAAAATTTAATGCTAATGTGAACAGAGAGCATAAAACCATGTTGACGAATCACATTCCACTATCCAGGCTCCACAGCAGAAGATTTTTCCAATCATACATTTAATTGATACGAAGATAAACATAGTTAGAAGGCAATCGAGATCAACGTTTTGAAAGGCGATCCTTGGATGAACTAGAACCACATTGCATAGGGATTGCATCAAGAACTAACATGAGACACATGATTTAGTGGGAATCTAGCATAATCGGTTCCCTAATTAAAAATCCAAATAGCTAATTCTTAAACTATATCAGAGTTGCCAAAAAGTCCCAAAAGAATATAAAAGAATCAGCAGAATATAGCCACTTAAGATACCTATATTGGGCCTCCACTTTAACATTAGGCCCAATTAAACATCGACAAAAGTGAAGCCAATAAGAGTTATTTTGCGTTTGAATACTGAAAGGCCTTGTGATTTGCTATAGAACGTAAAAATAAATATATCAAAGAAAATTACATTTTAGGGGGACAAAAAAAAGATTACAGATTTAATTTGTTTTTCTAGAATTACGAAATGAATAAATTAATAAAAGAATGAAAAAATAAAAACAGTACAAAAAATATCACATGACAGCACAAGCATGTACATTATCATCGCTAAAGAGATGAAGAGCATTTTCATCAACTTTTTGGGGCGGACGAGGATAATAACCGTTGAAAGAAGAATCGTCGTCATAGAAATCGTATTTCCCACTGTATGAAATTGTATTTTCTGCATTGTGATCCGATTGTTCCAAGTATTGAGCGGGATACGTGTAGTAGTCGCCATAATATCCGTTATACGGAAATGGCCAGAACTCCGCCGCTCGTCCCGTTCGTTTCACCATCCTAAGAACCTCTTCCCGATCAACGTACCCTGTGACCGTCACTTTTTGCCGATCCACGTCTATCTCTACCGTGTCCACTCCTGTACATATTGATTACTAGACCGTTAATTATCAATAATCTTAACTATACAATGTTATATGATTTGCATTAAGACCGAATTTTGATTTTGATTTATGTTTTTTTTTCTTTTCCTTACCATCGAGTTTGGAAATGGCTCTTCGAACCTTCTTTTCGCATCCTTGGCAATCCATATCTACCAATAGCTCCACAATCTTCAACAACAGAAGAAAGTAATCTACATTAGCAAATGAAGAAAACAAAAAAAAAGACGTGTTGAAGAACATCGAACAAAGAAATAGATGGCAACTTACAGATAAGGCGAGTGGTAATCGAGAGTTTCCATGTATCCAATCAAGCATATTGTCTTAATTATTTTTCCGAGCCTAGCTTATACGTTTTGTCTTAAAATCTTTTTGCTTTCAATATGATCTTTTGGTTGTGTAATACAGTATTAATAATGTGTGAGCTAATAGATATATAGGCGTAAATGTCTGCGCGTGTTAGGAACACTTGGTGTATGATTCCAAGTAACCGCGTTTGCGTCTTGTGAGATGCAAAAAGCTTATGTCCTAAGTCTTACATTATCTTGTGTTTCGGTGTCTGCCAGGGTTTTTTTTCTTCTTTTTTTAATTATTGTGTCTTATTACTAGCTAGAGTAAGGGTTTACCATTTTTTTTGTTTCGGTTTTAGGACTTTCCTGTTGAAGAAACAGGAGATGTGATTTGAAATATTAGTTCGATTTGATACTTCAAATTTTCGTATAAACATTTCTTAACCATTTTGGTGTTTTAGAAAAGTAATGAATACATATTAATATACATTGCAAATGAAATAATATTAGCAATTTACATTTCGCTAATACCCTGTTGAAAGAAATAAACTTGAAATGGGATAAAAGAAATCTTATGTTTTATTTCTATTGCAAATATTCACACTTTACATTTTTTAAAAGTAAATTCAAAATCATTAAATTGCTGCATGCCAAAAACTTAAAAATGAATAGTTTACTCTAAAACTAAACATGATGTGGAAGCATATGACTTGTCTCATTTTTTTTTTCAACATTCTTTTCATAACATCTATGTTGTTAGTAGAGTTAAGAATTTCGAAAATTATTTTTGTTGTTGTTGTTGGGACAACCCGAACCGAAGTGGCAAATCATATTCAAAAGTCAAGATTTACAGTTATACATTAGCTGATCGATGTATGTTTATAGAAATGTAAGCCAAAAAAAATGTACAAGTATGTGCTGGAATTGCCGTATGCAAGGATCTTATATTTTATAGAATGAATTTTACGTTAGAGCCGGATCGAACCGGATTAGTCCATCGCAACTTTCCTAATCTCTTATGTTATGCTTAGTCACAAAACTGAGAGGGAACCAAACCTATTTAGGTTCAAGAAATGGTTTTCGTTCATGTGTTTCTTCTTGGCAATTTACGTAAACACAAATTTAAGGGTTTTGTTTTTGTTTTTTTTCTCTCGCTAATTTACGTAACACAATTTAAAGGAAAATCTTTTATCTGTGATTGTAAGTTATATGCTACGCAACTTGCATCATTATGTGTTGTTTTGGTGCCCTCTTGATTTTGTTTTTATAAGTGGTAAAGCGAGTTATTTTGTTTCTGTATATAGATTTTGAAACCTCACAAAATCTAGATTTTACTTTTATTGTAGTTTATGCCCGGTTAAGACCCGGTCTAGCAATGAGATCGTAATTCGTAAATATGTTCAAAAAATGGGATCTTAAACGTAAAATATATAAATTTATTAAACATCACCTAGTGATTTTAACAGCAATATTTTATTAATTTATCCAACCTGCCGAAGCGAGAAATTGTTAAAAAAATCAAAACCCCTAAATCAAAATCAAAACTCTCTCGTCAATATCCCTCCCTCCGTTTCTCCGGCGAAAACCCGTCGCCGTTCTCCGGAGATAATCCGCACTTCTCTGTGATTTCGAGTCTAATCGAACATTCGTCAGATTGGATAGATATTGAAAAAACTTCTAAGTCACTGTTGCTGATTCGGAGTGAGGATTCTACAAAGCTCTAGAAAGGGACAATGGCATCTTTTCCTCATCCCGGTTCCGTCACCGTTTGCGAGATCAACAGAGACTTGAGTAAACAAAGCTTCCCCCTTCCAGTTTCTATTCTGTACTCTATTTTGAAAATTTAGGGATTTCGAATTTCTGAGCTAATTGTCTCGTAACTGGATTCTCGGAATGCAGTTACGGCGCAGAACTTGTCTGACGATCGAGCTCAGGAGACTTATGGAAAGCTTCTCGTACGTTTGCGTCTTTTTCCCCTTTTGAATTTCATGTAGCATGAAAGGCTGAAACCATTCTTGTAGGTAGCAACCAAAGGCTTGCCTTGACAGATTCAGTGTTTATTTGATCACAGGGAATGGTGTTTAGCCCTGTTTCGTTCGACTCCGGACCTGGTTCTCTGCAGGACAACGAAGGACAGGAGAGTGGAGATAAGGGAAGTGTTGAGAGGAAAGGACTGGTTGCGACACTGCAAACGAAGGTTGCAGACACTCTTAAACAGTTTTTGCGACCCATCGATGTAAGAATTTGACTAAAAGATCCTGCCTTAGCAACTTGTTGATTTCTATGTGTTGTTCTTCTGTTGGACTGAAGAAGGCATAGCATTTTGTGATAGATAATTACAATAGTTATCTTTTTGTATCTAGGGGAATGAAATATGTTATTTGTAAGGTCTTTTAAAATTGTCATCTACTTTGTCTTCTCTGCAATTTCGAGTCAGCATTTCTGTAGCTGTTGGTGTCAATCATCTTTTCTTTAATACACAACATTTTCTAGGTAAATCTTCTGTCAGAGATTGATCTTCAAGGAGTGAGTTGGCATCAAGGGAAGCATATTATTGCCTTTATATCCGGTGCAAATCAAGTAACAATTCGTGACTATGAGGACAAAGGTCTGTTTTTTCTATTTCTATTCCTGTTTCTAGTGCAAATGGTTCAGAATATCGTGTGCATGCAGTTTGATATTCTCCTTTTGGGCAGATGAGAAAGAACCTTGCTTACTGACAAGTGATTCTCAGAGAAGTGTTAAAGCCCTTGAGTGGAGGCCAAATGGAGGAAAATCCCTCTCCATAGCCTGTAGGTGGGTATTAATGGCCTCCCCTGAACACTATCTACTTTCTACTATTAGCTAGTTTCATAGATGACCAAGTAACAACTGCTCCATTGAAACAGGGGAGGGGTATGCATATGGGCTGCTTCCTATCCAGGTAACATGGCATTGGCTAGAGCTGGTGGTTCTTCATTGAGGGGAAGTTTTTCTCGAGGATCTGGAACTCGCTGGATCTTGGTGGACTTTCTCCGGTGTCAAAATGATGAACAAATCAGTGCTCTCTCATGGAGCCCCTGTGGAAGATATCCTGAATATGTTTTCAGGCTAAACTTTTGTTTTGCTTTACTTCATTAGTGAGCTGCATGCATTGTCAATATCATTTCAATTACCATAGTTTTTTTTTTTTTTATCGAGTTGTTTCTCATGGTAGGCAGTTGTTGGGGAAGTATTTAGATTTGTTGGATCCTTGCATCACATGGTTCCCTAACTTTGTCCATCCTGTTATTCCTTGACCTATTTTTACATATTTGGCATCAGCCTCATATGACAGCTCATCTTTCACCATATGGGATGTTTCTCAAGGTAATAGAAATACCATTAATAACAATTTCTTAATGCTTCACCTCCACATTGCTGCAAATTAGTTCGGTCTGGAAGTATCAGTCAATCAAGTCTAAATCATTGATCATACAGAATTTGCTTTCTTGCTCGTGTATAAAACTCTATATCTTGATTTGAGATGAGAAAATGCCTTTTGCTTAACTGGACTGAGTTCCGTGTTTCTGAATGTGAACTATATACATCTTCCAGGGGCAGGGACACCTATTCGACGGGGACTAGGTGGCATTTCCATGCTTAAATGGTCACCCACAGGGGACTACTTCTTTGCTGCAAGATTGTAAGGCATCAACTCTCTTTCTTATTGACAGATGTCGAAAGTAGTTTCCTGTTTGATGTGTTGGCTAATAAAATGTTTTCTCTCTTATTACAGTGATGGGACCTTTTGCCTTTGGGAAACAAACACATGGACATCTGAGCCTTGGTCTTTGTCTACTGGATCTGGCTCTGTCACGGTAAATTCTATTGTGGCTCAATACATAGGATAGTGAGAGATGCAATAGATTATTGTAAGAAGCGGTTTTGTTGGATGTGGTCAATGTCACAAGCATTGTATATGCGTTGAATTTACCAAGCATAGAATATGTCCCTTCTTTGATGTATGAAATTTCAACGGTGTTTCATTTTCTCTTAAAAGGACTAAATTATGATACTTACTGATACTTGACAGGGAGCAATATGGGACCCTGAAGGACGGTTTATCTTGATTTCATTTTCAAAATCTTCAACACTGGGCTCTGTTCATTTCTCATCCAAGCCACCATCATTGGGTATGCAGAAGTTTTCAAAGTTGTTTTGCGTAGGCTACTAGAAATACTTAGCAGTTAGCATCCTGATCCTCCTGTTTTGGTATACTTTCAGATGCCCATCTGTTACCAGTTGAATTACCAGAGTTAGCTACTTTGACTGGCAGGTAAATTATCTGATTGTTGTTAAACTAAACCCGCAGAGAGGCCTTTTGTTTGATTGTTTGCTCATATTGTGGCTTTCATAACTAAACAACCAGCGAGGGAATCGATAAGATAGCATGGGATGCATCTGGGGAACGATTGGCTGTGTCATACAAAGGAGGTGACGACAATTACAAAGGATTGATTGCCATCTACGACACACGAAGGACACCTATTGTATCAGCATCACTCGTGTAAATAGTTTCTACAATTATCCATCCATCAGCCTTGACTTTCTCTTGTGTATCTTTGCATTGTCTAAACCGAAAGACAAATGTATGATTTTATGATTACAGGGGTTTCATCAGAGGACCCGGAGAAAACCCGAAAGCTCTCTCCTTTTCATTCCATGACAAGTTCAAGCAAGGTCCACTCCTCTCCGTGGTAAGCCATAAGCTTAGTTAAAGTCTTTTACATGCAACGTATTTGAATAGATAGAATCGGTTAATTAATCAATCTTTCAAATAAACCTTGTTGCAGTGTTGGAGCACCGGATTCTGTTGCACCTATCCTCTCATCTTCCGCTCACATGTTCTTCCTTAAAAACCAAATGGTTCAATGCAAGTTCCAAACTTTTTAGTTCTATCTATAGACTGCTCACTCTTTGTATACGAATGGTTCCTTTCCAAGAACCCAGCTTGAGGTTAATCCAAAAACAATGTTTGCAATTGAAAAGCCATAAAATGGTTCTGGAAAATTACAGACAACATTACAAAAAAATTCGATAAAAAAGACAGCAAAGAGTCATCTCTAAACATTCTTCAGCTTCTTCATCTTGGAAGGTGGCCACCGACCCTTCTTCCTCATCTTACGCTTACGAAGAAGACGTTTCCTGCGTAGCCTAATCTTCTTGGCTAACTTCATCTTCATCCTCTGTTCCAGCAGCTGTTTCTCTTTAGCTTCTTTCGATTCCAATGGTAGTTTGTCGACCGGAACAGCTGCAACAACAGTCTTTGGTTCCTCACTGCTCTCGGGCTCAGCCCCGTCCACTCCAGAAGCAACCGCCTTCACAATTGCTGCTCTTCCATGGTTACTGCTCAAGTTGTAAGCACTGAGAGAGACTATGTTCTTGGACTCAACGGCGCTGGATTTAAGGCTGAAAACTGAAATACAATCGATGAAGAAACCAAAAGATCAGGGCATTGACAAGTAATCCTAAGAAACGTCAAATCTAAAGTGTTCGATGAAATGCCTCAATGAAAGTCTACTTCAGTTTAGAACCCGTCTGCCTAAAAAAAAAAACACCTTTTTGCATCAATAATAAACAAGAAACTGAAGTAGCCCATTTACTGGAATTTCGTTTCTTGGGTCTGTAATGGAGATTTTCCAATACGATTTCGCGGCAAAACGGAGCTAAGAAGCGATAGGTCGAGACTAGAAACGAGTGAAAATGCGTACCTGGTGAAGCGAAAGAAGAAAGTTGAAGGCGCGGAGAAGAGAGTGGAGGGAGAGAAGAGAGAGGGGAGAGAGAATTGAAGCAGAGAAGAGCCATCTTCTTCGAATGGAAGAATTTCGCCTTCAGACCTTCATTTGAAGTTTAGTTTCTGGATAAGCTTTTTCCCTTTTCTCTGCGTCTTCTTAACCAACGGATTGGATTTCATCCAGATCAATCCGGTTTGCAGTTTGGTATGCTTTCGAATTTTGCTAGTTTATATTAAAAAAACTGAATTTTGTTTGGTTGAGTTTGAATTTTCAATTTCGGTAGCAATTTTTATGTCCGGTTTAGTTTTGATTATTTTTCCCTTCAAAATTTATTTAAAATATAGAAATTGCAAACCGAACCGATTTGTTTTTTTGTTTCGGGCTGGTTAGGTTTAAGCATAATTCGATTCGGTTTGAATAGAATAACCGGAGTGAGGGTACTTGTTATAGAATGCTGACTCATGACACGTGGCTCTACCAGTGGTGAGATGGCGAGAAAGCTATGTTAAGGTTGTTCCAGAGAATGATGTTGGTGTTGAGGAACTTCCAATGGCGGAGGACAAACCTATGGAGGGAGAGAGAGAGAGAAACATATCTCTCATCACAGAAACCATAATCAGAAGAAGAAGAAGAAAGAAGGAGAGGATCGGAAGGAAACAAAAAAGGATTTTTTTTGACATTTTCCGGTTTCATTCGCTGGCCGCGAGATCGAGAACACGGAAATAAGAAATTGGAGATGAAGCTGTGGTTTGGCGGAGGGTTCTGAGACTGGTAAAGCGAAGAACAATCTGTCAGTTTCACTCCCCGACGAGAAAAAACGAAATGTCTTCTCAGATTCATGAACGAAAAAGGATCTATCAAGTCTGGCCCGGCAAAAATGTAAACATCTCCATGTGTTTTTTCCTCGTGATTCAGATTTATCCTGGCGTTAAATGAGGTTTTTTCCGTAATCTACGGAAAAAAGCAGGAGTTTTTGTTTTCTGTGATGATCTGACATAAGAAATTTTTCATTTTGCGAACCACATTGCGGATTTTAAATGGCAATGGAAGCTAAGAATTACCTGAAGATGCTCGGTTTCGATTTGGTAGTTATTATGGTTTCTCTGTTCTAGAGTTGGTATTACTTAATCATATATGTTTAGCCTTTAGTTTGGAAATAGTGTAAGATTCCTATGTATTGATTGTGTGTCTCACATGATTAGAGCAAAGGCAAGATCCTAATTGATGTTGTATATACCAAATGTTAGTCTGAAGAGGATTCTCTCTATCGTTTCGTGTGTTCAGAAATTTTTCTGCGGGGGAAGACTAGTGTTTGGTCCAGACGCATCTTCGCTTCTTTTGACGATATGTTTGATAGGAGGGCCAGCTATCACTTTCTGCGTCAGGATGGCTTGCTTGATCAGAGATCGCCACCCTTTATTCCATTCTCTGGTTTTGATTGGTGCTGTTCTTCTCACAATCTTGGTATAAAGCACCCTACTTTGTAAAGCCAAGTCATGCTTAGAGAGTCAGATTCCTGCATCTCTTACTTCTTCTTTCCTTATGCAGGATTTCACATTTCTCTTCTTGACATCCACGAGAGACCCCGGAATCATCCCAAGGAACAAAGAAGCTCCTGTGGCAGAAACGCCTGAGGTTGTCACCCAGTCCTTGGAATGGGTGAGTGACAAAGTCGGGAATGCGAAACTACCTCGAACAAAAGATGTAATGGTGAATGGCTTCACCGTCAAAGTTAAGTTCTGCGATACCTGTCAGTTATACCGTCCTCCTCGCGCCTCTCACTGCTCAATCTGCAACAACTGTGTCCAAAGGTTTGATCATCACTGTCCGTGGGTAGGTCAGTGCATCGCCTTGGTAAGTCTTCCTGAAAATCGTTTTCTTTTCTCATATCCAAAACAAAAAGAAATGAGTAGGATCTTATGATATAACATGTTATACACGGGGCTTCTTTGCAGCGTAACTATCCATTCTTCGTCTGTTTCTTATCATGTTCAACCCTCCTCTGCCTCTACGTCTTGGTCTTCTCGTGGGTCAGCATNGTTTCTTATCATGTTCAACTCTCCTCTGCCTCTACGTCTTGGTCTTCTCGTGGGTCAGCATGCTTGAAGTCCATGTCCAATTCTATATCGTCCTCGCTGATGACTTAATATTAGGTGTTCTTGCTCTCTACTGCTTTGTTTCCGTCTGGTTTGTTGGTGGACTTAGTGTCTTCCACTTCTACCTAATCTGCAACAACCAGGCAAGATTCTTTAGCTTTTTAGCAAGCAGTGAACGGGATTCCGTAGTTTCCAACCACCTACTACTGTTGGTCTGATTCTTTTGTTATGTTTTGCAGACGACCTGTGAGAATTTCCGGTACCATTACGATAAGAAGGAAAACCCTTACCGAAATGGGACCTATAAGAACTTCATGGAGCTGTTCTTCGCCAAAATCCCACCACCTTTGATCAATTTCAGAGATTGGGCGCCAGAAGAAGAAGAAGACGATGTGGAGGTCGGATCCATCGCCTCTGAGCTAAGCAGAGCCTTTGGGTCCCCGAGACACGGGAATGAGCAGTGACAGGCCTGATCATGTTAACCTCGATTTGCGCCTTCAGAAGCTGGATTACGGCAACGAACAGTGACGCAACTGGCATGGAGATAAGTGTAGATGAAGCCATGAAGGCGGTGCAGCGATTGGCTCTGTTTACCAAGACAAGGACCAGCAAATTTAAGGAGAAACTCGAGCGTGGATGTGAGATCAAGATAGGGCAAATAACAGACAAAACAGGTGTAAAGTCTTAGTTCTGTAATTCAAAGCCATGTACCTCCCTCTCCCTCTCTGAAATGACTTTTAAACCTTCTCGCATTTAGAACAGGAGTTAGGAGAATTAGTGTATATAGTGGTTTATTGCGTGGTTATTCAATTTGGTGTATTTCATTGTATTTATCTTCTTTTAGGGTTTATATAAGATGTGGTGTTTCTTGGTTCTTACGGTAGGAGTTTACAAGAAAAGGAGAACTTTTTTCGAATGTATCACTCAGAAGTATTTATTAATTACAGTAAATAAAAGGGTAACAAAGAGAAAGGGGGTTGGGAAAGAGATGAAAAGATTCGTTAAGATGTTTTTAATTATATGGGTTGACAAATAAGCAAATATAATATGGTAAAGAATGTTATCGGTAAAACTTAAAATACTTTACCGATTGAGCAAAAGCTTATCACTAGTCAGTCACTATCATCATACTTTGTGTGATCTTTAATCAAATTGACTTCATATTTTTTTGGGAAAATTGTTGAACATTAACTAATTGCAAATAAACATTTAATTTCGCTAGGAATCATTTCTTACAACTTCTTTAGAAAGCATTGATAGAACATTAACTAATTAAAAATAAACATTTAATCTCACAGAGGCGAAGCATTATAAAAACAAGAGAGAAGGAAGAAAAACACAAAAGATGGACAGAAATCTATGTGTGAAGCACGTTTAAACGAGGGATGGTTTGACTTGCCTTGACAGCTCATTGTTGCATCGTTAGTTTTATTATTTTTAGATATTGTTGGCCGACCATGAAATAACAATACTTAACAACTTAAATAAAAAAATCTAACTAAACAAGAAAGAAATTTATTCCTTCTTACAAACATACTATTCGCATAATCGCTTTTCCTAATTACATACTTACATACCATGTCCCCATTAACTCATGAACTCTCTCCATCTAATTATTCGGCAACGAGAAGCGGATAAAATAGATATTCTTTTACCAAAAAAAATAAAAATAATATAAGGGAAAAAGAGAAGAGAAAAGGGAAAAAGGGATCGCAATTTGCAAACATCTGTTTATAATTCTTGCGATTCGAGTGGAGAGGACAGCTTCAATTTTCCTGTCTCTCTCCCTCTCGAACAACAACACAATCAAATTCGAGTGTTTGAAATTGTGAATCTTTCTTCGGAGGAAATAATATAATTTTTCGTTTCTGGGTTTTTCCTGATTTGATCCCTTCTATGATCAGCTCTTGTCCATGGATTCTCCGATGGTTTTCTGATTCTGGGTTCTTCTAAATTTCCTCACTTGGCGTTTGTTCTTCGTTTTTTCCCTCTTTAGCTATGGCCTGGAATGAGACAAAACTCAAGAGGCTCTATCAAGTTTGGAGGGGAAGCAATGTAAGCTCAGAAATTTCACTTTTTTTGCTTTCGTTTCACGTTTAATCTTCCCCATTTCGTGTCTGTATAAGATTGATTACACAAGTTTTGGGCATGAAATCGCACTTCCATTTGATTCAATTGGATTCCTTTGAGTCCAAGTCATAGACTTTCAGACTCTTGATTTTGCCATTTTGGTAATTAGATAAACGAGCAAAAATCAAGAGTTTTTGTGGATTCAGTTCAGCTGTTGTGTTTAGATTATTCTCTGGCTTCATTAAAACCTCTCTTATTAATTCTTTGGCTAGTTTCAATTGTTAGTATCTTGAGTCTTGATTGTTTCATGTATGGAAACTTCAGGCCATGTTTAGTGGTTACTGCAAGCTGTTCATGATCCTTGGATTTTGTAATTGACTTTGCTTTTCCCCTTTTTAATCAGAAATTTCTATGTGGCGGGAGGTTAATCTTTGGTCCAGATGCATCATCTCTATATCTATCAACCATCTTGATCCTTGGCCCCGCCGTGATGTTCTTTGTAAAAATGTATATGAAAATGGCTGATCCTCGTACCAAGAATCCAAATCTCTGTATTCCTATTCTCTCTGTGTCTTGGATACTCACCCTTTTGGTATGTCTTCTTCTTTCTAACTCTGTAGATGATTTTATTGTTTATATGCTTTCTGAAACTAAAGTTTCAATAGTTTTCTTCAGGACATATTTTTCCTCTTCATGACATCTGGTAGAGATCCTGGGATTGTGCCAAGAAGTCTTAGGCCTCCTGAATCAGATGATGCACCGGATTCAACCACTCCATCGATGGAATGGGTTAGCGGTAGAACCCCAAATATAAGGTTACCAAGGGTCAAAGATGTAACCGTTAATGGCCATACCGTAAAAGTTAAATTCTGTGACACTTGTTTGCTCTACCGTCCACCTAGAGCTTCTCATTGTTCCATCTGCAACAACTGTGTCCAGAGATTCGACCATCACTGCCCCTGGGTTGGCCAGTGCATTGGAGTGGTAAGTTAGTAAATGACTTTGCTCTGAGGAATTACATAGGTAGGCTCTGTGTGTGTTTTGAAATTGTTTTGATTCTTTTGCAGCGAAATTACCGCTTCTTCTTCATGTTCATATCAACATCAACCACTCTGTGCATATATGTGTTTGTGTTTTCTTGGTTGAACATATTCCAAAGACATATGGATGAGAAGATTAGTATCTGGAAAGCTATATCCAAAGATGTTCTGTCGGATATTCTCATAGTTTACTGCTTTATTACCGTTTGGTTTGTCGGTGGGCTCACAATATTTCATTCCTATCTCATCTGCACTAACCAGGTGATTAGAAAGATCTATGCTTTATTCCAATCTTTCAGTTTTTTTCTTTTGGTTTCTTTCTCTGTTTTGTTTTAATGGTGAATCTATTTTGTGCAGACTACTTATGAGAATTTCCGTTACCGATATGATAAGAAGGAGAATCCATACAACAAAGGAATTTTAGGGAACATATCGGAAATATTCCTGTCCAAGGTTCCTCCATCAATGAACAAGTTCAGATCGTTTGTGAAGGAAGAAGACTATATGATGGTTGAAACTCCTACTTCTAATTTGGGTGAAAACCTAGTAAGCTCGAAGGAGAAGATCGATATCGAAATGGGAGGAGGAAGGATTGTTGATGAGAGTGGAAAAAGTTACTCACTCCCTGAGATTCTCCGGAATCTAAACTATGAAGACCTTGAGGATGATTGCGAGGAAGATGACTTGAAGGCTAAGGATCATTATCATCACCACCATCATCATCATCATCATAATGAGGGAATCATTCCTCCTTTTGACCCTTTTTTTACCGATGAGGACGGTTGTAACAAGGATGGGAGAAATGGAGAAGAATCACGAGGATCTTCAAGTGATGATGATGAAGATCATGGAGATGCAGGGAAACGCGTTTGAGTCTCCATTGATGATGAAGAAAAAGTTGAAGGGTATGAACGAAATTGGAATACCGATAAAGGTATGAATATAAACGCAGGATCTGAAGATGGAACAAGCTCTCCTCAATCTACTTCACCAATGCTTCGTAAATAGAGGTAATTTATTAAGCCTAACCTCTCTGTTTCTGTGGTGCTAAAGCTTGTTGCTTGCTTTAGAAGAAACCTGTTTTCTCAGCCCTAATATTATCCTTTCTGGACTCTTTTTTGTTAACTTGCTAGAGAAGGGCTTGAAGCTGGAGAAGTGGAGATTGTTCTTTGTCATTCTTTTAACTGTATCTCATATAATTGCGCGGGGAAAAAAAAATCCAGAGAAATAAGAAACGTTGTAGGATTTGTGAGTTTGAGCTTTAGATTTTTTTTCATTTTTTTTTTCTTTTCATTTTTAGTTGTATTTATATTACCAGATGGCTCATCTGGATATCACCAGCATCACATATTTTCTCTCTTTTTGTTATTAAAAAGATTTGGACCACGGATTGTAATGTATACTGTTGTATTTTCGGAATTATTTTCTCTTATTTATTATATATTGGCTGATTGGTTTTCATTTTCTATTTGTTAATTCTTCATCAATCACATATATTTTTTTTTGTTTACGAGTTGTGTATGTGTTGTTAAATTACGAAATCACAAACCGGTGATATTATCAAGAAGACAATGCAATCAAGAATAACCAACAACATTTCGCCACGTGTCAAGCGCCCACATCAGAGCTCAGATTTTCACTGGATGAGATTTTTCGGTTATATAATTCCCTACGGCCTCATATCCTCTTCTTCCTCTAGCTCCTCGCTCTCTCACTCACTCTCTCTTGCTTCTGCAACTCATAATCAATGGCCGCTGAAATGGCGTTTGTGAAACCCATCTCCAAATTCACATCCCCAAAGCTCACCAACCCAAGCAAATACCTCTCCGGCCGACGTTTCTCCACCGTGATCAGAATGTCAGCCACCTCCTCGCCGCCGCCTCCGGCCACCGCCACCGCGAAATCCAAGAAGGGGACGAAGAAAGAGATCCAGGAGTCGCTTCTGACTCCGAGGTTCTACACGACGGATTTCGAGGAGATGGAACAGCTTTTCAACACCGAGATCAACAAGAACCTTAACGAGGAAGAATTCATTGCTCTGCTTCAAGAGTTTAAGACCGATTACAATCAGACACATTTCGTCAGGAACAAGGAGTTTAAAGAAGCAGCCGAAAAATTGCAGGGACCTCTCCGACAGATCTTCGTTGAGTTTCTTGAGCGGTCTTGTACTGCCGAATTCTCTGGTTTCCTTCTCTACAAGGAGCTTGGCAGAAGACTCAAGGTATCTTTTTGAGATTTCAATTCAAAACTGTTAGATAATTTGAGTTCGATAGAAAATTGAAATAGTTTTAATCTTACTAAGGAACAGATGTAATGATAATTAAGGCTATATTAGACATTTTAATATGTCAAAATGCGTTTTTGTGTGAAACCGATTGAGTACATTCAAGTTAAATTCTTATAATTTGTAGAATGCTATTCTAGAATATGACTGTTGTGATTTGTGAACTATAGTAAGTAGTTTCTAGTTTCAAATTTGTGTTTTCAAGAGTTGCTCTTGGATTTAGTGTTTCTTGTCTACATTATGCTTGAAGATAGACTCATTAGGTGGAAGTGAAGAACATATGACACTTGAATGTTGTTTCATTGGATCATTTTATTAATCTTTTGATCTGATGGCATTGCAGAAAACAAACCCTGTTGTGGCTGAGATCTTCTCTCTTATGTCCAGAGATGAAGCAAGACATGCCGGGTAAAATCTCCTAACCGAATCCTCCTCTTCTTCAGTGTTTTTACTGAATGTCTTGTAATAGAATTGGTGATTTGATGAAAAAACTTTTGCAGGTTCTTGAACAAGGGTTTGTCTGATTTCAACTTAGCTCTTGACTTGGGTTTCTTGACAAAGGCAAGGAAATACACTTTCTTCAAACCGAAATTCATCTTCTACGCGACTTACTTATCCGAGAAAATCGGCTACTGGAGATACATCACTATCTACAGACACCTCAAGCAAAACCCTGAGTACCAATGTTACCCAATCTTCAAGTACTTTGAGAACTGGTGCCAAGACGAGAACCGTCATGGAGATTTCTTCTCTGCTTTGATGAAAGCTCAGCCTCAGTTCCTCAATGACTGGCAAGCCAAGCTCTGGTCCCGGTTCTTCTGCCTCTCGGTAATTAAACCACACTCTTTTAACTCTCTACTTCAAATACGTCAAGACATTGGCCTAACCGTTAAGAGAACTGGCTTTGCAGGTGTATGTGACAATGTACCTCAACGATTGTCAAAGAACTGATTTCTACGAGGGTATCGGGTTAAACACAAAGGAGTTCGATATGCACGTCATAATCGAGGTAAAGGAACTTGAAACCAGAAAGATTATACATTAAGCTGTGTTATGGCCATTTTCTGAAATATTGAAAATTTGTTTCAGACAAACCGAACCACGGCAAGAATATTCCCGGCGGTGCTGGATGTTGAGAACCCTGAGTTCAAGAGGAAACTGGATAGAATGGTTGTGATCAACGAGAAGCTGATGGCTGTAGGACAGACCGATGATCCTTCCTTCATCAAGAACCTCAAGCGGATTCCTCACATTGCTGCTTTAGTCTCTGAGATCTTGGCTGCTTATCTCATGCCTCCTGTTGAGTCTGGATCCGTTGATTTCGCTGAGTTTGAGCCTAATCTTGTCTATTAGTAGCTGCAATGTCAAGTCTTGAGTTTACCGTTGGTTCTTGTAATTGAATGATCAAAAACTGAGAAACATCGTTTTTATTTTATTTTTGCAATAAATCAAATACTTTTACTGCATCTATAAAGAAATAAATGACATTGCATCCACTAAAATTCAGATTTTATTGAACTGATTGACACAGTCGAGTTTGCTACATAAAATCACATTACAGAAACTAAGAAAGAGAAAAAAAAAACCCCCGGACATGGAACCGACCACACCCTTTGGGGATTGAATATGAAAGATGACCTCATTCCTCACTCAGATTTGGCCTTAGGTTTCTCCTGTTCTTCGGTCAGAGGCTTAAACACAACATTGAAGAACCAAACAGCGAGCAACGTAGCCTTCACAGGTCCAAGCCAATACACAAGCAAATGCTCCTTTGTTATATGTTCACCGCGTGCATAAGCCCATCCCATAACCTGCAAAAGATTTCCACACACAAGAATCAATCAAACAAACATGTGTCTTTTTGCTGAAAATAAAAAAAGCACAAGACTCTCTTCTTTTGGGTACATACAGCTGCTGGATTCATGCACCCGCCGGTTAAATCAGCGCCGAGAACATGAAGAGTTAACTTAGCAATACTACCAATCCAAGTCTTCATGAAGAAACTTCCCGGGATCTTTCTTGCTAGTCCCATTGAGAGCATTACTATGAAAAATGTTAGTATCCCTTCGGTTAAAGCACCGTGATGGATTGCTACGTTTAGCCGAGGTCCTTTGCCAATCTCAGGGAAAGTGTGAATGATATGCTTAACCGCAAGAATCGATCCTATTACCTGTAACAGAAAACAGAATCAGGTAGGAATTTCACAAAAAATGTCAAACTTTGATTACACAACACAATTTGCAGCTAAAAGATCTCCAAGATGATGCCTTTATGAAACATTAGAGCATAAAAACAACACAATTTTACATAGATGATAGATCCATCACCAAATTTCCCCAGTAATTTTGACATTTTACAGCAGCACACAAACCCCAATTTCATGCCACAAGTTTCAATAAGGTGAATTGAGTTAAGTATCCAGAGGAGTTTCAAATTCACCAAAAAAAAAGTCAACGAAACAAACCTCTGCTGGGATTCGAACCAAGACGGTGAAGATGAAACTGCCGAAGCCACCGGTGACACCAGAAGCCAAAGCGGTCAAAGGATTGTAAAGCCCGCCTTTGGTGAGTTTCTGAAGGAAAGCGAAGACGAACATTGAGATGACGGAGAAGAGATATCGGACGATGTCACCGGTCGTATCCTTCCGGCTAAAACCGAGAACTCCATGGACTAAAATGTTGACCAGAACTCCTGCCCATATCCACATGAACGACAATACCAGATCAGAAACCACTATACCGATTCGACCCATTTTCGATTCCAACGATGAGAACAATTTTTTTTCTCAGAAAGCAACAGAAAAGCAAGCTTTTTTTTTAATGATTGGAGTTAGGATTTTGGATGAAATATCGGAGAATTAAGGACCGTTGAAGAGAAATAAAAAAAAACGAATCGAGATTATGATTGGCTCTTAGCGGCTTGTGAATTTAGCATATAATTGACGCTAGAGACATTATGTGTGTTGGGTTAATATGGTGAGTCAGCTTCCGAGTTCCGACAATAAAGGTTTATTTTTTTTTGTTCTCTCTGGTCTTTTGGCTTTGTCGTCATGAGATAAAAGATTCTCGATTTCGGCAACGATGACACGGCTTGGCTTTGGCTATTAACCACCGAGTAATTTCTCCAATGTGAAATCCCTAAAAGTATAATGTGCGGTAGTTCTGTGAATTTATATATCCATTTTGTTGACCTGAAAATAACCAAAGAAATAGTGGAAAGAAAACATTTTTTTAATAACATTAAATTTGGTTTGGATTTCTAAATCCTCCATTAAAATACACAAACTAATAACCACTTCATCTTGTTGAAACTTAAACTTTGTCCAAGAAAGGTTAATTAATTTTTATAGGTCACGTTCCAAAAGATGTCAAAACAAGAAAAGAAAAAACAATTTCTTCATCGGCAAAGAAATATTAACCCGGTGAGGAAAATGATTATGCGTTAATTGGTTTTTTTTTTTTAATTTTCCGAATCGAAATTGGGTCCAAGGCAACCGCGTTTGCGTTTGAAATCCAGACAAAAACGCTAAAAATCAAGCACACGATGAAAAAAAAATAGAATTTTGGTTGATGATGACTAAAAAAAAAAGGAAGAAACAAAATATAGTGTAGATTCGTATATCTCGTCTCGAATATCAACTATTCGAAAGTATTGTCTCAATCCAAAACATTCACCGAAATTAAAAAGTCTAATAAAAACTCCAAAATTAAATTTTGACCCCACAAAAACTTGAACCTTGAAAATTGCCCATGGAGTCAAAAAAATAAAACAAAAGAGCTACTCAACAAACAGAGCCCTGACGACAGAAGAACCATCATCGATCATGTCCAACGCCACAACTGAATCTCCAGCCTTGCAGATTTCTTTATTCTTTGCGAATTCGATCGCGAATCTAATCGCATCCTCCATGGATTCCAAAGCTCCCGTCGCCATCACCGGAATGATTCCACGGTATATCAAACCACGACTCGCCACATGAGCCGCCGATTCAGGGCACTCCGGGACAACCACCGACAGAATCGGAACGCTCGGCCTGTATTTCGCCACAAGCTCCGCCCTGTATCCACCCTTGGTGAGGACGACGATGGCCTTCGCGTTTAGCCTCCTGGCCGTCGAAACGGCGGAAGCGGCTAAGCTCTCCATTGGGGATAACGGTAACGCAACGGCTTCTTTGATTTTCTTCTGCACGGCTTTGTAATCGTTGTAATCCTCCGCCTCTCTGCAGATCATTGACATTGTTAGCACGGCGGTCTCAGGGTGAGCTCCGGCGGCTGTTTCGCCGCTGAGCATGACGCAATCAGTACCGTCGAGGACAGCGTTAGCTACGTCGGTGGCTTCGGCTCTAGTGGGACGAGGAGATTTGGTCATCGACTCAAGCATCTGTGTCGCTGTGACGATTGGTTTCCCGAGTGCGTTAGCCTTCTCGATCATCCTTTTCTGAGCTCTAAATATCTTCCAGGTCGGAATCTCCATTCCCAAATCGCCTCTAGCCACCATGAATGCATCAGTTTTCTCCATAATCTCATCTACATTCGCCACTCCTTCTTGATTCTCAACCTGTTTAAGTCATTTTCATCCAAATGTAAGAAACCAAACTTCAATTAGAGAAAAAAGGAAAAGGTGCTCTGTTTTTTTGTTTTTAATAAAAAAACTCACCTTTGACATAAGAATAATGCTCTTTGCGTGCACTCCAAGCAGCTTCCTGACCTCGTCTAGGTCAGATCCTTTACGAACAAAGGAAAGAGCAATGATGTTGATCTTGTTCGGAACTCCCCATTGAAGAATATCCTCTTTATCTTTCTCTGTAAGTGTCGGGAGATCGACTACGATTCCAGGGAGATTAACGTTCTTTCTTTCTCCAAGAACTGCAGAGTTCTCGCATCGGCAGCGAACAAGACCGAGATACTTGTCACAGGACAAGACAGTTAAAGAGATTGTGCCGTCAGAACAGAGAATCAAGTCACCGGGCTTGACATCCTCTGCAAGTTTCTTGTAGCTCATGGAGATAATGTTTGAATCTCCTTTTATGGTGTAATCAATTGAGATTGTGATCTCTTGACCTTGGTGTAGTTCTACTGGTTTTCCTTCTTTGAGAAAACCTGTACGTATCTCAGGGCCCTATCAAACCAAATTAAGCCAAGTTAGATTTAATTCCTCCATAATGTACAAGAGATTTTTAAAACTAAAAAACGATAGATGTGTGCATACCTTTGTGTCGAGCATGACGGCACAGAGAATACTAGTGTTCTTCATGGCGGTTCTGAGATTATCGAGAGTTTCTTGGTGGTACTCGTGAGAACCATGGGAGAAATTGAACCGGGCTACGTTCATACCGGCTTTGAGAAGCTTCTCGATCATCTCAACGGATCTAGACGCCGGTCCAAGAGTACAGACGATCTTAGTCTTTGACGGTCCATTCTTTGGTTGTCCACCAAGTAATTTCTCCATTGTGAAAAACCTAAAAAGCAAAGAGAAGAAGAGTGCTTGTGTTTGTGAAAACTTTGTGATTTATGAATTGAGTCACGTATCTAGAGATTTATATAGAGAATTGGTTTAGAAAGAAAAGGCAAAGAAACATTTTCCTTTTATGTATAGTTTATTTAACTTTGGCAATAACGGATTTAAACTGAAAAGGAAAAATGAAAAAAAAGGAAATGCTATTTTTTCTGTTAAACAGATGAAAAGGAAATGTACTTGCGAGTCAAGTAATAATAATTATACGAGGAAACGACATTAGGAAAGCTTCGGACAATCTGTTTAGGATTTTTGTCAGAAGTTAAACTTCAGACCTCTTTTGGAAATAGTAATTTCCGATTTCGCATTTAAATTAATACCGAAACTGGAAAAGGGGATTTATTGATCTTCTTGTACCTCAAGAATGTCAAAATGTGATTGTGAAAAAAAAAAAAGCTTATTAATATGAGTAATTTCAAAAGGAAAACTTAACAAAAAACATTTCTTGGTAAAATAAAACTTAGCATCGTATAGAAAATTAAATATGTATTTTCTAAAACCATGGGGGAATAAAAAGTTGAGATTCAATATCCTTTGAGCTATTATCATCATACCTATACTTAATCTTCTTTGAAGTGAACCAAGTGGTCTAGTGGTTCCCACTTAGGAGAAATTGCCCTGTTGGTATAGATAAGGGATCGATTCCCCTTGGAATTGCTGAATCATTCCACTTGGCCACAAGGATATGGGCCTTTGCTTTCGATCCATTTGAATACCCGGAGAAAGGGTCTATCCATGAACTGCACCTCTCCCAGGGATTAGTCTGGACCCTTCTATAGATCTGGAATTCCCTGAGTTATCAAAAAAAAAAATCTTCTTTAAAGTGTTAACCAAAAGTTATCTCCATTTTTGTTAATTCTATTTGCTCAGTAAGAGAAATCCTTCAAGCTGCAAATAATTGGTAGGATTTTTGCGATACCCATGAATCTGACTGTTTGGAACAAAGATAATTCAAAAATTCATTCATTCTGTTCACGAATTAACCTTATGCATTGATTTTAAGCGATTGATATGTATGTAGTATACCAAAATACTGCCATTGGATGAACAATATACCACATTTTGTTTCGTTTTGCTGCATTGTGATAAACCATAGATCTGATTTTGTTTCGTTTAAGTTGATTTCCTTAAGAATTTCTCTATTTACTTTTTCGTTGTGGGTTTTTTGTACAAAAATTAAGTGAAAAGCAAGTATGCTTCAATTCAATTGCCACAAAGCTAGTAATTGCAAATGAAATTACATGGAACAAGAGGCACAAAATAAGGGGATTACGTTTAAATGAGCTGAAAATTTAAATTACTTAAATTGAGAAAGACATTAACGTGACATAAACAAATAAAGAAGCAAACTACTTAGAACAGTCTTTATTAGGGTCTATATACTTCACCCTTTGTAAGGCCCTCTTCCTTCCCTCATTTATTTCCAATAAAAAACAGTATCCAAAAAATTAACTAACTCTGTCTTTCCTTGTTACATAGATGAGCCAGGATTATATTAAAACCTTTATGTTTCATATTTTTCCCAATCCTTAAGTAATTCCCATCACCGGTAATTAAGAGCACATTTGCTGGTGGCAAACTGTCTTCCCCCCCCCCCCCCTCATTATCAGACTTAAATAGGATAATTTTATCACCAAAATTCTTAGACCTTTGGACCCCAAAGCTTTCACATTTTTTAAAATCTATGTTGACAAGACTAACTGCCAAAGTTTTAACCAGTTGCTTAGGATCACCATAAGCAGTAAACAAAATCATCTAACCAAGAAAACCAGCTTTCCTCAATGAAAATAAGGTGTTAGCATATAGTGCTGCTCCCGAACTAACAGTAGCAAGTGCAACATTTTTAATATCCGACAACGCGATAATTGGGGCCACATTGTAATCCTCACGGGTGAAACTGTGAAAGCCTTCAACGTTAAAAAGTGGAGAAATAAAGAATTTATGAATAATTTTTTTACCACACGATCTTAACTTTTTCAACGTTTTCTCCATTTTTGTTAATTCTAATTGCTCAGTGAGAGAAATCCTTCGAGCTGCAAATAGTTGGTGGAATTTTTGCGATACCCATGAATCTGGCTGCTTGGAACAAAGATAATTCAAAAATTCATTCATTCTCTTTACGAATTAACCTTATGCATTGATTTTAATATGTATGTAGTATACCGAGATACTGCCATTGGATGAACAATATACCACATTGGATGAACAATATGCCATTGGCAGTGTGGCCGTTCCTTCCACATTTGGAACACACAAAGATCTTCTCATAGTCTTTCAACAAATGAACAGCTTTGTGGCAATTGAAGCATACTCGTTTGTCACTCATTTTCTGTACAAAAAACCCTCAACGGAAAAGTAAATAGAGAATTTCCTAACGAAATCAACCTATACGAAACAAAACATGATGGCTTATCACAATGCAGCAAAACGAAACGAAATCAAATCTATGGTTAATCATGCTGGAAATCGCCTTAGGTTAGAGAATGGGGGATTTTTGAGTTTAGACTGAAAATCGCATTTAACTTATTTTTATTAATGTTAACGATTTCCATCTTCTGTTTAACGGTTGAATTTTTTAATCATAATTTTGCGTAGTCTACTCGGACTTGAGAAATTAATATGCACAACAGATATTTCGGAAATAAAAGCGCCGATTGCAAATAGTAGTTCATGAATTAAATAAGCAATTTCCCTTTAATACATTGTGTTTATTTATTTTATTTTGGTTTTTTTATAGAAAATTACAAAATAAGACACTTTTTAAAACTCATATTACACATTAAGGCATTTGTTGCAACCAAGAAATTTTCAACTATAGAAAAGATTAGGGGGGGGGAGGGGTTATTGGGAGAATGATTTTAAAGAATTTTTAAAAATTGGTTCATAGATTCTTCAAATCTTAGTAAAATCCATTGTTATTGGTTTAAAGATTTTTAAATTTCATCTTAAGTCCTTTGTTGTTCAAAAAGTTTTTGTTATCATTGATTTTGTAATTCTATTAAAAACTATATTATTGGAACATGGATTCTCTATATTTTTACTCATAAGATTTAACTTTCAAAATACCATGCATATACATGAGATTCTTAAAATCCATGTAAACAAAAAAGAAACAAAAAAATCACACACACGAACAAAAAAAAAAAACACACACATAAAGACATACCTTTAATTATCCACTCCACACTTCATGAGAAGCTGTAAACATTTTAGTTTCAGCATCCCATCCAAACCCAGAGCTGTTACGTTGAAGATCCAAATAACTTTGGTATTGGAGTTTCAAGTACTTTATTCTGCTTTGATAATGTGTATAGATTTTTTGGCATCCAAGTCTTTCATTGAGGACTGGTAGTATTTTATTTTACACTGTTAACTTATTTATCAAACCACCAGAATCACGACATCCATGTTTAATTGCCTCCACAAGTAGTTCAACCAATACTTTTGTTTCTTTTGGATTCCACTGACTATATTGATTTTGCTTTTTTTCTAGTGTCACCCATTCTAGTTTTATTCAAAAACTAATCATAGTTAGTATAAGAACGTAAACATAACTATTTTCAAAATCATGTGAACATAACAAAACCAAACTAAAAAACGCAGAATAACAAAATCAAACTTATGGTGCAACGTCTAATATATGGTCAATTATGGTGGCTGGAGAACAATCATATGAACATAAATAAATCAAATCAACAAATAAACACAAAATATAAACATAAATTGATGGTAAAAACAAATAAATTACCTGTTTTTTTGCCGAAGAACAAGATGTAAGAGCAGCAATACGTCAATGAAGATAATTTGTTGATGATATATATATGCCCACGTCAAAGAAAGTATTTGGAAAATTTCTAGTATTACATATACATGTTACCTTAAAATTTAAATGGTAGAACAAAAAAAGAGAAAATGAAAATCAATGAAAATCAGTAACAATCAATGACAATCCATAGTAATATATTCTAACAATCAATGACAATCCAAATCATATTCTCTCAAATCCACTAGAAATTTTAAAATCTCTCAATTTTACAAATTTTTAAAATTTACATAAATTCTTCTCCCAATAACCCGAGTTACCTTTCACCAAATCTATGATATTTACTTTTATTTTCTTTTTCATCTTTGTGACTTTTTTTTCTTTCTCTTTTTCTACCATCATCTTTCCTTTTACTTATTCTTTCAAACAACATAGATTAAAATTTCCAAATACTTATGTTTTGTTGTTGCTGTGGTTGCTAAGACCATATTCCTATCTTGTTTCTTTATATGGTTTATGGATTTGAATTTGAAAAAAAAATAATGACTTTAAATGAACTGATTTTTTTTTTTGGTTAACAAAAAGTGAGAATTAACTTGGAATCCGTAAACTTGTAACTGTCGCCTCAATTTGAACCCTAATTTACATCCACGATTTCACGTAAGGTGAACAAACAGTTAAGCACGAAATAATTCAAGAGATAGACTGAGAGACACGAGCGAACCAACAAAAACGAATATTCGAGGCAGAGTTTGCGATTAATTCTCCCTCATACCAAATTAATGACATATAAAAACGAAATGTTTCTATTGGTAGTTTAAGTTTTTTCATTTAATGACATGCCAGTTCCACAATCACTGAAAAAATTAATTGAGTTGTCAGCCTCTGTATAGTTTCTTCCAAAATTATAGTGTTGATTCACTTTCAATTTAAATCTTATGAATATGTGTATGTTTGTGAGAGAAAAACTCGGAAATGCTAAGAATAGAAAGAAATGGGTCTTGGTTGTTTCTCTAAATTTGAAGGCTTTCAGTGGTTTGAGGAGGTGAACGGTTTGTTCTTTGAACGATATAATTAGTTAAAGAGGAATTGACAAGAAAAGATGAAATGTCGGAGAGATGTTTTGATCCCTTAACTCTTTTGGCCAGTAGTTTTTCTCTGTCTGATTCTTTGTTGGGTTTGGGTAATCGTTCAGAGCAGCATTCACTCCGAAAATGTTGCAATCTAAAAGACAAAATAAACTCTTTTTCATATTATTGAATGACAATGGACCACAGAGGAAGAAACATTGATGCTGCTTTTGATCATTGAATGGTTTTAGGTTTACAGTTTGTCCTTTTCCGCACAGAGTTCATGATCTTGTTCTTTTGTGTATATGTACATCTATATGATCGTTGTTAAGACGAAAAAAAATATGTTTTCTTAGGGATATNAAAAGATGAGCAAGGAACAAAGCTGTGTTCTAAAAGCTTGGGAGGTGACGGTGAGAAAGACCCAACAAGCGAAGAAGCGTGCAAACAGCATTTTCGGGACGGTATCGGTAGCTCCACAGACAGATGATGATACAACTACGACTGAGGATAATGACGATGAGAGCAGCACAAACAGAAGCAGCATAGGGGACTTGTACAATGCAGAGAGAATACTTCCCAACGGAGACTATTACACAGGGCAATGGTATGATAGTTTCCCACACGGGCACGGCAAGTATCTATGGACAGATGGTTGTATGTACATTGGTGAGTGGTACAACGGGAAGACCATGGGGAAAGGCAAGTTCGGTTGGCCTTCTGGTGCCACGTATGAAGGAGAGTTCAAAAGCGGATACATGGATGGGATTGGCACTTACACAGGTCCCAGTGGAGATACTTATAGAGGCCAGTGGGTGATGAACCTGAAACATGGACATGGGATCAAGAGTTTCGCAAACGGAGATGTGTATGATGGTGAATGGAGGAGGGGTTTGCAAGAAGCTCAAGGGAAGTATCGTTGGAGAGATAAGAGTTATTACATTGGCGAATGGAAGAACGGTATGATCTGCGGCAAAGGTACTTTTGTTTGGACGGATGGTTGTAGATACGACGGGTTTTGGGATGAAGGTTTCCCTAGTGGGAACGGGACTTTCAAATGGGAAGATGGGAGTTTCTACGTTGGTCATTGGTCTAAAGATCCTGAAGAGATGAACGGTACTTATTATCCATCAGAGAACGAAGGGGATCTTGAATGGGATCCTAAAGACGTGTTCAACAATCTGAGTGAGTACCAGATATGCAGCGGAGAGAGGGTTCCGGTGTTGCCTTCGCAGAAGAAGCTCTCTGTTTGGAACTCTTCCAAGCGTGTAGAGAAGCCGAGGAGGATGTCTGTTGATGGGAGGGTGAGTGTTGGAGTAGATAGAGCGTTTGAGAAGATGAATATGTGGGGAAGCGAAAGCGGTGAAGGCGCTGGTGATATAGATTCCACCACAAGGAGAGATTTGGATGCTGAGATTATGAGACTTGAGGCTGAAGGCTTCATTCAGAGCTTAAGACCTAGCCCTGTTCCTATGAGATTGCCAAGGGCAGGGAGGAAGCAAGGCGAGACCATATCCAAAGGCCACCGGAATTACGAGCTTATGCTTAATCTACAGCTCGGAATCAGGTAAATGGACATTATTATCTCACTTATACAGTTTTTTTGAAGCTCTGTTTTGATGTTTGATGATTTTTTTTGTTTACGCAGACATGCTGTTGGAAAGCAAGCTCCGGTTGTGTCTCTTGATCTTAAGCATTCAGCTTTTGATCCAAAGGAGAAGGTATGGACAAGATTTCCACCCGAAGGAACCAAATACACACCTCCTCATCAATCTAGTGAATTCAAATGGAAAGACTATTGCCCATTAGTTTTTAGGTGAGATACAATAACGACACTATAAAGCCTCTACTTATATTTCTTAGTGGTACTTATTCTTACACTATGTTATGAAATTGATCTATCTTCAGGAGCTTGAGGAAGCTATTCAAGGTAGACCCAGCTGATTATATGTTATCCATCTGCGGTAATGACGCCCTTCGGGAGCTATCATCCCCTGGCAAAAGTGGAAGCTTTTTCTACTTGACAAACGATGACCGTTACATGATAAAGACAATGAAGAAGTCTGAAACTAAAGTGAGTTTTTTTTTATTCTTCTTAATCAGATGAAGAGGGTGTGGTTGTTACACATATTGATAATTATATATGATGCAGGTGCTTCTGAGAATGCTTGCAGCATATTACAACCATGTTCGAGCATTTGAGAACACTTTGGTGATTAGATTCTACGGTCTCCACTGTGTGAAACTGACTGGACCAATCCAAAAGAAGGTTAGTAGTTAGAACAATGCTAAAAAAAAAAGGTGTGGCTTGATTTCAACTGTATTCATCTCTTTTCTGCAAAAAAAAAAAAAAAAAATGCAGGTCCGGTTTGTTATTATGGGAAATCTGTTTTGTTCAGAATACTCCATCCACAGACGCTTTGATTTGAAAGGATCTTCTCTTGGCCGTACAACCGATAAACCAGAATCAGAAATCAATTCAAACACAATCTTGAAAGATCTTGATCTGAATTTCATTTTCAGACTACAGAAAGCTTGGTACCAAGAATTCATCAGGTTACAAGACCATCATCATCAATCAATCTCTTTCCTTAAAAACTTTTTCATTCACTGTTATTTATTTATCATGACCATTATAATTGCTTTTCTTTTCAGGCAAGTCGACAAAGACTGCGAGTTTCTAGAACAGGAGAGAATCATGGATTACAGTCTTCTTGTTGGGATTCATTTCAGAGAAGCATCAGTCGCTGGAGAGCTGATTCCTTCTGGAGCTCGCACGCCTATTGGTTCGCACTCCTGAAAACAAAAAAAAATTGAAAATCATTTCTCTCCATTAGAATGCATCAACCAAACACGTTTCTTTCTTGCAACTGCAGGTGAATTCGAAGATGAAACAGCCCCTCGTCTCTCCAGAGCAGACGTTGATCAGCTTCTATCTGATCCCACAAGGTAAAAAACCACAAGACAAATTAAACTCATTACTTAGATAAACAATTTCTTTTTGATTTCTGGTCCAATTTAAATATAAATCCTTGTTGCAGGTGGGCTAGTATCAGACTTGGAGGCAACATGCCGGCTCGAGCAGAGAGGACAATGAGGAGAAGCGATTGTGAGTTCCAGCTAGTTGGGGAGCCGACCGGAGAGTACTACGAGGTTGTCATGATCTTTGGAATCATAGACATTCTTCAAGACTATGACATTAGCAAGAAACTCGAACATGCTTACAAGAGTATTCAGTATGACCCTACTTCAATCTCAGCCGTTGATCCCAGGCTGTATTCGAGACGTTTCCGTGATTTCATCTTCAAGGTCTTCACCGAGGATAATTGAAAAAAGCCTCCTCTGTTTCTCGCCTTCTCAGGCTTTCTTGTGGCCCAAGAAAATTGGGTTTAGGTATATGACCTTGACTTCTGGTGCCCTGCAGCCAGTACTTTTTTTTTTAAAGCTTATATAAATCGTTCTGATTTTATATAGTAAATTATGTAACAACGGTTGACATCTATAGCAGTAAATTATAAATAATTTTTTTTTTTACTAAACTAATAATTTCTTTTTCTTTCTGTTCTTTTACGCATATTAATGATTTTATATAGTAAATCATGAATCGTTATTTTACGCATATTAATGATTTCTGCGGATTTTCTTTTCAACGGAAAATAAACTGAGTGGTCATGACTAGGGTTTGTGGTTCAAAGAAAATATCAAAATATAAGAAGAGACAAACTGTAACTGTATGGTTGCCATAACCACGAGATTATCATTTTACTTATTTAACGTGGAAACTCGAACACGTTATCAAATTCATTTCTTTCAGTTTTTGTCAACACTTTCATAAGAAAACTACAAGTAGTAATATAAAAATAGGAGTTTTCAATTAAAATAGCCACTCTTTGTGGAAATGGGTAGAAGATAAAGAAGAAAATAGCATACGAGATCCCTAGTTTGGTTTTCTACGACCGCCACAGGCCACAGCTTCGACGTGCCGTTCCGGCAATTTTAGTGGCTTAAAGCAAAAAAAAAACTACAAAATATAATTATCATGATAAATCATTTTTCAATAAAAAATACATATTTGAATCTATTTTTTTTTTATAAAACTAAAAGTATGTACTTATTACTTTGAATGTTTTTAAATCAAATATCTTATAATTACGTACATATAATTAGGAAAAAATAAATTAGTAAAAGCATATTATATTTAAAAAAATTATGATTTCTGTAAGTTAGTTTTTTAGTTTTCAGAGAACCACAATTTATATAAATCTACTATAATAGTTTTATTTAAAAATATATATACAAAGTAACAACAAGTTTATAATTTTTTGGGACAACTAATTAATGATACATATATATATATCTAAGTATCTAACATCACGACACAAGATTAGTGTAAAAAGATACAAACAAGGGAATCCAACATGAGACAGCCAAGAGATCAAAACTGCATATAATCAGTTTCACCAAAGAAGAATCAAACATGTGGCCTTAAAACTAATACTTATATATTTGTGGCATAAATCCAATGCTTCATATGCTTTAAGCAGAGGAACGGGCCACAATTTATATATGAAACGTCACGCTGCATTCTATATTTAAAATAAAAAATAAAAGTAAAGCATCTCCACAATACATGATAAAACCAAGCTAATTAAGGTGTAGATAGTAGATACATTTGAAATCATGAGGCGAATACATTTCAGAAACAATGCACACGTAGTCGTTATTATACAATTTGCGACAGTGAATTATAACAAATTAAGCATTTCATTCAAGACGAACATCTCTTAGTAAGTGTGACCCTAAGACCATACCTCATAAGAAGAATAAGACCAGGTTTAGGCTCGATCTTGTGGCCGTCGACGACCATAATGTCAAAGTTTTGTAATATCTCAATGGCAACTGTCTTCATTTGAGTCATAGCTAAATCCTTACCAATACAAGTTCGTGGACCGGCGTTAAACGCTAAGAACTTAAAGGAAGGCTCATGTCTAAACCCTCCAGTCTCAGATATCCATCTCTCTGGTTTGAATTGCAAAGCGTCTTCTCCCCATACGGCTCTCATCCTCCCTAATGCGTAAATCGGGATGATAATATTTGCGCGTGCTTCGAGTTTGTGGCCACTTGGAAGAATATCTGGTTTTACAGGAGACTTGCGCTGGGCCGGAACTGGTGGATAGAGCCTCATTGCTTCACACAAGGCGGCGTGTAAATACACCAACTTATTCAACAACTCCTTTGGATCAGTAGAAGAAGACATCTCTTGGCCCCTTCCGTTTCTTGCTAGATTGGTGTTGATCTCTTGGCGAATCTTAGTCACCATCTTAGGGTTTTCAGACATAAGCCAGAAGAACCAAGTGAGAGCAGAGGCAATGGTATCTCTGCCTGCTACAACGAAAGTCAGAATAATGTCTCTGAAGAGTTTATCGTCACCCGTGTTCAAAAGCTCGTACTTGGTTGTATCTAGCTTCATGATGGACGTTAATATATCCTCACTTTCTACTTTCAAATGACGATCAAACCCTTGTGATCGTATCTCTTCCCTCTTGTCTGATACGTATTTTGCGCACACGCGATCAAAAGTTGCACCAGCTTCAGTCATCTTCTTCGCTTGTCCCAATCCCATCCAGCTTTGCAGCTTCCACATGAATCTTGGTGTAATATGCCTATAAAAAATAGCCTCTCCAGCATCATCTAACGCTTTAGCAAACTCACCAACCTCTGCCATTTCAATGGAGAGCGATCGAGGATCAGACCCGGTTATTGTAACGAGTGTTGTATCGAAGGTAAATCTCTCGAACACATCCTGCAAGTCCACGACCGTCCCTTCCTCTGAAAAATGATTTAAGGATAGGAAGAAGCACGTCCTTAATTTTACTTGCAGTGGTGCTCATTGATAGACATTGAAACCCTTGATGATTGGCCATGGACTGAGAAGCCATCCTCATATTCTTCCATAGCTGCGAGTCGGTGTTGAACACCGCGTCTCCAAAAACATCAAAAATCTTTTTGTACCCCGATCCTTTCACATAGTTAGAGAAGTTTGAGCTGAATATATGATGAATATTAGCCGGGTCAACCGTGATCAACGCATCCATTCTAGTGAACCATGGACCCTTGAATAGAAAATTCAAGTTCGATTTCTCAATCACCTTGATGCCATCATCGACCTGGTGAATCCTCACCAGCACAGCCGGAAGCATTCCAAGAACCGGCCAGTTCCACGGGTAGCTTTGAAGAGTTTTCTTGATGTGCAAGTAATCAAAAAGGATTTCTTGTTTAGGAAGTAATAGAAGATAAAGCAAAAGAGAACTGTGGATGCTTCAAATAAGCCGATAAAAGCCATTAGAAAGTTTGATTTGGGGTAGAGAAAGAGCAGCCAGAAGGAACTAGATTTATAGGTACACAATTACACAAAAACCAGCCGAGTTACGAAGTCTGTTGCTTCATCACCACATTTTAAAATGTATTAACCAAAGTTATCATTTGATTCATTGCAAAGATATGCCTGGAAACAACGTGGTTTTTCTTTAAACAGCCATACAAATCTTATAGACTGTGTTCTAAAATATAGTTTAATTTGCACGGCTGTAGATTCGGTATATATACATTGTGCGGTGAGAAGCTATACTATTTCATACTATACAATGTCTATAGTTATAGAATATGAGATTCAGCGGAGTCGTGTTGCGCTCTCCTATAAACAAGGATCACATGTATTATTCACATGCATTAATTAATAGTAAGTAGCTTATTTGAAGGGTTTCTCGAAGTAACGGATGGGTCTCTTATTCAGGAAATAATCATAGGGTTTCTTTCTTGATGACAATGATACAGCAAAAGAAATTACGTTATGAATGCTTCAAATAAACCTATCGAAACCATTAGACAAGCAGCGAAAGAGCAGAAAGATCACATTAACAATTTATGATATGATATCTAATCCTGATAATTAATTAAGTGATATCAACCATGTCAACAGTACGTATTAATTAGCTATTAAGAGAAAATCCTTTCATCAATCAATATATTAAGGTACAGAGTTACGTATAATCCTTATTGCCTGGCCGATCCTAAGCATGTGGAGGCTTAAAGCAAATTATAAAATTGTGACCTTACATTTTTTTAGAAAAAATCTGTTCAGTATTTTTTTATGTTTGTTTTATATAAGTAGATCTCTATCAGATTTCTGAACAATGTTTTTTACTGAATTTGTTTATATGAAACTAAAACTACATTTATAAAAAAAAAAAAAGAGTTTAAAGTACTACAAAGACACCTCGAAAGCTAACAGGAAAGAAAATCAACCAGATTTGGAAAAAAGCAAGTCAATAGTTAATAATTACTCTAATAATTACAAGTAGACTATTTAGCAAAAGAGGATTGGGGGACTAATAAGAATAAAAATAGTTTTCTGGAATATAAAACATATTAGGTATGTATGATTGAGGGTTACACCATATTTTTACATATTTATATAGATATGTTTGGTCGTTTCATGGACATGATTTAAGAGAATCGACTAATTTTTCTCCATTTTGTTCTGGATTTTTTGTTTCGTTACTATGCATACCATACCATTTTTCCATTTTATATCATAGAGAGCATTTCACTAATTTTGAGCTTAATATCTTTTAGTTTGTGTGACTCTTGTTGAGCAACTTGAGTTGTAGAACCTAATCTTTAGAATCTGTTACGTTGTGTGGTCCGACGAGTTTCGAACTTAACTTTGGTTAGGTTGTTGTGGGGTTGAAAAAGGGTGGTAAACCCCCTTATCTAGAGGTTGCAAGAGACGTAGCCTCAAGTCTATCTGCTTGTTTGTCTTAAGCTGATGTTTTTCTTATTCGATATCTATCGTAATTTTTTTTTTGATATTGAAGAGCGTGAAGGCAAAAAAAAAAAAAAAGAGAAAAGTTTTGTGAGAACTCTGAATTTGATTATATTGAAATCGGAAGCCGTGAAACTGGACCTAAACTCTCAGGCGAAAGGTTAACTGCTATAAATCATGTTGGCTTTTGTAGTTTCTGTTTTGAATGATTCTTATTTTACCCTTGAAATGTATTGGAAACTTATGGAACTTAGTTTCATATCAATTTTAGAAATCTCTATATAGTGTTGTCCAAAATCGAAGATATTTTGGAGTACTAAACACTTTTACGCATTAATCTATAGTTGTATTAACTGAGACACCCTCTTCTTTCCTTCATTGTCTTTAAGTCTTTGACTGGTCAATACACAGAAACACAACTAGCTCATAACTCTAAACAAATCGTAAAAGCAAACGGTTTACATTAAAAAAAGAATTTATACCATATTCCCAAATGGCAATCCAAACAAAAATTTATGACCAAAGCAAAAGATCGTAATGTGAACTCATGAAACCGATATCAAGATGGAAATTAAAATTTATAGTTGTATAATGTGAATTCAGCCTTCTGTCAATAGTATGTAATAATCGATCTTTGACGTCAATCAAGAAACCAAAACAACTCAACTACATTAATGATTTGGTCAACAATGTCAAGAGTTTAAAGAGATAGTTAAGGAGGTAGCTAGAAAGAAACAAGAACATATGGATAAATATATAATATACGACATACGATTTAATCACCTATACGAGTTTTCGCATTTCTCGTACAAGTACAACATCCTTTCATTCAACACTTCGCAATTCATTTTGTAATAATCGTCCATCTTGTCCACTTGAAGATGCAAAGTGTAGAAGTGTATCTCTCCTTGAGACCTTGAAGATGAAACATCCACAAGAACAAACCCATCTTCTTCTAAACCACTTAACACATTAGATATCGAAAAGTTATGAGTCTTGGACGATGAGATTTGGACCATCATTTCGTTGTCTCCAAGCCTCGTCGCAGAAACGGTTGAGACATAACGGGGGGGCAACCGCCTTTGGTTGTGGCTTAACGTAATGTTCAATGTCTCTTTGACCCGATAATCGCACCAAGAGTTCTTCCTTCTTTTTTATTAGCTTCTTTACTTGCTCTTGCAGCTCCGGTATGTACTTCAAGCTCCTTGAAACCGTGGCAGGAATACTTAACTTCTTCTGCAAGAAAGTAAAAGAAAAAAAAAGGTTTCTCAGTATTCTTCTTCGAAATGATATAGAAGCAAAGACAAAACGTATATATTATTTTAAGTTTCATAGACTTTCAGATTTTAAAAATTAATTATTAGTGAATTGATTGATTTATAATTTTTTTTTATATATTACTTTAACTCTCATCACACTTTTGATGTGACATTTCTAGCTAACATATTCTCGTAGAAATTTCAAAAATACAACGGACATATCAGATAGCCTACTTACCGATTGATCTGAGGCTGGAAGGCATGAACGAAGAGATGAGAACAAAGAGTTGATCTTCTTGCGACGGTCACGCTCACTTGCATTGTGATTAAGCTTCTTGATCACAACCGGATTATTGTCTATTTCANCGGTCACGCTCACTTGCATTGTGATTAAGCTTCTTGATCACAACCGGATTATTGTCTATTTCATTTCCCTCCGACGAAACAGAGACACCAAAACTGTCCTGATGAGGAGCCACTCCATAAATCTCCGGTACCGGAAAATCAAGAAAAGTGCCGTTGTTGAGGTTCTCTCCGGCACCGTAATAGCTCTCGTACTCTCCCGTTGACGGCCACCCAAAGTTTGGGAACAATGGAGGGACTAATGCACACATTTTTTGCTTAATTAGGGATAAGTTTTTAGATACTGTCTTCTAATTATTGGATCTTATATTTGCCAATTAAATTTGGTATTATTCGATTAAGATTTCAAAATATTTCAGTGAAATTTAATGTTAATTATTTCAAAATTAAATAACTTGAAAATATTTGTCTACTCATTCATTTATAATGAGTTCCAATAAAATTTCAGTAAACTATTAAAAAAAAAAAAATCTAAGGTATAGACTTTACAATTCGCACATAAATTTTCAAAAATAATAACAAATTTTAAATTTTTAGTATTATTAAATCTCTAGAAAACTAAATTTAAATTCATGATTGACTAGTAGCGTTCCCTAAATTCTTTTTCATGTCTCCCTAGTTGTGAGCTTGAAGGAGGAGCTCACCGCGTTTGGAACCAGTCTGTTGGAGAGCAAGGTACTTATTTATCTGATCTTTTGTTAATATTGCAATATGCCAAATCTGTACTTCTCTACTAATAAATATATATTATCTCCAAGATCAATGGATAACCATGGCTACTCATTTATCATGTATTCTAATGCTCGTGATTAACTCTTTTAAATGGCAGGACCATCTATTAACTAATAATTAAGTGCCACCTGCTTACTTACACCGAATCTTCTAAATTGGAGCCCAAAGTTTAATGATATAATAGTAGTTGTAACCTCTTTTTGTCTTTTCTCATTACATCAAAAACAACTAACTCTTAGTTGATAACCAAAGATTATACTGTATAAACAAAGAGGAGAAGGCAAAAGGTATTAGCACCAGGAAAATATTTACAGTACGTATAACTGCTATTAATTCTTGATACGAAGTGTTGACAAAAATTAAATTCTATAGCTGTGATATGAACGTAGCGGTAAGTCTATTAGTAATCGATCATTGACTTCGACCAAAAAAACCGAAACAACTCGACTACAACGCTTTGGTCAAGAATGTTAGATTTTGTTCAACAGGAAAGAAACAAGAACAAATTATCATCTAAACGAGTTTCCACATTCCTCATACAAGTACAACATCCTTTGACTTAACTCTTCGCAGTTCAGCTTGTAATTATCAATCTTGTCCACTTGAAGATGCAAAGTGTAGAAGAGCCTTTCTCCTTGAGAACTTGAAGATGAAACATCCACAAGAACAAACCCGTCTTCTTCTAATCCACTCAACACATTAGATATCGAAAAGTTATGAATCTTGGACGATGAGATTTGGACCATCACTTCGTTGTCTCCAAGCCTAGTCGCAGAAACGGTCGAGACATAACGAGCAACCGCCTTTGGTTGTGGCTTAACGTAATGTTCAATGTCTCTTTGACCCGATAATCGCACCAAGAGTTCTTCCTTCTTTTTTATTAGCTTCTTCACTTCCCCTTGCAGCTCCGGAATGTACTTCAAGCTCCTCGAAACCGTCTGAGGAATACTTAGCTTCTTCTGCAAGGACGTAGAGAAAAAAAAAGAGTTCATTCAATATCCTTCTTCTAAATGGTACCTAGCTAATCGAATAAACAGACTAATTCAGATGACATATCGGAGTAGCTACTTACCGATTGATCAGAGGCTGGAAGACATGAACGGAGAGATGAGAACAAAGAGTTGATCTTCTTGCGACGGTCACGCTCACTTGCATTGTGATTAAGCTTCTTGGTCACAACCGGATTATTGTCTATTTCATTTCCCTCCGACGAAACAGAGACACCAAAACTGTCCTGATGAGGAGCCACTCCATAAGTCTCCGGTACCGGAAAATCAAGAAACGTGCCGTTGTTGTCGAGGTTCTCTCCGGCAAGGTAGTAGCTCTCGTACTCTCCCGTCGACGGCCACCCAAAGTTTGGGAACAATGGAGGGACTAATGCACACATTTTTGCTTGATTAAAAGACAAGTTTTAAGATTCTGTTTTCTCTTGAAGCTGTTTTTGTTGGGATATTGTCCTGAACTATAGGTGGAATATTATTGTCCAGCAATATATATATGCGGATGATAAGATTAAATAAACAAATAAATCTCTGTTGTTAAATAATAATTAACAAACTATATTATAAGTATTTTGGAAGTGTTTATACGACTATTACTACTACTATAAAGAGAAATATTTGGATCTGAGGACGTAGGTCGACACATGCCAAAGCCTATGTTCCACGCGTGAGCTAGGTCCAGTCACCAGTAGACTAATTAGATCATAATTAAATAAGACTGGTTGCATGTATTAAGCATACACCTAATTATAATAAAGATTAGAATGCACAATATTGAAAGATGACTCAGCCTGAAGAAATTGTTGGAGGCGCGTGGAAATCAGGTGGGAAGAAGCTTCGGGCGTCTTCCTCGTCCCAAACCGTAGGATGTTGTAAGCCTATACATAAGCAACTCTCATGCTGTAAGCATATACATAAGCATTTTATTTATTTGTTGACCCAAGGAAAAAGCATCTCATTTGATTAATAATTGGAGTAAATGTTACCCTCGTTATTTTAATTCAATTAACAACGGTCGATGATCTATATATCATGTAAAGGCACTATTGATGTAGGGTCAACTTTAGGTCATCTATATCCTATCATTATAACCTTTTAAGCTCAGGGAGCAAAATATGTTGTTCTTATTCGGACATAAGACTTCATACATTTTAAGAACAGGTCAAAAATATTCCAAAATTTGTAAATGTGAATCAACGAGGTCTCAAATATTCTTCAAAATAGTAATAGTAAAGTATTTTTCAAAACTACTATAAAAAAATTCCTCTCAAAGATACATTTATCAATGCCGGCCTCTTCCTCCGCCGCCACGACCACCACCGCGGCCACCTCTTCCTCTGGAACCACCACCACGTCCACGTCCACCTCCACCTCTTCCCCGGGAACCGCCACCTCCTCTGCCTCTAAAACTGCCGCCTCCTCTACCTCTGAAACCGCCTCTAACATTATCCGGTTTCAGTCCAAGAGACTGAACTCCTCTCTTCCTGTTTCTTTGCCCGTCTCCATCCTCATCGTCTCTATCTTCTCTGTCTTCTTTGTATGTTGATGAGCGTCTCGAGTTGAAAGAAATCTCCCGGGATCCTCCAGGACCGAATTTAACATCTTTCGAGGCTCCAAAGTTGCCACGCCGGTTCTCTATAGCCTTAACACGCTCGCCCATTGGAAGACTGTCTTCTTTAGCCAGTGATCTGCGGTTGTAGAAAGCTTCGGCATGCCGCTCGTCTTTCACTTCAAACAACCTGACACCAAATCTTCCACATCAGGAAAGAACAGAAAGATATAATGTGGTGTCTAAATCCTGGAATGTACTCAAAAGGCACTGACTTTGGAGTTTTCGATTTCTTGCTTGGCCTTGTGTTCCCATCGTCGTCGGTTTCGTCATCTGAAGCTTGTGATGCATCAGAATCGCTGTTCTCGTCGTCATCTGTTACAGCTTCAAAGTGTTCATCTAACAAAGAAGGTTGCTTCTTTGAAGAAGCAACAGGGTGTAGGACACCATATTCATATGATTCCGGATCGATTTGGAAGTCCTGAAAACCACAGAGAGATTCCCAGGAATCGGTTTAATGCGATATGAAATAGAGAAACAAAAGCCTCGCAAAGATTATTGTTAATACCGGATTCTGGAACATATCATTAAACCGACTATCTTCGAAAATATCGCTACTAAGTCCTGGTTTCTTCTTCTTCGACGCTTTCTTTGTGGCTTCCTCATCCTCGACAGTTTTCTTTTCCTCTTCTGCATCTTCCTCGTTGAGGATGGCAGCTGCGAAAATAGGGTTAACCTTTGGCAACCTTCTCTTCTTCTGCACGAAGCACAAGCCACACAGAGATGTATGTAAGTAGCCGACGTACAAAAAATAGCGAATCTGCAGATGCTACTAAGGTTAGAAATACGAACTGTGATTCTCTTGCTACGTTCTGCTTCAAGTTTCTCTTGCTTCTTGCGTTCTAAGTAAATATCATATGCAAAAGGTTCAGCCACTGCCAAAGCCTGTAAAGAAAAAGAAAGAAGTCATAAGCATATTAGAGACTACTCTGAAGTTATAAGTGTATGAAAATGTCAAGGCCTCACCTTTTTGTACAGCTGGTGATTCACAAAATATCCATGCATTTGGGCTTTTAAAAGATCTGTGCCAATCAAATTAGTCATCTGCAACTTCTCCAGATCTTCCTTTGTCACGAATTTGTAATTATCGTAAATAGTTGTCTGTCCAGTTTCCTCCATCTCTTCCTGAGAACAAGATTTTAAAAAGAAGTGTTTGTAAGAATGGTCACACCACTGGAATGATGAAAAGATTGGAAAACTTTTCGAATCAGATAAATACCGTTAGATTTTCAAGAGGAGAACACCATTTGGGGGCAGGACCAAGTTCAGGTATGAAGTATGATGGGATTAGGCTAGAGTCTAAAGCTAGAAGCATAAGTCCACTTCCACGGAACACACAAATGTCGTTTATTCCTCCTCCAGTCGGTTCGATGCTGGTCATACCTTCTCCCTGAGAAAAAAAAAAGGGGGTTATCAAAAGCTGTATCTAACAAAATTTCAATACCACAATCCATGAGTTCAAGAAACCGAGAGGCAAACCCAATCCTAATGGAAGCTTACCGTATTAGGATCCCATACTCTAACAATGTGCTTGTCAGTAGTAATCAACTTAGGTTGTTGAGTATTAAGAGTCCGTTGCCACTTAATACTCAAAATCGGGCTCTCGTACCTGCAAATTTTGCAGAAGAGACAGTGAGTACCAAGGAAACAAACCCTAAAGTTATACATATATGATGAATTTTGAGTTAGCGATACTTACATGTGATCCTTCACTCGCATGGGAGCTGAAGTACGCAAGTCGTATATGAATACCTGCAGATATATAACAGCACAATCAACAAAACATACCATATAGCCCAAATTGAGATACTGGTTTCTAAAACCTTGCAGATAAAAAAAATGAGTTACAGAATCAAACCTTTCCCGCACTACTCCCGACAGCTACTTGAAGACCATCACTGTCATCAAACTCTATAGCAGTAACCTCCTAATAGCCAATTAAAAAAGCACAAGATTATCAAAAAGATTGTTGTTGATTTCGCCAAATCACATCTACGCTACGAAAGTCTGTTTATATGGAACATAAGTTAAGAAGAATTACCGCAGCAGCATCACCACCATGTGTAACAGCATTAATTCTAGCAGCAGATGATTTCATTCTCATATCAAAACATTCCACAACACCATCCTCACCACCACAAGCGACTAATCCGTGTAAGTTGCTGGAAAAGAAAAATAGTGCTTAAACGTGAACAACAAAATTCTAGAGCACCACAATCGAATCTTCTCCTAGACCAAATCAAGAAAGATAATTAACGAAATGACAGGTGAGTATACAGACCTTCGAGAAACGACATTAAGGGCTGGGGATTGAGTGCTGAGAGGAGCGAGGAATCTTCCCTAGAGAAAGAAAGCAAATTTCACCAATCATTCTCCAACAAAGTCTGAGGTAAGTCACAAGACCATACTATAATAATTCATCAAAATAAACCTGCTCCAAATTGATTCTGTAAAGATCTGGTGAAGAGGCAGCGCAAAGCAGATCACAAGACCAGGAATCATATGTCATGTCTCTCCCCATCCTGCAAATATACGTTTTCGATTAGACCAATGTCTCAGCAAAATATTTAAAAAATCACGAAGTATATATCATTATACCAACAACGCAAAAATACCGTGGAATCCTTAAACTGTGGTGTTTCCCGTATTTGGCGTGTAGATTAATAGAACGATCAGCACATAAGAAGGCAAGCTTTGAGTAGTCATTATCCAATATCTGTAGAGGCGACAAACACGTTATTGAGCCAGGAACAAGAAAGGTTTAGACACAACTCATGGAGCAGTAAAGTTTACCTCAAAATCAACTATCTCCGAGTCCAAATGCCTCTCAAACTTCAAAGCAAGCTGCCTTAGCTCATAAACTTTGACCTGTGGTGGATATATTCCTAAATCAACAGAAAATCAGTGAAAAGACACACGAGAAGACATTTTTTCCTTCCAGATCACAAATTTCACCAAGGAAAAAAAAAGGATGAGAACGCACCTGAAGCAATCAGAAACTCTCCGTCTGGGGTCGCTTTGATTTTTGTAGTGGCAGTCTCAAACTTCAAATCCTGAATCAGCTCCACTCTTTGCATATAATCTTAACAGAAAATAGCCACGGAACAAGGCAGCGTAAATAGTTAGTTCATCAACAAAAAAAAGAATCAAACTATGAACATTGAAATTATGAGATTTTTTAAAGATATCATTAAGCTGCAACTAAGAGAAGTATCTATTCTCACGAGCAAACCTAAAGTCACACTCATATCCCAGATAACCCAAAAAAAAAAAGAGCCTTTGAGCAGAGATCAAACGATTCGGAGCTCTTTGATAGAAAGATGCTTACGGGGGTTTTTACGGAGAGCTCGTTGCTTCTTAGGATTAAGCCAAGTCGCAACATTGGGGGCAGAAGAAACATGGTATAACTTAACTCCATTAATGGAGGTCGACTTCAGTCTATCTCCATAAGACGTCATCTTCAAACTGGGTTAATAAAAGGCCACGATTATCCTCTCCGCTTAGCTTCCTCCCCTTGACGGCGAATTGCAGAGTAAACCCAAAGTTGAAGGGAGAATTAAAAAATGGAAGGAACCACACCACCTTGTTAATACATGTAAAGGCGGTCGTGCTCCGGCAGAACGAAATTCGACGACGACCATAATTTTAGGTTTCTGGTCGCATTTATTGGGCCTTTTAAAAACCCTAAAACATAAATGGGCCTAATTTTAAACATAATGGGCCTGAAACCACTCTATATTCTGGATGAAACAAAAAAAAAGCAGAAAAAATTAGGGATTAGGGTTTATCTAAGGAATCTCCCCGATTCAGTCGCCTGCTCACTTGAATTTTCTTTGCAAGCTCCAGGGTACCCAGAGTAAGAGATAGTTTTCTCTCTCTTAATTTAGCTGTTCTTCTTCTAAAGTTTCGGTTTTTTGGGGTTTAATTTCGAATTTAAGATATACGGGACTGCAGTTGTTTGCATTGATTCGCTGTAGTTTTGATTACCTTCTGTACGAATTCATCGTCTACGTAGTATATTCCTGTTTTTTATGATTATGTTTTCTGAGAAAAAGCAGCGGTCTTGTGATTTACTTAATTTGTGTTGAATTAGCATAAATTTTGAAGCAAGATGGTGAGGGCGTATAATATCAAAGTGAACAAGGGAAAGAAGAGACAAGAGAGGTACGATAAGGAAGAAGACGAAGAAGAGGAGCAACCCAAGTTTGAGCAAAAACAAAAACCAGAAGAAAGTGTGAAGAAGGCGAAGAGAGAAGAAAGCACCTCAAAGACAGGGGGAGATAGTGAAGAGAAAGAAAAAAGTGATGAAGCTGCAGATGATGCCGATGTGGGAATACCTATTGTCCTTTCTGACAATAAGAAGGAAAAGCCAGGCGTTGTCTTCGTCCTTGAGAAGGCCTCTCTTGAAGTTGCCAAAGTTGGAAAGGTAAATTTTCAGGAATGTTTGCATGACACAAAAGCTCCATGGATTCGCTCGTATAGTTTCCGAGCCTCTTTTGTGCTAATAGATATGTTTATTCTCGTTTGCAGACATACCAGCTTCTCAACTCTGATGAGCATGCTAACTTCTTGCGCAAAAATGACAGAAACCCTGCTGATTACAGACCGGACATCGCTCATCAGGTCAGGATTTTAACAAGTTTAAATTATATTTCTATAACAAATTGCGACTCATCTTGAGTGATGTTTTCCTCTTCAGGCTCTTCTAATGATTTTGGATAGTCCGGTTAATAAGGCTGGAAGGTTGAAAGCGGTTTACGTTAGAACAGAAAAAGGTGTTCTTTTTGAAGTTAAGCCTCACGTTCGTATACCAAGAACTTACAAGCGATTCGCTGGAATCATGTGTGAGTTCTCCAGTTCTCCTCTCATCCCCGGTGGAATAATTTTTTTTACTTTAAACTTCGTTGGTTTCTTATCCAAATTTTGTTGGTCTTGTAGTGCAATTGCTTCAAAAGCTTAGCATTACTGCAGTTGGTGGGCGTGAGAAACTTTTACGGGTGATCAAGAACCCTGTTAAAGATCATCTACCGGTTAACTCCGTAAAAATAGGTAAAGAAAGACTAAAGCTTCCTCCTAGATTTTGCTGTTTATCCCGCAGTAAGATGAGCTTAGAAAAAGGTATTGTTTCTTCCTTTTATCAGGATTCTCGCATAGCTCTGAAAAGCTCGTCAATATGCAGAAGCACCTAGCTACCACCTGTAATGATTCAGACACTGTTTTTGTGGTTAGTGATCTCCAAATATTTCTCTCTCACTTCTGCACATTCGTTTGCCTTTTGTAATAGGCTTTAGCTTAATGCAAACATGTGTTTTCCCTTATCATTTCAGCTCGGTGCGATGGCTCACGGGAAAATAGAATGTGACTATATCGAAGATTTTGTGGCCAGTAAGTCTCCTCTCCTTCACTCGTCCTGTGAAATAAAATAAAAAAGAGATTGTTAATGGACATGTAATCTGAAAGAGGTTTCTGGTTTCTTGCTTTCTTCAGTTTCAGGGTATCCTCTGAGCGCAGCCTACTGTATCTCAAGGATCTGCGAGGCATTATCAACGAATTGGAATATAATCTAAAGAATTATTAGCAAGAAGGTCCTTTTTCTCTCTCTACTGTTGTAATGGTGGAACCACTCTAAAGTTTCTGTCGGTGCACATTGTTTAATCTTATTGTCGAGTTTCAATTTTGTTTTCCTTTTGTCAGAATTTATTCCAAAAAAAATACATATAGCTGCTTTATTTTATGAAAATTTATCTTCTCGCCTTATATTGCGTAGAAGTCACGTCACTATAATAGCACACAGATCAAAGTATAATTTCGCACATATGTCCATGTTAAAACCTTGCTATCTCCAAAAAAAAAATGTAAACCGAAGTTGTCACATTCTATCAAAAACAGGGAACTTTAAGATAGGGATGTCAATTAGGACCGGATTGGCCGGCTTGGTCCGATCCTAAAAAAATATCGGGTTCGGATATTGATATTTAAATCCAAAAAAATTGGGTTTTTCGTGCTAAACCCATTTGCGCTAATGGTTTTTTTGGTTTAAATCCGACTTATCCGAAAAATCCACCCGACTTTTTATTAATGAAAAAATTCTAATTTTATAGTTCTTCCTATTATCTTATAAATCTCATATATTAATGGAAAATCCCTAATTTTCTAATTTTTCTAATAAATCTTAAATCCAAACTAAACTAATTTCGAGAGGCACGTCTACTTTTAACCGTTATCGTTGTTTTCAATATTGTAATTCAATGTTTTTTTTATATTATGTCAAAACCTAACAATTTTTTTTTTACTTGTTATATGTAGCTCTTGATGACGATGACAATTTAGAAGGCACATAAGAAAATTTCAATCTTAAAAATTTTCATCATAAAGCTATATTTACGATACTTTCAATTTCGATTTAATTTTAATAAATATTTTTGTTTTTAGTTTTTTTTATTTTAAAAAAACCTGTAAAAGTCTAAAAAATCGATAACCTTGTTAAGACTGGATCGGACTTTTGAATTTAGAACCGAGCCGGACTTTACAGATTTCGGGCCGAACAGCCCAATTGACATGCCTACTTTTAAGATCTTAAGAATTATTTAAATTTTGCAGATATAGAAACAAATCCATTGGCAGGCACAATAAATTTTGATTGAAAACAAAGATACATTATTATTTGTAACAAAGATCCATTCTTTGTAACAAAGATCCATTCATACAGGATACACATGATATATGTATGTATAAGACGTGGTTACTCACTTACGATCAAGAACCCATACGGCAGGCGTGAAAACGGACCCGAACCATAACTTTCCATCATCTCTCTCATAAGCCTCGCTCACATACTGCATCGTCTTCCCCTCTTTGTCCTCAAGTACCTCAAGTATCTCCCCCGTCTCCCCGGAGATTTTCACGGCGATCCCATGCGGCTTAAATCCGTTCATAAACCCGATCAACAAGTCCAACTTCACTGACTTTTCAACTAATTTCCCGAGCCACCGATTATTCACCGTCAATCTCCCTATTAAATTTCTCTTACAATGTATGCCAACCCAGAAATCCCCCGTCGGTGTCAGGCGGATGTTGTCGGGGTAACCTGGAACCTTCGAGAAGATATCGCGGGTCCCGGCTTTGGGACCTTTGATCCAGTATCGGTGGACAAGGCCTGTGGAAGACTCGCATGAGATTAGAAAAGACCGGTCTTTGTTTAGTGCCAAACCGTTATTACAACGGAGATTGTCCATAACAACTTTGGCCTCTTTCGTCTTCTTATCGTATCTGATCACTCTTCCCGACCGCTCGCCGTTAACAACCACGTAAAATACATCCCTGGCCGACAAAAGTCACATAAATTTTAAATTTAGACTATTTCAAACAATAATTAATCTTTCCATTATCATTAATATATGAAAAAAAAAATTAATATTCATTTTTCTGAAAAATTTATATGAAAAAACCCATACCATTTCTCTCCAATTGTATTTGGAATTTACAATTAATTAAAATGTTTAAAATGCTTAAAATTGTGGTCCATTTGGAAAAAGAAGACGAAGAAGACAGAAACGCAAACTAACAATGGAAACCATACTTCAAATGTGAAGATCGTATAAGTACATATATAAGTAGGTAAAGATTAAAAATACCTGAAATGATACTTGTCACTACTATCATTGAAGTAGAATACATCTTCCTCTTCGTCGATATCCATTTGGTTGGCGAACATTACCTTTCGACCTTCGGCCTGGTCCACGACCAACTCAGCCAAGCCTCCCTCTGGTCCAACCTTCATGACCCCCAAGTAACCATCGCAGATGTACAAATCTCCTGTTTTCTTCTCGAAACTAAGTCCCAATGGCCTTCCGCAAGTAGGCACTACTCCATGCCTTGAACAATTCCCTCTACACACAACAAGGACAATATGTTCTTTAGCAAAAAAAAATATATATATATAGTTCTTTTTTTTTTTTTTTGTCACCATATTATTGTGCTTATTTAAACATAAACTATTTGATAATTAAAATATATTTTTTGATATTTTATATTTGGAGCCTTCCGAGTTTGGAGCTTTTCATTTTCTAATCTAATACACAGCCTTTCGAGTTTGGATCTAGCTTTAAATATCTAAGCATAATAAAAAAGAGAGCTAATACTCTAACTACAAAAGATTGGGACAGATCCAAGCGAATGTTTGCACAACGATATTAGATCAAACCCTAAAATCTATCTATAACACTCCATTCGATTCGCCGCGAGAGGCAGACAACAGATCCAAAGTCCCCCTAGTACTATAGAGAAAACAATAATAAATCAATTATTATTTTTTTACTCAACTTATTGGTTGTGTCGGTGTGTTCTAATAAACGTTGTAATAATAATAATCAAATATATGGAACACCTGTGAGGAGATGTGTGTGCGAAATCAACCCAGCCTAGGCCTTCGCCGCGCCACTTGAGAATACGGCCGTCCACGACGGAAGCATAAGGACCTCCTCCTTGTGGGTCCCACTCAATGCTCTCTGGTCCATCAACGGGAAGTGGTATGGTCTTAGCCATCGACAATACATTTTTGGTGCCCTCTAAATTTTCCGGCGCAATTATGATCTGATATGAAATCACGGCCAAGATGGCGAAAACAGCCGGGACGGCGGCCCATGTCGGAACTTTCTGATTTATAATCGGCATTTTCTTTTTACCGGAGGAAAATGTTTTTGTTGAAGAGCCGTGTGTAACACTAACTGTTGATAGCTTTCATCCACCTGATCAAAGTGACATATAACTATATAACATCAAAGAGTAATTAAAAAAGGATAAATGAGTCTAGATATTTTTTTGTCGACGAGTCTAGATATTTCTATTGTTGTGGATGAAAAGATATACACGTATTGCCATTTCTCTTGAAGTGCCAACTGTCTATTATGATGAGTACCGTGAATGAAAATTGAAAAACGTGTGTAATCAACGAAAGCGACAATGTAAGTTTTAGGATTGAAACCCAAACTTCATTTTTGGACTAAGTGCATCCCATCCATGAGATTATTATTTTAATATAATTAAAATTTATAATTAAATTTTAATTTAAAGAAAAGATATGAACCAATCTTTCTAAGACAAGTGTTTTTGAGATTCTCAACAATTTCTCAAAGGTTCTTATTTGAGAATTTTTTTCTCTTTCTTTTTTACTTTCTAATTATTTTTCTTTTATTTATCATAAAATAATTTTATGAGAATCTCTCAATGGAAATGCTATAAGAGTGTAAATATTGATATTTGAAGGAAAAAAAGGATAGATGCATGTTTTTTTTTTTAATTATATGATCAAAGTCATACCGTTTTTAAAAATCGATTATAAGTAGAAAAAGAAAAGAAAATGGAACATATAATAAACCAGATACAATCAAATTTTGCGTTTAGATTGATTTTAGTGTCCACCTCTATTTCCGAAAGATGCATGTTACTACATACGTTTGCAGTTTTTCGCGCAACATTTCATTTGGTATCACTTATCACTGCAAATTAAGGTCGAGTTTTAATTAAAGTTACTTTTTCAGTAAAAGAAAACATACATCCATAACAAAAATAGCGATGGAATTGTTATTATTAACTTAACTAGGAAAGAAGAATCTCCGCTTCGCGGGGTATTTGTCGTATAATAAAAAATTTTAAAAAATATTTTAAATTATTATAAATGAAAATACATAAAATAAAAAATATGATAAAAATACGTAAATATTCAAAAACTTATAGTTCTTAAGAAAAAAAAAGATATGATCTTCTAAAAAAATAAATTTTTGGATTATTAACAATATAAATGGAAAGTTATAAAATAATTCAAATATAAAAATTTGTAAAATATTTTCAAAGAATTTAACTACTAAGATAAAAAAAATAAGAAAACAAAAAATGACACACAACTCTATAGAGTATTTTTTTTTTTGTAGTGTTAAAAAAATTATATATAAAAATATGCAATACAAAAAATATGATGTAAATACATATTTTATTGAAAAATGATCATAAGTTGGATTTTTTACCTTTTTATTCTTTATTTAGGACAACTCATCGAGGTAGATAACATACTTTTTGATAAACCATTATATCAAGAATCACTATCAAATTACCCTTAATTTTATGTGATTTTGAGCGGTATAAATAATCTTGAAAAGACATAAGTGAAAAGAAGCAATTTTTTCATAAAAATGGTTATAACAAAAATATACTTAATTGATGAAAAGGCTCAACCACAAATGACATTTATTGGATTAAAATTTGGATTAACAAAAAGATACTAATAATAATTTTGAAAAACGCAACTTATTTATCTGCAATTGGCATTTATTCAGATTGTTATTATAGATAGATTAATGTGTTAAAAACACGAAGATCTTCATTATTAATTATGTATATTTTTATTAAATAAACGAAAAGGTGACTTCCAGATCAGGGATTAAAACGGTTAAAACAAAAAAAATATAATGAATAATAAAACGATGAAACAATAGAAGATTGTTATCTCTTCTATTTTGAAATGCACAAGTTACTGTAAATGGTTTAATAAAAAACTGTAAATATATATTTTGTAAAATTTAAATCACATAAGTAAAAAGAAGTTTTTGAAAGTTGAAAAGAAACAATTTTTGATAATTGAAAAGACGCAACCACAAATGATATTTTTGAATTAAAATTGGAATTTATAAAAAAAATACGAATAACAATTTTGAAAAGACACAACTAATTGAAAGACAATTGGCATTTATTCAAATTGTTATTATAGATAAAATGATATTATTCTCAAAATTAAAACACATAAACGTTTGATCAATGGGTTGCGCAATAATGTAAACTAAAGAATATTTCTAAGAAAAAAAAACGAAATGCTGACTCCGAACCAAGCATATTAGACCTAATCTTCGAGGTTATCAAAACAAAAACAAAACAAAATAATGAATATCGAGAATGAGTTTGGATAAGGAAAAGAATAAAGTCGAGTAAAGCAATATGATCGTTTGACATCAAAACCAAGATCGTAAATGAAGTTAAGTAACACAAAAATTTATAATCAAAGAGAACGAAGCAGAACATATCAAAAAAAGAATTGAAGCAGATTCCTTGAACTATATTGTGGAGATAAAGTTACATCTCTAGAAATAATAACGGCATTGTTTATCATTCTTACCGATTCCCGATAAAATAAATGAATATAACAATTCGTTTTATAAAGATCAAATGATCATTTTTTATGTGCTTTTCAAAAGACATAAGTGAAAAGAAGTAATTTTTGATAATTGAAAAGAAGCAATTTTTGATAATTGAAAAGACGCAACCACAAATGACATTTCTTGAATTAAAATTAGAATTTATGAAAAAATACGAAAAATAATTTTGAAAAGACACAACTTATTGAAAAGTAATTGGCATTTATTCAGATTGCTATTATAGATAGATACGCGAAACTCGAATAGAAATAAAGTGCGATAAAGTGCGATAAAGTGAACTTCTTTTCCTTCATCCGCCGGCGTCAATCTCGACGTCGGAGCCTTCTGCAAGCTCCGATTTCATGGGGAAGAAAAAACCCCCTAAAAGATCCCCACCTAAAAAATCCCCACCCAAAAGACCATCCACTCGCTCCTCACCTCGAAATGACCCGCCTCTTTCGTCGCCAGATCCACCGATTGGGAACTCAGATTCGTCTACTCCCTCCTCGCCGGTTGCTCCTCAGTCCTGCTTCGAATTCGTGGTGTGACCTGGTCAAGGGGAACTCAAAGCAACTTAAGAAGAAAGGAACAGCCTTCACACTACCGTCAGGTGAGGCCTGTGTTAAAATACCCAATTCTGTGATAGAAAAACATAGGAAGTTGTGGGATTGTTTCGTTCTTGGCCAATTCTATTCGGATCCGCCATCGCAAGGAATCATCCATAACGTCGTGAATGGGATTTGGAGTCGTCAATTCAGAGATATCTCTGTCACAAAAATGGAAGGGTTTGCTTTCTTGTTTAGAATCCCCAATGCTTCCACTCGTAACAGGGTTCTCACGCAGTGTTTGTGGCAAATAGAGGGGCAGACAATGTTTGTTGCAAAATGGGAACCTGGAATCGTTCCAGCAAAACCGGAACTCACATCGGCGCCGATCTGGTTGGAGCTCAGGAAAGTACCGCTGCAATTTTTCAACGACGATGGTTTGGAATACATTGCAGGTTTGGTGGATCATCCAAAGTTTCTTCACCCATCAACGAAAAACAAGACCAACTTGGAAGTTGCAAAGGTCTTCACCTTAATAGATCCAAGAAAGCCACTTCCGGAAGAGTTCTGGTGACATCAATAGAGTTCTGGTGTCCAGCCCATGGATGCCTCCAGTGTGCTCATTCTGTAAGGAGATTGGACACAGTTTAAATCGTTGTTCTGCAGCTCCAAAGACCTGCAATGCTTGCAAATCGACAACCACGCCGCTGGAAATTGCCCGCGTAAGACCACCCAAAAGTCTTTGCAGAAAAAGGCAAGTCGAAGCATATCCAAAGCACCAACCCAAGGGCAGAGGGAAGGTATTAAGCAGCACACAGGTTCCATTGCAAAGGTTGTAGGTCCTGTGAATCCTTTGGTGGAAAACTCTGCATTGCTGACTGTTGGGAAAGCTAGTAACACCCTCCAGAAAGTTAAAAATGCTTCAATAGACGGCGAGAAGGAAGAACAGTCTTCAGACGTAGAACCTGATTCTTCTGATATCTCATCAGAGCCAGAAGAGGAAGGCATGACAAATAAAGATCAAGAGGGTTTCACCAAAGTGTGGTCTAAGAGAAGGCAGAAGGGAGTTAGGGGCAAGAGCCCCAACCACCTTTAATATATGTGTACAGACATTTTTTGTTGGAATGTCCGCGGCTTCAATATATACAAACACCAGAGCGGATTTAAGAAATGGTGTAAGGTTAATATACTTATTTTTGGCGGATTAATAGAAACTCATGTTAAGCAGCCGAAGAATGAAAAGTTTATCAAAGAGTTACTTCCCGGCTGGTTTTTTGAAGAAAACTATGGTTTTTCAGATTTGGGAAAAATATGGATTGTGTGGCACCATAGTGTCAAAGCTACAGTTATCTCAAAATCTCTCCAAATGATCTCTTGTGAAGTGGAGATTCCAGATGCTGAGTTGATGATTGTCTCGATTGTTTATGCTTCAAATGATGAAGCATCAAGAAAAGATCTTTGGGCAGAGCTGGTGGCTTTAGCATCAGATCATAGAGTACAAAGGAAGCCGTGGTTGGTTATGGGGGATTTTAACCAAACTTTAAATCCCCACGAGCACTCAAGATGTGTTAATCAAAACGTGGATAGAAGAACAAGGGAGTTTAGAAGGTGTTTATTGGACGCGGAGCTTAGTGATATGATTTACAAAGGTAACACTTTCACTTGGTGGAATAAACGGAAGCTCTCACCTGTGGCAAAGAAGCTTGACAGAATTCTTTCAAATGAGGAATGGAATGCAAAGTTCTCGACTGCTTTTACGACTTTTGGGAACCCAGACTTTTCAAACCACGCTCCAGGTGGAGTAACTTTGACCAAGAGGGAGGCGAAGCGAAAAAAGCGAGGATTTCCTTCCTTTGATTGCAGTGCAATGGTTTTCCATTAGCGTGGTGGGATCAGCGATGTTCAGAGTGGCAAAAAAATTAAAAATTCTGAAGAACAGTATCAGAGGGTTTAGTCGGGACAACTACTCTGATTTGGAGAAAAGGGTTGTGGAGTCTCATGAAGTGATGCTACAGTGCCAGCATACACTCCTTGCATATCCAACGCCTACAAACGCTGACTTGGCGCTAGAGGCTGAGCGCAAATGGAGTATCCTGGCCGTGGCGGAGGAATCGTTTTTCTTTCAACGATCTCATGTAACATGGCTAAAGGAGGGTGACAGCAACACATCGTACTACCACAGAATGGTGGACTCTAGAAAATCGACAAATTTCATTCACTACCTTTTGGATGTTAATGGAGTGAAATTGGAGTCGCATAAAAAAATTCATGATCACTGTGTCACATACTTCTCCGAGCTGTTGGGAGGTGTAGTAAGCCCCTGCATGTTAGAGCAAGAAGACATGAACCTCCTCCTTCCATTCCGTTGCTCCACGGAGCAGCTTCAAGGTCTGGAAAAGCCGTTCTCAGAAGCAGACATCAAAAGTGCGTTCTTCTCTTTGATCTAAAAACAAAGTAAGCGGTCCGGATGGTTATTCTTCGGAGTTCTTTACGGGTTGCTGGAGCGTGGTTGGGCCAGAGGTGACTCAGGCAGTGTTGGAATTCTTCTCTTCAGGTCACATGCTCACGCAGTGGAATGCTACAAATATTGTGCTTATCCCAAAGATCATCAACGCGACGAGAACTTCCGACTTCCGTCCAATCTCGTGTTTGAATACAGTGTACAAGGTTATTTCTAAGCTGCTTGCAAACAGGTTCCAGGAAGTCCTTTCCGCAGTAGTCAGCCACTCCCAATCGGCTTTTATGCCAGGCAGAATGCTTGCAGAGAACGTTCTGCTAGCAACAGAGATTGTGCACAGATATAACAGGCGAAATCTTGACCCAAGGGCAATGCTAAAGGTCGATCTAAGGAAAGCCTTTGATTCGGTAAGATGGGATTTCGTCCTATCTGCTCTGCATGCCATTGGTATCCCAGAAAAGTTCGTTAAATGGATAAGCCAATGCATCACCACCGCCACTTTCTCTGTCTCGGTAAATGGCCTGTCAGGTGGCTACTTCAGGACATCAAAGGGCCTAAGGCAAGGGGACCCTCTTTCCCTTTACCTGTTTGTGCTGGCAATGGAAGTGTTCTCGAGGCTGTTGACTTCGCGGTTTGACGCAGGTTATATCTCTTACCACCCTAAAACTTCAGAGCTGAATATCTCGCATCTTATGTTTGCCGATGATGTTATGATCTTCTTTGATAGTGGTTGTTCTTCGCTACATGACATAAACGAAGCACTGGATGACTTTGCCACTTGGTCGGGTCTGAAAATGAACAGAGAGAAAACGCAGTTGTATCTTGCGGGTCTAAACCAAAGCGAAACCACGGCTATTGCTAGCTACGGTTTCCCTATTGGTTCCCTCCCTATAAGGTATCTTGGCCTCCCATTAATGTTTCGAAAGCTGCGGGTTTCTGAGTATGAGCCGTTGTTGTATAAAATTGCATCTCGGGTACAGTCAACTTTTGGATTACAACGTTCATTTTGCCTCAGGCATGTATAAAAAAAGATAGAAGCTCTATGTGGTCGATTTTTGTGGTCAGGGAACGTTGATAACCCAAAAGTGTCAAAAGTGGCATGGCCTAAAGTGTGCCTCCCGAAAAAGGAAGGGGGTCTCGGGCTAAGGAGATTCGCAATCTGGAACAGAACGCTTTGTCTGCGTTTTATTTGGCTCCTTTTTCTAACAGTAACTCTTTGTGGGTCGCCTGGCAGAAACACCATCATCTTCGTAATATGAGTTTCTGGGCTTTGGAAAAGTCACCCAGCAACTCTTGGACGTGGAACGCCCTTCTTAGCCTAAGGCCGTTGGCGGAAAGATTCATTACCTCAGTTGTTGGAAATGGAGTTCAAACATCTTTTTGGTTCGACTGTTGGACTCCTTTCGGTCCCCTAGCTAAGTTCATAGGTGACACGGGTTCGAGAGCGCTTCGTTTACCGCTTTCAGCGTCGGTGGCTGATGCTTGTGATGATGTGGGCTGGAAATTGCCATCCCCAAGATCAGAAAAGGAGCTGGAGTTGCATACCTTTCTCACGATTTGCCCTATTCCAAGCCAAACCAACATTGAGGACTCGGTTTATTGGATGGTGGATAATGTCAAATATAAGGATTACAACTCCGCAAAAACCTGGATGGTTACAAGGCCAAAGGAAGACATCAAGGACTGGGTTAAGTCAGTGTGGTTTAAAGGAGCGGTCCCAAAGCACGCTTTCATGATGTGGGTCTCACACCTTGATAGGTTGCCTACTCGTGCCCGTCTTGCTTCTTGGGGGATTCAAATTCAAACGTCATGTTGCTTATGCTCCAGATTTGAGGAAACAAGGGATCATCTTCTCTTGACTTGTGAGTACAGTGAAGTAGTGTGGAGAAATGTTTTCTCCAGACTGGGTAATGCCTCTCGCCGGCATCTTTTCTGCACTTGGGCAGAGCTTCTCTCTTGGACTAGAGCCGGCTCGGCATCAGCACCTTCGACCCTCAGAAAACTTGCAACTCAAGCAACCATTCACCACCTATGGAGGCAGAGAAACAACGTTCTCCACAACCTGCAATCAGTTCCGGCGCATACAATATTTAGAGGGATCGATCGAGAAATCCGTAACACAATCACGGCCCGAAGACATAAAAGTCGCTTCAGCAACCTAATGCACCTTTGGCTTCAATGATATTGAAATGCTTTCCCATCTCTTTGATTTCTTGTTTTTATTCTTTTTTTCCAAGAAATCAAAAACCATAGGTTCTACTTTGTAATAACCTAACTTTTCATTTTATATGATATTCACATTCGTAGCACAAAAAAAAAAAAAAAAAAAACAGTATATATATTAAAGGAAAACCTCAGCATATACAAAATAAATAATAAAGGAAAGAGAAAATTAACTTAATAACTATAAGAAAATCAAAAACCTACAAACTAATAACTATAAGACAACTTTTTATTATTGTTAATTCGTTTAATTCAAAAGGGGAGAATACGAAATTTAAATAAAGCTTGTTAATCTGGCGGTGGTGATTCAGCTAACGATGGCGAGTTCACGGCGGATCTATCTTCTTCCACAGCTCGGTATCATCTTCTCTGGCGGGGAATTGTATTTCCCATTTCCCCTTTAATCCCATGTTTATAGGCCTTTGTTAAGGTGAGGGGTATTGAAAAGATAATCTGTTTGTTGATTCTTAACATCCACCGGAGATTAACAGCAGAAGGAAGGAGCAGTAGGGTTTCCGGTAGCTTCGTCGGAGACAGTTTCCGGTAGTGAAAGATTGGCGATGAAGCGGTTTCTCCTCATCCTTGCACGTGTCCTTTAGCTTTGTATAATTCATAATTGTATGTCTTACACGTGGTACACGTGCTGTAAGGTCGAAATATATTTTTATTGGGCTTAAATATTCTCGATATGGACCTATTGAGATGTACTCTTCTGTTCTGCCCATTTGGGCCTCCTTATAATAACAATGGGACGACCCAAACAAAAATAAAGAAAATAATGATTATATGTAGATTTGAAAATATTTTCTGAAATACTTTTGGAATTTTTTTTAATTGAAAATCGTAAAAATAAATAAATTTAATAGTGTTGTATTCATTATTTTTAAGATTGATTGTGAACGTTACAAATATAAATGAATTCTCAAATCATATCATAGTAAAAATAAAAAAATAATTGATTAACTTTTGTACTGTTTTTTATTTAATAAAATGGGTGGAAAAGAAAAGTTAGCTCTTTCAATTCGTACTATACCACTAACATATAAGAGCACCTCGGATGGAGGTTTCTAAACGAAGTTTTAAAGAATAAAAAAATTAAAAAAATCAAAAAGTAGGAGAGAGATAGAAGGATCAAGAGCCAATATGCCCTTATTTGTTGAAACTTAATCTCATTACCCTTCTTCTAATCTCACTATCCCTCTTCTTTTCTTCTCTCTTTTTTACCCTTCCTTTCTTTCTCTTAAAATAAATCAAAAATCAAATAATAAATACTAAAATATTTAATTTAAAAATACAAATAATTATTTTCATTTAACCATTAATTTAACTATCAGTAGGTCCCATTATTTAATTCTTCTTTTCCATCCACTCCAAAACCTACGATCTCCATCATTTTCCATTTCTAAGGGCATTGAGTTTTTTTTTTTTTGCTAAATTGATTAGATAGGATCTTACATTGGTAAATAAGGGCAATTATAATGGTTAAATGCGCTTTGATCATTATGAATCGTACTAAATCGAAGTGGATTCGTAGGTAAATATAATTTTTTTGGGTGACAGATCTGAGTATTACTAGGCTAACTGGTATTACTAATATATCGGATATTACTGAGAGCAACTGGTATTATTGAGAGAACTCGCATTACATGAATTAATGATATTTGTTATTCTTGTTCATGGGACAATGAATAAAACTCGTTATATAGTTATATGTTTCGATAATAAAGGACGTGATTCAAAGAACGGTGATGTGATTGTATTTGAAGAGTCGGTTTTTTATTTGATTTTTTAAAATTATTATAAAATCGAACATTCAATGTGAAACAAACAAATATTTGTTAGATAAATAACTAATAAGTGAATAAAAATGTGTATTAACTGGTTAAAACTAAATTGATAACATAATAGTTTGTTATAAGGACATTTACACAACAAACACTATATACTTATATGAACACTTTCTCAATACTAACCACCATATGAAGCCAAACACACATAAGATGTGTTTCAAAACATTTGAATGTACACAAACCTCCGATTGAGCAATTAAATGACTAAAATTAGGTGTAAAACTAGAAATGTACATTTTATTATAGAGTAAAACTAAATAAAGTTGAAAACACTGAAAAGTACAACTATTTGCAAATCGGTAAAACTAATAAACTGCATATAACTAAGTGCAATTTTGACGGCGTCCACGTAAGCAAAAAACGGCGTACATGTCCATTTGGCGGCGCACGTGTCTACTCGGCGGGTTTTTATTTTTTTTATTTTGGACGGGTCCCTCACTTTTCATCCTTTTCCACTCATTCGGGCAAATCTCTCACTTTTCCCACTTTCCACTTTTCTCTTTCACCCCAATTTTCCTTCTCTCTCTCTCTCTTCTTCTTCCTCCTTCCCCATTGGCACTTATAAAGAGATTTCTATAGAATTTCTAAACTCAAATGTAACTCGAATTTTATGTTTATTTCAGATTTAATACTTGATTTCGTGTTTGTCTATGGATTTCGGGTTTGTTGTTCGTTTCTGATTTCGAATTTCTGGATGTTTGAATTTCTGATTTTCTGGGTTTTTGCGTTTTAGTAATACTGGGTAACACTTGGTACAACTAGCTTCATCATCAAGAGTGAGATGATAAACAAGATGATGAACATAAAGGATGTCGTCGTCAGAGTTATCTGAAGTAAATTCAAGTCAATCCTTTTCGATAAATCGTCATTTTTGGCGTTGGAATTGAGTGTATTCAAAGTGTCGGAGATAAAAAAAAAATGAGGGCATCAAAGAGTTGAGAAAAAAAAAAGAACCAAAAAAAAAAAGTACGACGATGAAAGACTAAGACGACCGAAAGGAAAAAGGTATTTGAGAATTTTTTTGTTTTGATATTTTCTTTTGTTTTAGAAAATAATATATTTATCTATGCGTAATGAAGATGGTTGGTTAGTTTATAGTTTTTTAAAGTTTTGAGGGACAAAATAGACATCAACCGTCTTTATTCAATTAAAAATAAATACAAATGAAATTACAAACATAAGAGGGGCAAACTAGATTATTTTTGTATTGAGAGGGGTATCTCAGCCATTGATCCGAGATATAAGAGCTGATTAATATTATTAAATTAAAAATAAGAATCTCCTTTTTAGAGACTTAGACCACCTCCAATGGAGGATCTAAACAATAGGTTCTTAGGAAAAAGTTAAAAAAAATAATTCAAAATCAAGTTATATCGGAAGAATCGGTTCTAAGAGCATGTGTAATGGTAGAACCTCTCATTAGGTTCTTATCAATTTTTTATTATAAATTTTATCTAAGAACCCTACTACTTCATTAATTTGTTTTTTCTCCTCCAATAGTAAAACCTTTGATGAGGTTCTTAATAAAAAAAGTTATGAAAATTATTTTATTTTAGGATGAGTTTATTTTTTTGAATAAAACATAAAATATATTGCATTGAATGAATTTAAAACATACATGACATAAAAATATTTTAAACATAGAATTTTAAAAAAAAAATTAAACATAGAATTTTTTTTTAAAGTTAATTTTTTTTTTAAGTTCAAGTTAAGAAAAAGTAAAAAAAAAATCCGCCGAATTAGACATCGACACGTGGCAGTAAAACCCACTAAGAAAAGTTCTTAACTAAGAACTAAATCTTAGTAATAAAATTATTTTTCATTTAATTTTAATCTTTTTGCATTAAGAACCCTACTAAAAATCCTCCATTGTTCATGCTTTAAATAAGGAATTTTTAGAGTTGGTAAGAACCCTATGTGTCTCATTTCTATAAATATTTTTTTAGAGAAAAAGGAAAAACATTAAACTGCTTTCTCTTTCTCTCACACTGCTTTCTCTTTCTCTTTCTCTATCTTTCTCGCCTCTTTCTCTCCGATCCCAAAGAGTGTAGCTATACGACGCTGCTTGATTTGTTCTGGTCTAGGCATGATCCCACCACTTTGAATCGGTAGGTAACAGTTTTGCTCTTTTTGATGTCTGATTCTTCTGTGGGCCTGAGCTCTAATTTTTGAGATTTACCAAGATTTCTAGGTTTTTTTTTTGGGTCTGTTGCTGTGAAATTGAGATGGATTTCTGATGTGATCTATGTTCCTGAGACTTGGTCTTCTCTACGACTTGCTTGATTTTGAGTAATTCAGTGACTTTTATTCTAATTACATCATCAAACACTCTTTATTTTGATTTGAGCATTTTGTCATCCATGTGGAGGAATATGAGGCTGCAAGTTAGAGAATTAGCGGTAAAGAAAGAGATTGATGTTGAATCTACATCATTGTTAAACCCATATACTGAACGAATCATATATCTTAACTTTCATACTCTTGCTTCGTTTAAGGCTTTAAGCATTTCTGTCGAGACTCGTTATGTGGAGTTTCTTGTCATCTTCGGTGTTTATAGAAATGCAAACCGTTTGATTTCAAAGAAATTGCACTTTTTTCATTGTTAATCTGTCATTCCTAATATAATGTGTAAACACTCATATGATCCAATTGTTCTGTTTCTACATTGACAATTGATGTGGCATTCAAATTGGGCATCTCTCGAACTTACGAGAGAGAAGTGGACATTTTGGGATTTNTTCTGTTTCTACATTGACAATTGATGTGGCATTCAAATTGGGCATCTCTCGAACTTACGAGAGAGAAGTGGACATTTTGGGATTTATGGAGCTCTCCTGTCTTGCAGATATGCCGGAGAAGTAAGACTCATACTGCATTATGCAGGAGCAAAGGTAAAGTCTAGACTCAATTAGCAACATCGAGTTACAGGTTCATTTTTGGTTTTAAAAAAAATCCTAAACATACGATCCATTTCTTGTATACAGAAGCATAATTACGGGTTTGCTCCATCAGCACCATCTGCACCTCAAGTACCTCAGTACTCAGCACCGCCGTCTCCATCTCCATATTCATCAACAAGATATGGAACTATATGCGTTCACATCTTTACAGCCACGAATCATTGCACATCTCAGGTTCTAGTCAGATTAATTAGAAAAAGTTATATGGTCAATGTCTATGTAGCCCGATATTTTAAAGTCTTTAACAAAAACATACATTGTTGACAATCGGCAAAAAGTTGTAGAATATAGTTTTGTTTTGTTCATCCACAAATACAGAGTGTTTCTGGGGAGGGAATTCTTGGTTTAACTCTTACGAAATATTATTTATAAAATGCAATAATTTTTAAGTTTTAGAAAATATAAAATGTTTAATAATTTAAATAAAATAAATTTTACTTACAAGATTATAATTTTTAAAATAATATTTTCTTATTCTTAAGAACTTCAGGAGGCATCAAATTTTAATTACTCTTTAAGAGTTTCTTAACTTAAAAAATTTCAAAATTTATAATTAAAATAATGATAAGAACCCATGAAGAGTTCTTTGCATTGGAGTTGCTCTTAGGGTTGGAGGTGCTCTAAATATATTCGTTTGTGATTTTGTTTAATATACACCATTTTATTAAGAAAGAATGTATAATGAATTGGTTTTTAATTATCTCACCAAACATTATGTAATTTTGGACGAAAATCTCCCTAAATCTCCCTATCACTAGTGAGAGGGAAATATGAGAGATAAATGGTGAGCACAGCTCGCATTAAACGGTTCCAAACCTTGAAGATTTTGCTTGGCCATATACGCCACGTAGAAGAGGAGATTTGCTGAGATATTTATAATTATATTATCAAAAAATACATAGCATTAGACATTTGAATGATGCTAACGCCATGATTGGAAGTTTTTGAGGTTTGAGATGAAAAGCTAAACTTTATTCGGAAAGGATGGTCCACGTACCGGTGTTAACGAGTTATGGTTGTAATATTTTCAGTTTAAACATGATGCTTGGTGTTAGATTTGTACGCGGGAGATGGATTAAAAGCGACGACGGTGTATAGGAACATATCCCAGAACTTGTACTTTTAGGCAAAAACAAGATATACAAGTCAGTCTCAAAGAAGATAAAAAAAAAAAAAAGGGCTTGCTAACTCTGACGATATCGAGTTAATTTATCGGTGGCTTTAGTGGATGCTTGGCACGTACTGGAGAAAGACAAAGCCTATAACAATCGCGCATGACAACAACGCGACATTATTCATGGCTATACTGGCCGATTTGGATGCGGTTTTTATACGCGTTAGGGTGAAATGTGGAGTAGTGGTACAGAATGTCAATAGTTATTAACCTAACTATTGGTGATCAGTTCTCTTGAAGGCTGGGCTCTAACATATGTGTTAGTGGACCAGCCGATTTGTCTTCGGTGAGAGCATCCTTCAACGGGTAACAATATGAGTGCAAATGGGTAACTTGTCACTCAAAAATAGTTACCTCTATATGTTTAAAATTAACATACACAATAACAGTTATGTAATAATACATATGCAAAAATGGTTGGAGCGATGTACATAATCAATTTTCATACATAATCAATTTTCATACATAATCATGTTCCTAATACTATGGTAGCGTGATAACAAATGAGGTAACATAAAAAATGAAAATCGAGAGGAGTGAATTACTTAAACTTTAACGCGTTTTCAACAAGTTTAACCATGTTATCGACACAGTCGTCCATCTTCTTCGTCTGACTATGTAAGATCTCCATCACAAGAGTCCAAATAAGGACATATAATATATTCCACCTCAACCTACACATTCGGTGATGAGAGAAACCAAATTAGACGTCGAGAGTATGGAGATTACCGGCCAAAATATGAATGCACATGAATAGTTGTAAATTACGCGATAACATTTTTGGTACATAGACATAGCGATAATGTGACCGCTAATCCAAGAAATAGTAAACAATGATTGTGTTAGCCCGTAAATAACTCTTTTAATGTGGCAATGATATGAAACAATGCATAACCAAATACGAGTATCCAAATATCGATGCGTAAACATTGATCAAGTTAGTACGCTAACGATAGGGTTACGTATGAAAATGAGGACGTCGCTATTGCGTATCCACGATACCAACCTTATTCGTTATCTTCGATACATAATCATATTCCTAATACTATGGTAGCAAACCGCCAGTCACTATCTGAATGACTAAACAAACAAAAAATTAACGGACCGCGATAACAATTGAGATTTGAGAGAACATGAAAAATGAATAAATCACTGCATGCCCATGTCCAATTGTCAAAATGGTCAACAATAAAACGATGATCTAGTTAGAGCGATAATGGTACATATATGTAGGTAATTGCACTGCTTCTAAATGCTTTCGTTAACATAAATATTACAGTATATTAAGTCAATATGACGGACTAATTGAATGAGTGTGTCAGTACCTCGCATGAAGCATCTAAATCCCTCGCCTGACTGAGATTTATCAGGACACCAGGGGGTTGAATTCGCTGAAAGTCATCAGATTCGTTGTTTCACCGGGGGGCTACTCATCGGCTGTTTTAATTTGACCCAGAAGGTTTAGCTCCAACATCTGGTTTAGTAACAAATAAAATTAGGGCTTTTTAGCACAAAATTGGGAGATTAAAAGTTTTTAATCCTAGAATTAGAAGGATACCGAGTAGAAGGAATTTCTACAGAGATAAAAGAAAAAAATATATATGCGATTGTGAGAAGATGAAATGAGTTTTTTGGCAAAAAGAATATAGTTGTGAGCAGATAACGATAGCAAAAACCCAAGATTTTCTGACACATACCTTTACATATACAAATGTATATCTTCTACTAAGTCTATATATCACTTTACAGTGTTTGCGTTCATATAGGAGTTTAATAGACAATGCATACACTGACCTCTGAAAAGCTATTTTTTTATCAATTAATTTCCAAAACATTGAAGTCCATGTATTACATTTTCTCTATTTGTTATTGTAACTTTTTGTCATACTTTTAAACATAGCTAAATTAAAGTTCAAAAAATGTAAATTTTTATAAATAAGTTAATAACCAATCGATCGCACCTAAAAACCTACCTTTATTTGTGATTTGTTTTCAGAAAAGAAAGCATGTGATTGCCTGCTATTTGTATATGCTTATATATATATATAGATGGATGTTTTGAGTTTCTTTCTTATTTCTAAAAGATTGATGTTATAAAAAATTATTTTAATAAATTTTATTTTTGAAAGTTAATTAATAGCAAGTTTTTAGGCAAGGAAAAACAAAAAGTAAAGCTTTACATTTATTGAATACTTCTCTCATTGGCAAAAAAAATTATGTCTTTAAAAAAACAAATAAAAGTAATTAGTAAAAGTAAATATTTATTATTTTTAATATGTGTGAAATACCCATAATTAACATCTATCATCTATCTATGAGGAAAAGCTAATAAAGAGTATATGAAATTTGAGAGAAACCCTAGAAAATATAAAGTAAGATATCCTCACGTATAATTAGTTAGAATACTGTAATTTCTTTTCTTTTTTTGAATTTTTGAATTGAATGTCAAATTAATTCATGATCCAAAAAAACCATTTTACAAGGATTTACGTCTGTTTTTGAGAGTTTATAGAAAAAGAATAAAAATCAAGAAAGTTTTACATTGTTGTCTTCATCGAGTTGCAAACCAAGTTTGCATTCCTTCTTCGTATTTATTTCATAGTTATATTTTTGATAGAAATCATGCAAAATAAAATCCAGTTGACAAAGGGCTAGTGGAGCTCCCTCGTTCACAACTTCACATGATCACATCACTTGGACATCTTTTTTTTGCTAAGAGAGTAAATGATCATATAAAATGAAGGAGTTTGAAGGTGTTACACTTACACATAGTTAACCTTTTATACTTGATTCCTCGGCAAAAAAAAAAGAATAAAACAAGGAAGCAAATTTTGATTATAGGCAGAGAAAACCCCACCCCCTTAATAAAGCGAAAGAGCCATTAGTTGAGCCACTTGGACATCTTTTGCCGACAAGAATCAAATTAATGTAAAGTAAGAATCAAATTAAAGTAAGAACATATATCTGTCCACTACAAGTACACGTATATGCCCCTTTTCCGTTTTTATAATTTGCAAATTACATAGTTATACACTTGTTTTGTCCTAATGAGCAGAAATATATATATATGTAGAGCCCATTCAACGCACAGCTTATGAAAATATATAACTGCAGATATTTCTTTTGTTACTTTGTATTGTTTTCTGTCCTTGATTAGACAAATTTATTCTGAATTAAGTAATATTTAACTAATTATATAATGCTTTTTAATACGAAATAGGTTTTAGCCCATATCAACCGGGTTTGGTCTGGCCTGGCTTGTCACAGGTTCAGTGTTTCGCAAATGAATCAAACCGAACTTGAGATCACAAACCAGTTCAAATACTGTATATTAGTGTGATTGATTCTAGGGAGCTAGCAACAACAAAAAAACCTAGAAGGCTAGAACCCGAATAGATGTGAATCATAATTTATATTTTATCTTCATATATGAAATAATTGAACAAATTAAATTAACAGATAAATCAAATCAATTATGATATAAGTAATACTTTTAAAAAGAAAAATCAATATAATACCAACTCTGATCACGAGTAAAATATAATAACTACCGTGCCTCGAGAGAACTAACCATTGTTATCAAGACAACATCAATTCTTGGGAATCTTGTCCCCCCTTGTCGTCGGAGTTTATAATACTTTCACTATTTCTCCAAATCAATTTATGCCGGACACAAATCAGTTTTCGCTTTAACCACACCGACATTTATAAATCCCACATAAACTACTCAATTGAACCAAAAATTCGCAGAATAAAAGTACACGCACACAACAACAACAAGATACAAAAGAAGAAACAAAAGAAGATGAGATCTCCACTGCTTCACAGAACACTAACGCATCTCCACTTCTTCTAAGCAAGTTACATTATGTTATTACTTGTTTTTTTTTTGTTTTTTTGCGTTTTGTTACTCATTTGCGCTCGTAAACCGAAGTATCAAACACCCAAACGGCCGGGAAATACACAGAACCGAACCATAACTTTCCATCTTCTCTCTCATAAGCTTCGCTAAGATACTTCATCGTCTTCCCTTCACTGTCCTCAAGTATCTCGAGAATCTCCCCGGTCTCTCCACAGAGTTTCACGATAATTCCATGAGGTTTCCCTCCGTTGATGAGATGAATCACAGTCTCCACTTTAAGCGTCTTTATGAAAAATTTTCCGACCCAAGGGTGACTCAGAAACACACGAGTGAACATACTGTTTTTGGAATGCAATGCGACCCAAAAGTCTCCCGTAGGCGTGCGCCGGATATTGTCCATGGGTCCCGGGATCTTGGCGAAAACCTCGTTGGTCCCGGCTTTAGGACCTTTGACCCATATTCTATGGATAGTACCTGTACCGGTTTCGCAGGTGAGTACAAACGATCCGTTTTTGCTTAGAGCTAAACCATTCGGAAAATGAAGCTTGTCCATTATAACTTTTGCCTCTTTCTTCTTCATGTCGTATCTAATTACTCTTCCCTTCTTATCCCCGGAGATATACACGTAGAATACTTGCCTGTCCAACGAAAACAAAAATATATTTTTTGATTTATTCATCACGCTAATTTTTAGCTATATATAGTTCCGCTATTCTATTAATCTATTCTACATATTAGTAGTATTATTCATTTATTTTATTTATTTTTTCGTTGTCCACGATTTCGTTGATGTTACCAATTAGAGAAAACATAAGAAAATTGAATCCGTAAATGTAAATTAAGGAAAGTGTAATATTTTGAATTACGCGAAGTGGTATTTGTCGCTGCTATCATTGAAATAGAAGACGTCTTCTTCTTCGTCGATATCCATTTGGTTCGCGAACATAACTTTGCGACCTTCAGCTTCATCAACAACTAACTCGGCCAAGCCTCCCTCTGGTCCGACCTTCATGACCCCAAAGTAACCTTCACATATGTACAAATCTCCTGTTTTCTTGTGGAAGCTAAGTCCCAATGGTCTCCCACAACTTGGAACAACCTCATGCCTCGAGCAGTTATCTCTTCATTCACCAAAACATAAACAAAAAAAAAAGAAAACGATCAAAATGAAAATCCATTGGACGACTACACATGAAAACAGAGGAAAGGTGAATTTGGCACTTTTGGGTTTAGGACTGAACCTGTGAGGAGAAGTGTAGGCGAAATCGACCCAGCCGAGTTCTTCGCCACGCCATTTCAGGATGCGACCGTCGGTGACGCCGACGTAAGGGCCTTCCCCTTGTGAATCAAATTCTAAGCTCTCTGGTCCATCGCTGGGGACAGGAATGGTCTTAGCCACTTGGAGGACGTCTTTCGTGCCCTTTAGGTGGTCCGGCGCGATGATTGATGACCAGAAGACGAAGCAAACGACAGCTATGATAACCGGAGCGGCGGCGATCGGATTCAGAACTCTCCGGCTAATCGGCATCTCTATATGTCTCTCAGGAGAAAATGTGTGTGAGTGTGTTGACGATACTGAACTTAATTACTCTATAAATAGATAAAGTTATTCTTTTTCAAAAAAATTCCGACACAACACACGTTGGACACGTAAATGTCAGTGTTCTCTCTCTTGTAAATAAATTTAATTAGTGTATATATGTCTTTTACAAATTTTAAAATGTACAAAGCCTGGAAATTTGAAAAGTTTGTGTTAAATATATACATTTTTCTAATTAAAGTGTTTTTTTTCTTAAATATGATGTAGTCTTGTCCCCTTTAGCATATGTATATACATTAATTAAAAAACATATATATAAGCTGTACTGTACACCACATTAATTATATCTTTCACCAGTTGCAAAATTTGCCTTATTTATAAACTTTTTCTGTTTTATTAATTTTGTAGAGTACTTAAAGTCTAATATATATAGCAAACACTACCGACACTAATTTTGAATACAAAAAGGGACGTCCAAAAAAAAAAGAGTTAACGTGTACATATAACAATGCAAAGACAATCATTAAGTCTCAACAACGTAGAAAACTACAAATCATAAACACCAAGAAACGGCATGAGAACAGAACCAATCCAAAGCTTACCATCTTTCTCCTCCACTTCACTTATAAACCTCAATCTCTTTCCTTCTTTATCCTCAAGCACCTCCAAAACCTCTCCTGATTCACTCAGCTTCAAAGCTGTTGCATGAGGTCTTCCTCCAGTGAACAGCGAGTGCAGGCGCGGGCCACTGATTGGAAGTCTCAGCACCAAGTCTCTGAACCACGTCTGAGTGAGTGAGAGCTTCGCAAAAAGACCTTTCTTTGAGTGTATGGCGTCCCAGAATTCTCCATTTGAGTTTCTTCTGATGTTGTCCGGGAAACCCGGAAGCTGAGCAAAGACGTCTTGGGTTCCTGCGTTTGGACCAGAGAGCCAAAGCCTTAGGATCTTGCAAGTGGTTGTCTCGGCTACCAATACAAAAGACCGGTCTTTGCTTAGTGAAACGCCGTTTGCAAATGCAAGGCCTCGTAATAAGACCGTCACTTTCTTGCTTGATCTGTCGTACTTGATTAACCTTCCGGTCTTATCAAAGTTCAAAACAGCAGCCAAGAATTGCCTGAACATGACAACACTTGGAGTTAAATCATCATCATCAAGAGAAAAGAAGGATATAAACTGAGATTAAAGCATGAGAGTAAGAAAGTTCAAAGCTCTGTAAACAAAGAAAAACGTTTTTGCTTCTATGTTGAAACAAGAACATTCGTGTTCTTTTCTGAGAAGACAATGCGCATGATAAGAAAGATGAGATTTTAGGTGTTCCTATTCATGTTACCTTCTCTGGAATCTGGTGCTAGTATCTGTGAAGTAAACTACATCTTCCTGCTCATCAATGTCCAGATCATTGGTGAAAGTAAACCTTTGCCCCTCAGCTTCTGTAACCAGGGGTTTGGCTAAACCACCAGCAGGACCAACAATAAGAAGGCCAAAGTAGGCGTCCGCAATGTAAAGATCTCCGGTTATCTTATCGAAACGCAACCCTAATGGCCTTCCACACACATGCTCCAACTCTGGTGCAAATGGGCGAACGCACATCTGCCTGAACCATATTCACAAGTGGTAAAAGATGAGCGATGGCATGATAAAAGCAAATTGATCGCTTAGAGGTCAACAAAGTTAATAAAAGAATGCTCTTCTCTCACTGAATCCTGAAGCTAAATGCTAATTAAGATCAAATCCAACGAAATTCTCCACAATTATTGCAGGAAGACAACAATTTGAGCAACGACTCAACTTCCACCATCGGAAACAAGAGCAATCAACCACGAAAATGAGAAACTACAGATTCCTCCCAAAGTAAAATTCTACAGCAACATTTAGAATCAATCGATGGAAACTGTCAAATTTTCCTCTGAAATTGTGGGCTACCTATTAGTGGCTGTGTAAGCGAAATCTGTCCATCCAAGCGATTCTCCGCGCCATTTCAGGACCCGACCGTCGGAGACACCAACGTACGGACCTTCCCCTGCTGGATCGAAAGCTACACTCTCCGGACCGGAGGCTCCGGTGACGTTTATCACCTTCGCCGACGGGAAAACATCACGCGAGCCGGCGATTTCAGGCGGTGCGAAGATGCCGAGACCGATCTGGGAACTCGAGGAAAGGATTGCGATAATCGCCACAATCACTGTTGAGAATAGTATAGTGAGCATCGTGGTCATGGTGGTTGGTCAGTGAGATTTGGAATCTCGGACAAAAAAAATTGGTTGCTAGCCTAAAAAGGCTTGTCGAAATCGATTTCTTCCACATCAATAAAGTCAAGATAAGGTTGAATTTAATGCACCTTGAAATCATCTATTGAAATTGATTTCGAGAAGCCTTTCAATAGTATAGTTGAATTTAATGCAAAGGCAACATAAAACCAGACCTTCTAGACCAAAACTCGAAAAGAATATACAAGAAAAATAATTAAAATGCAAATCAAACGCAACCAAAGTTCAAAGAGGCTAAAACAAGAACGGTAATTGGAAGCTACAAGTCTGACCATAATTTTTTTCTTCAACAGTTATATTTAATTTTCAAAAAATAGATATTTTTTTTTAAAAGTTACTTCTCAAAATAGCTGTTCGATTTTTTTTCTGTTCAAATTATTTAATATACAGGTTTTCTTTTAATGGTCGTTGAGTTTTTCAGATATAATTTTATGACAATTAGTAGTATTCTTGAAAACCATTTTTAAAAATTCTGCTGTCGTTTGATGTATTTGTGCAAAATGATGTACTCCCCCATGCATCAAGTGGTTTTTAGATTCTACCTTTTCTCTCTTTTTTTTTTTTTTTGTCGCAACTCAATACCATTACACTGACTGGGACCACTTTTTCCCCACTTTTTTCTTTTAACATTTTTAATATATAATTTTTCTCTTAAAAACGAGTTTTAAAAAATATACTTATTAAAAAAGTTACTGATAATTATTTTTAGTTTTCATGGACAAGTTTACTATTTATCGTACGAAGCTGTGGAAAATTTTAGCAATAATAATTATTCACAAATTTTTAACAATACTAATTTGCGAAGGTTGACATTTACTAATTAACCTATTCAATTAAAAGAAGAAAAAAATGGTTCCCACAGAAATAAAAAGGTCCACCAAAAGGAAAAATAATTGAAGAGGAGTGTCCGCAGGTTTCTATTTTCGAATGTTCCGAAACTTATTAAACGAATGTATTTATCTATTTACATATAGTCCGTGTATAAATATGATAATTAGGCCTGTAAAAAAAATGATAAATAGGAATGTCACAGTTTTCGAAAACCGTTCTTGTTTTGTCGTTAAAAAGACCATGCACGGACTGTTTGTTTAATCTCTTCTTGGCATGGGTTTCTTCTTTCGTCTAACTAAAAAAAAACAAAGATTTATAACAAGGAATTATAATGAAAACCAAGAAGATAAAACGTTGATTTTCGCAGTACATTTTTTTTTTTCGTTTCTTTTGTAAACAAACATTACAGTAACATTTACATCACGTTTCTATCTTTTGTAAACATTAATTACATGTCAAACATTACAATTTTCGAAAACCATTTTCCGTTTATTTTGTAGACAAACACTATATTTACATCATACAAAAAAAGCATTACATTTATATTTTCATCCTATGAAAAAATTAACAATAGTCTCTACTAAAACCTATACCCAACAACTACTTTTTCCCTAAATGTACTGAAACCAAAAGAGAGATAGAAATGGTGATATTCAGTAAAGAAATAACGGAACTGAAGCGAGCGAGAAAGTGATAGAGAGACTCCACCTAATTAGAATATAATTTAAAAGATAAATCGTTAGAGTGTCCCTCAGGTTTCTATTTTTGTAACGTTTCTGAACTTACTGAAATAATGTAATCTGCTTGTTGAGTTTTGGACCTTTAATTTGGTTAGAGTGTCCAACAGCTACCATTCAGAGGGGACTTTGTATATATGTTGAGTTTTGGTTGTAAGATAGAGAGAGAGAGAATCTCATCGATTATATCTTAGAAATCTGGAGTCGCCGGAGAGACGAGAGAGGAGTAGAGGCAAAACGCATCGATCATTCATCGGATACAGTCGCGGGAAAATGGTGAGTCTGGTCACTTTAAGTGTGAGTGAAAAATAGCTGTGACGCATGGTGCTATTCAATTTGATTAATCTGGTTCATTGTGCTGTTTCTGCAGTCTCTAAACTCTCTACGCATGTTTCTTCTTGCGCTCACATTTGCTCACCTCGCGAGCTATAATGCCCAAATTATTCAGGTATATTAATTTTAGATTATTGTTAACGTATAAAATTAATGTTAACTTAGCTAGGGTTTATTTAGGGTTGCTTAACAATTTAACCATCATTATTATTTGGGTTTTTGGTCCTTATACATAAACTAATCTATATGCGGGCCTTCAACGCAAATAACTTTTGTTTTGAGTTTTTTTATATTATGTTTAGTTCTTAGTTTTTCTATTGAAATTACACCCTTTAAAACAAAAAGTCGTTTTATGCATCCAAGTTAGGAACAAGAAAGATTTAAATGTTCTCGTTACTGAACTAGAAATCAAGCAATAGAAGATAAATTGTTACGAAGTCAGTGTATATAATTTTCAAATCATTCTTGTTTTGATAGGCCTTTTTTAATCCCATTATCACTTTCCTCACATGGTTTCTTTTTTGATAAAAGGTTTTCCATTTTGTATAGTTCTAATCGTTTTTATAATTCTATGATACATTCTTTTTTCAGCTCTACACTACACATGACATGATGTATGTAGTAATTTCCGGCTAGAAGCATATACCAGTTAGGCTCAGTTTTAAAAAGAGCCCACAAACACTAATATCCCGCCCTTTGTCTTAAACAGAGTTCAGATGGAGAAACTGCCTATTGCGTCGACAGAAAAACCCAACCAGCATTTGACAATCCCCTTTTAAAGAATCACAAATTTCAGGTAGTTTTTTAATTTTGTAATTTTAAAATTTAATTTATTTGTTAATGTTTGATTTCGATATCACTTTAAATTTTGACTTTAATACTTTTTTAAGAAACTAACACATATTGTTTTGGTAAAAAAAAAAAAAAAAAAAATTAGGAATGGCCATCAGAAATTCCTAGAATAATTGGGGCTAGTCAAAAAGGCCAAAAACGGACATTGGAAGCTTATGCTAGCAGCGCAAAATGTCCAGAAGGAACCGTACCAATACGGAATGGCACCGTACATCACCAGACAAAGCTTGATCCTAAAGATTATACCCCCGGGCATGAGGTAATCAAATTATAAATTGTATATCTCGTTTTTTATTCCCAAAAGCAAAAGTCATTGGTATGTTTTAAAAGAATCGTCGTCCAAATTCTAAAACCAAACATGACAATAACCACTTTCTCTAGGTGTTAANCCCCCCCCCTTGTCTTAAGCAGAGTTCAGATGGAGAAAATGTATATTGCGTCGACAGAAAAACGCAACCAGCATTTGACAATCCCCTTTTAAAGAATCACAAATTTCAGGTATTTTTTAATTTTGTGATTTTAAAATTTAATTTATTTGTTAATTTTTGATTTCGATATCACGTTAAATTTTGACTTTAAATACTTTTTTAAGAAACTAATACATTGTTTTGGTTTAAAAAAAAAAAAAATAGGAATGGCCATCAGAAATTCCTAGAATAATTGGTGCTAGTCAAAAAGGCAAAAAGCGGACATTGGAAGCTAATGCTAGCAGCGCAAAATGTCCAGAAGGAACCGTGCCAATACGGAATGGCACAGTACATCACCAGACAAAGCTTGATCCTAAAGATTATACCCCCGGGCATGAGGTATTTGTAATTTTGTATATCTCGTTTTTTTTTCCAAAAGCAAAACTCATTGATATGTTTTAAAAGAATCGTCCCAATTCTAAAACCAAACATGACGCCAACCACTATCTCTAGGTGTTATTTTGAGCCCAAAATAAATAAATAAAACAATCATGCAAGTTTGTGAATAATTCAAGTACAACCAAAAGTGACTTGAGGCTTTGACCAAAATTTATATGTGTTGATCTATTTTAAAACTTTTTCGTCTGTGTGTGTGTTTTATATATGTTGATTGTTACGTCATTTTAAAACATTTTTCATCTGTGTGCGTTTTTACATATGTTGATTTAATTTAATCATCTAATATTATATTACTATAACTTAATTGTTATGTGTTTATATTATTTGCGTCTCTAATCCCTAGTTTCTTTTTCTTTTTGAAAAGCTAATCCCTAGTTTCATATTATACAAAAAGTGAAATAGTTTAAAAAAAAAAACCTTATCATCAGACTGATTAGAAAGAATTGTCTAATTTGCTATCTTTATAATTACTCTGTATTATGGGTTGAATATAACAGTATGCGACCATTTCTACGAATACACCACCAAAAATATACGGAACAAAGGCCACGATAAACGTGTGGGATCCGGCGATAGAAGAAGGAGCAAATGAAATGTCTATATCGCAGATTTGGCTAAGTGCGGGGGAATACGAAAGTGGTGATCTTAACACCATCGAGGTTGGTTGGCAGGTTAGTTCTAAATCTTACTGGTTCTTAATTTTGTTTGTTATTATACTTTTTTTCTAAATTTCAGTTTAATCAATATATATATATATATATATATATATATATGTGTGTGTGTAAAAATGTAATTACGAACGACTAACATAACACTTTATTATTCAACTACTGTATGTAGGTTCTGCCGGATATGTATAAGGACAACAAGCCTAGGCTATTCCTTTTTTGGACGGTACGTGATTTCTATAACTTTTAACTCATTTACTTTACGTTATATATAACGCATAAATTATTAATCTGAATTTCAAAAGTTAATAATTACTTGAGAGTAATACTACTACTGTAACTACAAGCATGTCACCAATTCATAGTCTACTGCTTTTTTTCCCTTATTCTAACCTTCTGGCCCAATAAAATGTATTGGGCTCATACACTTAGTCAAACCTTCTCTTCTTTGTTCTTCTTCCCGTTACTTTTTTTGGTATATATTAAATGTAGTAGCATCTGTTAATTAACATAATCAACAATAACATGATTTTGAATTAGTTTTAGCATGCTAAATAGCAATAATTAATATGATTACTTTCCAGAGTAATGCGTACAAAACTGGATGCTATAACGTTCGATGCCTAGTCCCGGGTTTTATACAAACTAGTAGCAATGTCGTCATTGGAGGCCCTATCACTCCTATTTCCTCCATCGGAGGTAGACAGTTTGAGATTACCATCCATGTATGGAAGGTTGGTTTCTCTCTTATCCTGGTGGTTGAGTTTAGGGCCCAACAACTTAGTGGTAGGGTACTGGCCGAGAGAGATCTTTACGACTTTAGCTAATCACGCAAAAGCCGTAGTTTGGGGCGGTGAAATTTTGAACTTGCAGAGTTCTGGCCGACACAGGACGACTCAGATGGGATCTGGCCACTTCCCGGATGAAGGCTTCAGGACAAGCAGCTATTTTCGCAACGTGGAAATCGTCGATAACAACAACAGTCTCCAATCAGTCCAAAACTCGACGAGAACAATAACCAACCCTGAATTTTACAACCTGAAGGATCTGTATACAGAAGAATGGAACACTCATTTATTCTACGGGGGCCCAGGGTTTAGGCCTACAAATTCAAGGGCCGTACGTTCCTCGGCTTGGAATTCTATTTTTGGTTATTTCCTTCTTTGTTTTTTAGTTATCATTTGATTTTTTTTTTCTTTTCTGTACGATTAATTAACTATGTAGAGACTTTTTAAATGATTAAGTGGCGTCAGCATTGTAAATTTGCGTGTTTCAGTAATTTTCATTTTTCATTAAAAAAAAAAACTAATTTCCTAATCATAAAATAATTAACATAATTATAGTTTTTTTTTCACATCCCATGACTAATGCCTAGATTCTCAATCACGGTATAGAAGAGCAAAAACAACGTAGATGTGCGTATAGAAAAACTTAACTACCTTTCAAAGAAAGTTTCTTTGAAATTTGATTTGAAATTCATGTTTTGTCTCCCTGGTACTTGTAGATAGTGGATTTCACGAGAAAGATTTAAAACGCTATGAATTAGACGCTGCTTAATCTATATAGCAAACATTTAAAATTTATTTAGTAGAAAGGGTTGAAAAAGCTTAGAGGAACAAATAAATTCTTTAATTTTTTATTTCGTTAGGCATTAGTCGGATGTTTGGATTGCACCTAGCGCTTAACAAATAATTGGAGATTAATAAGGATTTATTTTAAGATTTTTTAAAATAATATAATTAAATTAATAAATAAAACAAATAAATTATAATTATATGTGTTTTTTTTCCCAACATAACTTAGTTAGTATGTGGTCTACCAGATTTTTTATATTTAAATGTCTCTTTGAGGTGCCAAGTTCTAGCCATATTTCGTCTATTTGGTACAGTATAGATTTTTTTTATTAATTAGTAAACGAAGGGCAAATGGTAACTACACTATCATCCCTTTTAGAGAGGTACACGATTTCGAAAACCCTAAAAATACAAGTTTTAACTCATTTTAATGGTTTCTGCACGAAAATAACAGATTTAAAAGTTCAAAAAAAATTTAAAAAAATAATAATAACAGATCTATCCTTTATTATCCAATTTATAACCTTAAAATATGAAAAATGACATTCAGTTTTTTCCCGGTGTTCTCTGTTCATCAATTTTGTATTCAAAAAAATCGATTTTGTATTCGATTTGGACCAAATCTCGGTGTTTTCTGTCCATCAAGTTTTTAACTGCTGTGTAATTTGCTGGAGCGGCTGCGTTTTTGAATATAAATGTTATAAAAACGATAGCATAATAAGATTAGTTTTATTTCATTTATTTCATTGAATTCATTACCAAGTAAAATTGAGAATCAACAATAGAAAAGCCATATTCTGAAACCCAATAAAAACATAATTTATCGTTCAAATCACCAATTATGGAAAAATGATCGATTTCTATCGTTTATTGGTACAACAACATTTTCCACCAGAATCTGGAACACACCCACCATTATGGTACCCTTTCACCAAACAGTCATGGACGCATTCAAAAAGTTGGTATATTGGCGAACATTGAGCATAGCAATTTGGTGGCCCTGCACATGTAACGATAAATTATAATTAAAGATATATACATCTTAAGAACATGTATGATACACATACATAAAGGGTTTTTGTTGATTCTATATTTTGAGAAAAAAAAAACCTTCAACTATTTATCTAAAAATTATCAAAAATAATTGATAAAACAAAAAAAAAAACAAAAATCTTTTGTAAGAAGCATCATACATGATTTGGCCAAAACGTTGTAGTTAGACATTGAAACTGCCAATATTATTACAAGAAAAAAGGTAATAGAAGCTTTTCTGATATTCATTATATATTCCTTTTAGTTTTGTTTATGTAAAGAAGAAAATGTTTTATGATTTTCTAGTTCTTCACATGTGCTATTTATATGACTTTATGTTAAAAAAAAAAAAAATCAATTTACTACCCTTTTTTTGTTTTTTGGCTATAAATGAAATGTTCATTTGTTGATATTATCTGTTTTTGGGCAAAAATATATTAACATATGTTTGTTTGTTTGCATGTATGACATGATTTTTTATTATATATAGTCAATGATTTTTTGTTTTCACTAACTTTACTACATAGAATAATATTTACGGTCTCAATATATTATCAAATATCAATTTCTTACCTTTTTTTACCATTTCATACTTTTGTATGGCAACCATTAATTATATTGTTGGATTATTCGGAAATAATGTAAATTAAAACAAAATCAAGAATTATCAAAAGGAAAACCTTTCTACATGTGTCAAAAGAGATATTTCCATATATTACAGAAGTAATCTACAGAACATTAAGTATATTAGAGTAAATACAAAATTTGATTGTAAAAGTCACTGTTGGAAAATTTGAAATAATAATTACATACCATAACTCATATAATTAGTCAGAATTGAGAAGAAACAAAGTTGTAAAAATCAAAATTCTTTTTTGATTGTGCCACATCACAACCCAATAAAAATAATGGGAGATAAATACTTAGTCCCAAAAACAAAGTTGTAATTAGTTGTTAGTTACTTGAGATTCTCTTTTGTTATTATAGTGTTGACGTCGGCCACTCATTTTTCACATATCAAACCTAAGTTTTAACTCATTTTAATGGTTTCTACACGAAAATAGCTGATCTATCATTTATTATCCAGTTTCTAACCTTAAAGTTTAATTTTCTTTCCTGATTTTGTATTCGATTTGGACCAAATTCTGGCGTTCTCTGTCCATCGAATATTTAACCGCTGTGTACTCGCTGAGACGATTGCGTTTTTGAATATATTTGTTATAAAACGACAGCAGCATGATAAGATTAGTTTTATTTCATTGAATTCATTACCAAGTGAAACTGAGAACCAATAATAGAAAAGCCATCTTCTGAAACCCAATAAAAACATAATTCACCGCTCAAATCACCAATTATGGAAAAATGATGGATTTCAATTTTTATAGGTACAACAACATTTTCCACCAGAATCTGGAACACACCCACCATTATCGTACCCTTTCACAATACAGTCATGGGCACATTGAAAAAGTTGGTATGCTGGCGTACATTGAGCATAGCAATTTGGTGGCCCCGCAACATATACAACCCGCGATAACGTATAATTAAAAATATATACTATATTCAAATAATAGTTTAAAACAAAAAACAAAATTAAAATTCTGAAAAACATGTATGTATTAAGTTACATGAGTTTCCAACTCAAAACCAATTGACAATTAATGGATTAGCTCATGTCTCTTATATATTACTTAATATCCCCCTTCCAACTTCCGATGTGGGATATATTCCCTAATACGCCCCCTCGAGATGATGGCTCTTGGCCATTGATCTCAGTATATTTGGGCATGGATCGACGGACCATCTTTGGGTCACATATCGATGATGGATCGGGTTGGATTGCGTGGATTAGACTCTGATACCATCTTAAGTTACATGGGTTTCAAACTCAAAACCAATTGGCAATTAGTGGATTGACTCATGTCTCTTATATATTACTTAAGATCCCTTCCAACTTCCGATGTGTGATATATTCTCTAATAGTATGATACACAATACATATAAAGGGTTATTGTTAATTCCATATTTTGAAAAATATAAAATCTTAAACTATTGATCTAAAAATGATCAAAGATAATTGAAAAAATAACAAAACAAAACAAAAATCGTTTGTAAGAAGCATCATACATGATTTGGCCAAAACGTTGTAGTTAGACATTGAAATTGCCAAAGTTATTACAAGAAAAAAGGTAATAAAAGTTTTTGTGATATTCATTATATATTTCTTTTAGCTTTGTTTCTTTGAAAAAGAATATGTTCTATGATTTTCTAGTTCTTCACGACAAATGGTATTTATATGACAATCAAAAATAAATTTTCAGTTTACTACCCAATTTGTTTTTATTTTGACTATAAATGAAATTTCCATATTTGTTGAGATTATCTGTTTTTGGGCAAAAATATATTAACATTTGTTTGTTTGTTTGCGTGTATGGCATGATTTTTTATTATATAGTAGTCAATGGTTTTTTTTTCACTAACTTTAGAATAATATTGGTCTCATACTATCAAATAATAAATAAAAATTACCACCATTTTTATACCATTTCATACCTTTGTATGGTATAACCATTGATTATATTGTTGGACTATTTAGAAATAATGGAAATTAAAACAAAATCAAGAACTGTCAAAGAGAAAACCTTTCGACATGTGTCATAAGAAATATTTCCATATATTACAGAAGTAGAAAGAATCTAACAAACATTAAATATATTTTTATGGTAGTAATATTATTTCAATTTTTCAACATTGACTTTTATCATCAAATTTTGTATTTATTTAACCATTCATAAGTGTCTCAATCCACAACTAATAAAAATTAATAATTATTCGATAAAAACGTAAATCAGTATATTTGCTGATAAAGAGTCTATAAATATTGTTAACAATAACAAGGATAACTTTTTAAACGGATAATTTATCTATTTCACAAAAATTTCACAATAGCTATGCCCACCACGAATAGCTCTAACATTGTTTTGTAAATTTTCTTTATCTAATTTACCTGCAATAATCAATTTGTAGAAATCGTATATTCTGTAAATCGAACCCAGACCTTCCTGCTGTAAAAGAATTAATAAACCGTTTAGTTAACCACTACCTTAAGTGAAGTTTTTTTAAAAAAGTCTTAAAAATTAAAAAAAAAAAATTACATATGAACACTAATAAAAAATCTCATAAAAATAATATAACAAAAAAATGTCATTTACATTAAATGCCGTAATCCATCATTTCCCTCGCCAATGCCATAGACTGGGCATATTTAAACATTGTTGTTTACATACATTCGGGCTTTCGGCATTGCTGATTGAAAGAAACTCTAAAAACAAACTAAAGCTAAACAAGATGTTCTAAATTGGTCAAATTTGAGCCTCACTAACTAAGAACATAAAGAGAACGTCGAGAGTTTTGCAAGCTGTTGTAACCATGAAGCTCCTTTGGTTCAAAGCATTCACTACCACAGCTCCTTCAAGAGATTTCGCATTAATGTGAAGGTTTTAAAAATGGACAAATTAACTTTTTGAAAAGTACTACGCTAGAAACATTATTAAATGGTTCATTTAACAAGACAATAATAATTAACTGCGATGTTTTTGTGGTTAAGGGATCAAAGGAAAAATAATATTGTGACTAACACAAAAGAACATTCAATGTAGTTACGTTTTATAAAGAAGAATCTTAGGAAAAACAAAAAAAATCCAATAGTATGTACGTATAATTCTGTGGTGAACATATCAAATGTAAATAAATTGTTCTTTTTAAATAAGAAGTGAGAGTTTTTTTTTTTTTTAAGAACAAGAAAATGACTTTTAATATATCATAATTGATGTTTCTATAGAACAAGAGAAATGTCACTATAAGGGGTTTGAATGAATTTACTAGCGTTGTAATTCAACGAACTTATTAGCTAGGAACACAATCATTCAAGCTTTCTATATTAAATGATACGTAATATAAAATATTAACACACGCGATAAATAAAATAATCTGGTTCAAAAAAAAAGATAAATAAAATAATAAAAGATTTGCTGGCAAAGATGGCAAAGAGAAAGAAAAAAAAGGATTTGATGTGTACACTAATTTTGAAATACAAAAAGGACGTCCGAAACAAAAACAGAAAAAGAGTTAACGTGCACATACACACACATACAGTTGTGACATTTCAAATTATAACAATGCAAATACAATTATTATTAAGTCTCAACAACGTAGAAAACTACAAATCATAAACACCAAGAAAAGGCATGAGAACAGAACCAATCCAAAGCTTACCATCTTTCTCCTCCACTTCACTTATAAACCTCACTCTCTTTCCTTCTTTATCCTCAAGCACCTCCAAAACCTCTCCTGATTCACTCAGCTTCAAAGCTGTTGCATGAGGTCTTCCTCCAGTGAACAGCGAGTGCAGGCGCGGGCCACTGATTGGAAGTCTCAGCACCAAGTCTCTGAACCACGTTTGAGTGAGTGAGAGTTTCGCAAAAAGACCTTTCTTTGAGTGTATGGCGTCCCAGAATTCTCCATTTGAGTTTCTTCTGATGTTGTCCGGGAAACCCGGAAGCTGAGCAAAGACGTCTTGGGTTCCTGCGTTTGGACCAGAGAGCCAAAGCCTTAGGATCTTGCAAGTGGTTGTCTCGGCTACCAATACAAAAGACCGGTCTTTGCTTAGTGAAACGCCGTTTGCAAATGCAAGGCCTCGTAATAAGACCGTCACTTTCTTGCTTGATCTGTCGTACTTGATTAACCTTCCGGTCTTATCAAAGTTCAAAACAGCAGCCAAGAATTGCCTGAACATGACAACACTTGGAGTTAAATCATCATCATCAAGAGAAAAGAAGGATATAAACTGAGATTAAAGCATGAGAGTAAGAAAGTTCAAAGCTCTGTAAACAAAGAAAAACGTTTTTGCTTCTATGTTGAAACAAGAACATTCGTGTTCTTTTCTGAGAAGACAATGCGCATGATAAGAAAGATGAGATTTTAGGTGTTCCTATTCATGTTACCTTCTCTGGAATCTGGTGCTAGTATCTGTGAAGTAAACTACATCTTCCTGCTCATCAATGTCCAGATCATTGGTGAAAGTAAACCTTTGCCCCTCAGCTTCTGTAACCAGGGGTTTGGCTAAACCACCAGCAGGACCAACAATAAGAAGGCCAAAGTAGGCGTCCGCAATGTAAAGATCTCCGGTTATCTTATCGAAACGCAACCCTAATGGCCTTCCACACACATGCTCCAACTCTGGTGCAAATGGGCGAACGCACATCTGCCTGAACCATATTCACAAGTGGTAAAAGATGAGCGATGGCATGATAAAAGCAAATTGATCGCTTAGAGGTCAACAAAGTTAATAAAAGAATGCTCTTCTCTCACTGAATCCTGAAGCTAAATGCTAATTAAGATCAAATCCAACGAAATTCTCCACAATTATTGCAGGAAGACAACAATTTGAGCAACGACTCAACTTCCACCATCGGAAACAAGAGCAATCAACCACGAAAATGAGAAACTACAGATTCCTCCCAAAGTAAAATTCTACAGCAACATTTAGAATCAATCGATGGAAACTGTCAAATTTTCCTCTGAAATTGTGGGCTACCTATTAGTGGCTGTGTAAGCGAAATCTGTCCATCCAAGCGATTCTCCGCGCCATTTCAGGACCCGACCGTCGGAGACACCAACGTACGGACCTTCCCCTGCTGGATCGAAAGCTACACTCTCCGGACCGGAGGCTCCGGTGACGTTTATCACCTTCGCCGACGGGAAAACATCACGCGAGCCGGCGATTTCAGGCGGTGTGAAGATGCCGAAACCGATTTGGGAACTCGAGGAAAGGATTGCGATAATCGCCGCGATCACTGTTGAGAACAGTATAGTGAGCATCGTGGTCATGGTTGGTCAGTGGAATTTGGATACTGCACTCGGAATTATGTTTCGCTACAATCACCGTTATGACTTATGAATGATGTTTCGCTACAATCACGCTAATTATAGTTTAATTCGGATTTAGCCTCTATTTAATTGTTATTGATCAATTATTATCTCCAGCAAAATTGAAATGAAAAACGACTACTACTTGTCAGTGAACTTTAAGTAAGCCCATTACTAGGCCCAATTTAGAACAACTAATGTAGTAACCAGCCCAGATAAGGTAGTGACCAGCCCATTTAGCACATTCAAGCATACTCGGGAGAAGAAAATATAGTGCCAAAATACAAAATGATTAAAAATATGAGTCGACAGTCAAATTTTTGTTTTATTAACATGCTGTATGGTGTGCCGTTATTTTTTTTTTAAATATGAAAAGTGAAGTCTTATACAAAAGTATATACATCTTGAGGATTAAATTGTGACTAAAACACACACACACACACACACAAAATTCAAAATGTAGTTAGTTTTATAAACTATAATCTTAGAAAAAACGAATAAATCCAATAGTATCTACGTAAAATTTTGTGGTGAACATTACTAAATGTAAATAAATTGTTCTTTTTAAATAAGAACTCGGGGAATTTTATTTTATTTTAAAAACAAGAAAATGACCATAATTGATGTTTCTAAAGAACGAGGGAAATGTCGCTAAGGGCTTTGAAATGAGTTTACTAGATAGCTTTGTAATTCAACGAACTTATAGCTAGGAACACAATCATACAAACTTTATATATTACCCATTAAATGATACGTAATAGTATGAAATATTAACACACGCGATAAATAAAATAATAAAAGCTTTGCGGGCAAAGATGGCAAAGAGAAATAAATAAATAAATAAAAAGCAAAAGGGATTTGGTTTGTAAATAATGTGGCTCTGTGTTCTATCGGAGGGACACTTCCCATATCTTGAATGTGTCCGAGCAGCTATTGTAAGGGCATTTTAAGTTTTGAGTTTACATTATTTATTTATATTGAATCATAAACATTTAAATTAGTGACACTCGGAAGCAGAAAATGAAAGAATCATCGTTACACTTTCAAGTTATGTACGAAGTAAGTGACATATTGTGCACGATTTTGTGTTCAGTCCATAAGCACTTAAATATATAATGTTTTCTTTTATACTTTAGAACGTTATTTGCTTTGTGAAACGTCAAACGTGTATTAATTATTAGTAACACAATATATAACCGATTATATAATATATCTATTTGTCAGTATGTGTTACATAACTTGTAGTAAGATTGTAATATAGAACTACATAATCATTCTATTTATGTTTCATCAATATCGTACATCTTTTATGTTAAGAAAAAATAGTTTTGTACTTTCTCCGTTTTATATTATTTGTCGTTTTAGAATTAAAATTTTGTTTCATATTACTTGTCGTTTTGTATTTCCGATACAAATTTATCATAAATTTTCCAGTTTTATTCTTACTTTTTAGCTTAATAATCATTCATATCAAACAATATAATGTATTAATTATGAATAAAACAGAAAATTTTAATTTTAAAAAAAAAATTAAACTATATGAAACCGAAGGAATATATATTTTTGAAAAGTTATCGGGAATTAATGTAGTTTAAAACAAATTATATTTGCAAACCTGATGACAAACATAGATATGCATTAAAGTAGTTTTAACAGTTGTAAGCAGGTTTAAGACATCTAATCCGTATAAGCGAGTAGTTTCGCTGTTAAAGCCATCAGTGTAATGTATATCATCATATACTAAATGTTTTTCATATTAGTATATTGTATCTTCTTTTTACCTAAAGATACTCTACGTACGTTTTGTATATGAATACATATAATCTTCTTTAAATATATGCGATACATAATATCAAAGCAATTTTGATCACAAACCTAATCGCCTCATCGCTTTTTTTTCTTTTCAAATTGAAAATAAATCACTCATGCATCCATCATAACTAAGTTATGAAGATCAATGACAAAAATTTGACCAATAAAAGAATCAATCACCAAACCTCAATGCTTATGCCTCTCGCAACAGCTAATGTCGAAACAACAATCGCAATACCACAAATCCGCAAGTCCAGTTCTCGCCATCAACTTGTCGAATGTGACAAAACTCACATCGGCAAAGCGATAAAAGTATTACTTGTAAGATTATATAAATATTGTTTATAGGATACTGTTCATATACATACACATACATGGCATGCGAGATATACAAAAATGGAACTGATGGTTGGCAACTTCTTGTGGATTTTTTTGTTTGGCTTGTAAGCTAAGCTGCATGGAATCAGAAGCGGGTACGCAGGAGCGGAAGCTTTTGGAAACGCGGAAACGGCTTTTTAAAAAAAATTAGGAAGCGGGTACGTGTTGGAATCGTATGCATATATATATATATAAAGCTACACATTATATTATATTAATAAATGATTATAAACAATCCAAAATTAATTAGTATATTTTACATAATTCAACTTAATCACAATAGAAGATTAAAACATTATTTTTATTCTCAATTTTTTTAGTTTTATCAAATAAAATCATTTAATTTTTTTTTTACCGAAATAAAGATTATAAAACTCAACCTTCTCAAGATAATCTCATTAATTTTATCAATTTTATCACTTCTGTTATCTCATCTTGATTAAAATAATAATTTCATATATTATTTTTTATAGATAAAAGATGAAATATATTGTATACATATGTTTTTAATATGGAAGCGTAAGCTTCCAAAACGGAAACGCAAGTTTCCAACGTGTTTTAAAAATATATTTTTGGAATCGTTATGGAAGCGAGATTCCGAAAGTTTCCGAAAACTTGCGATTCCGAAGCGAAAAATGGACCTCGAGAGGCTTCCGTGCTACTTGTAAGAATCAATTATTTCTAACTAACTCTTGAACGTATTCCTATATATTTTAAACACACGAGTTAATTATATTATCCCACGAATCTCTCTCTCTCTGACTACTTATTATATATATAATGGAAAACAAATTATCAAACGAAAATAATTGATATTGGTGTTAATGATAGTAATCCTTTATCAGTACATTCACATTTAGTCGACTATATTATCTAAATATATACCCTTTTTATAAAGGTTAGGTATCTAAATACCATTCTACTTTCTTATTATTTGTCTAACACAGGAATGGAAATGGACGAGAAGAGAAACAGAGGAAGAATAATCATATAGGGAACCTATTACCTGATATTATGAGGTAAAAGTTATAGCTAGAAGCATAGCCTTTTCCAAAAAAATATGTAACATCAATAATGGATTTTTTTTCTTATAAATACCATAATTAATTTAAGAATATCTAACTACTCGTGTGTCTTCTTTTCTTTGTTCATTAAGCCAATACATCTTTTTTTTTTTTTTTGAACAAATAACCAATACATGTTTTCTTATAATGGAACAATTCATAGCTGTTTTTTTTATCCGAGTTTATGGTTTTATTCTAAGCCTCTCTATTTTTAGCTAATTCATCTAAATGCGTGGTTTTTTTACATTTACAGGCATATCTTCAATAAATAAATTGAAAAAGTCAAGGGGAAGAACGTTATATGCCAAAACCCAAAAGATACATTTAGACAATTAATTATTATTATTATCACTTTGATGAAATCTCCCTAATGATATAAATGCTATTATTCGATCATTTATTTTCTGTCTTTTACTTTTTTCGATCATAAAACACATACATAATTTACACTTTTTTAATACTAATGCGTTTATCAACAGTTCAAACGAATAAATAAAACTATAGATGTTCAAAATTTCTTTGTTTTATTCGCTATCCAATTGGTCACATAATTTATTTATTTTTAAACCAGAAAAATTAAAGTTTTTGCCGTCTACAACTCATACATTATTTATACAACATGAAAATATGTATATTGTTGTTGATATAACTTGATATATCTAGTCATTTACGTCAAAGAGGACAACTGATCTCATATATTGATATTCTCAAACATGTGAAGTTATATCGTATCTTTAAAAATAATGGCTGAGGTTTGGTTCACCGTATTAAGATCATAAAGCTCATTTAGCTTATGTATGGTTTGATCATCAATAGTAATGTTGACCTAATGTACTCGTGGACACCGACGACTCTATTATGCGAGTGTATCTGCTGCATATACATATACAAGTTATTATTTTTTTGGTCAATTACAAGACCGATTGGGTACAACCACTCAATGCACGCCGCGGTTTAATTCATATAATTAAATGGTGGGTTGATTTTTATAAACACAATGGTTCATCAATTAAACAAACATATCCTTTAACATTTAGACCAAAAAAAAAACAAACATATCCTCCACAATAATGTTTTATGTAATTGACGACAAAAAAACTATAATGTTTCGTCGCATAAAATTTCGTTTAGCTTAACCTACTACAGTAAAACAAAAACTCTTAGTTTTATAAATGTTGCAATACCAAATTTGACTTACAAACAAAATAATTTTAATTATATTGACGATAAATAAGTCAACAGAATTGAGACAAAAAAAAAGATCAGTCGTCATTTTGAACTTATGAGTATATAGACTAATTCACTTTTTATCAATTAAAATCAATCTTGGGAAGATTTAGGGTTGGTGCTCAAATAAGAAGAAGAAGAAGAAGAAAAATTAGAGTTTGTGATCCTACTGTTTTGGACTCTAGAGAAAACAAGTAAAAGTTGCATATAATCAGCTCGTCCTTTATTATACATATATATATACAAAATACATATATATAAGAAAAGCTACGCTTGCAAGCAAGTTGATAAAGATATATATGCATGGAAGACTAATAAAAATGCTGATAAAAGATAAATATATCGCTATATACGACTGTTTTTCGTTTTTCGTGTAGTGTGATAAAGAAATTCAATCCACCGCTATAAGAGTCGTTTTTTTCGAATTTATCTGCAAAAATTTAAAGCCCAACAAAAAATCCATTGAAAAGAAAAGACAAGTCAAAACCATAATAACCAAAAAGATGGAATAACAGTACACAGCTAAAAGAGTGATAGATTCATCTTTTCTGTTTGATTTTGCATGCACTTTCTACCTGATTTTTTTGCCTGTTTTAATCGATTTTGAGCTAGAGTTGTGGTTCTTTGAAGTGGTTTCAATCTCGTCAAGTTTTCGGTTTTATTGGTGTTTACTTACGGCAAAAGTCTTGGTTGTTCGGTGTGTTCTTATGGCTTTACAGTTCGCGTATAATTCATGTAAAGGTTTCAGAACAAATGTTAAATAAGATGTGCTTAATTGATTGGTTCGGTTTTAGGTTCAATTTCAATTTGCAATTGCCTTTAACGCTTTCGGTTTTGTATCCCATCAATATATTTCTCTTTTGTATTCCATAATGATCTTAATAAATTTCAGATGTTTTTTTTTAAATGTATACATTTTTAATTTTCTTTATATATTTTATTTTTGTTTTTTCGCTAAAATTTTCATTATATGTCTCCATCGAATCATTTAAGTTTTTATCTTAATCTTTTAATATATACATATAAAGTTTTAACTTTCTAATTTTATTCTTATCAATAACAAAAAACAGAAATAGATGGAAACCCTAAAAATAAAAAAATCTAAATGTCGTAAAAACAAAGAATGATATATGAATCCAATCGAACTTCGTTAACTTTCACACTGACAAATGACAATATCCAAACATACATATGTCTACTCTGATTTGTGAGCCTTAACCTAGTTGGTCGGATTAAAACATAAAAAAAAACAAAGAATTGTAAACATGAAACTTCTTTATTTTTTTGGGTTAAAATGTATTATATTCTTATTTTTTCTTTAATTTTCTCCACTAAACTATATATGAATTCAATGTTAACTCTAATACACAACACTCCATTAAATATAAATTGAAAGGACTAATTCAAGATATTAGGAGATATTATGGGTGTAAGGTCCGAAATTTACACAGTTAATTCAAAACAAATATATACACATATAAATTGAAACCCCAATTACGGAAAATGATTCATCTATGTTATGTTGGCTGTCAAAAAAAATGTTGAAAAAATAACACATTTTCTTAAATTTCATAAATTTCGAATTCGATTTCCAAATGAAAAAAAAAAACAGAATAAGTAATATTTTGATTTTTACTATTGAATGGGGAAAAGTAGAGAACAAAAGAAGCGAGCATTAAGGAGAAAAGCCTGAAGACAGGGGAAAGAGAGCGAGGGGCCATATTGTGCAAGTTTATAAGGCAAAGAAAGCTCCCTTCACATCACTTCTATTGGACTATTTTATCTTATAGTAGTCTATTTATCTTCTTCTTTTTTTATTTATTGATGTAGTCTATTTCTATTATTATTTTTAAATATTATATACATTAGGTGTAACGATATTTTTCATCCAAAACAGCATCTTTCGTTACGCATTGTAAGAAACAAAAGTTAGTTCTGTTTAAAAAAAAAAAATATATATATAACATCGTATTCAACTTAAATATGATAAAATCCGTTTTAAGCTAAACACATTTTTTTTTTAAACTACCGACCACGCCTGCCACATTTATGTTTAGTCAAATTTATTGTTTACAAATAACTTGAATGATGACAGATATATGTTTGTATATATATTCAACTTTTCTTCTAATACGTTCTTGCTATTTATAGATGTATAATTGAGATATAAGCCTGAATGACTTTAGTAACTGGATTATTTAATATTGAAACTTGAAAGAATCATATTATTATCGAGCAAACAATCCCCAAATGAATACTATATATAGTTAAAAAAAAAAAGACATATACTTGCATGAAAACCGATTAACGAGGGATACAAGCCACTCGAATACCTCACTTCGACCCGAAAACTTGTCGGATTACGTTCATTGCATGTGGTCCAATTCACATGTCACTATGACACGCATCCACTAGATATGGCATTATCAATTCACTTCTCTGTACATAAAAAACCAATTATATACTTAAGGGAAGAAAGAAAAAGAATAAAGCAGAGTTATCATCTCTTGTGTTTTCTGACCCAAAAAAGTAACTCATGAATTTTTTTTTTTTTAAAATTTTTTTTTTCTATGATAAAATTGTAACACTTGACCTAATAACTAAATTTAAACGCAAATATAAAACAATAGAAAGAATCATAAATGCAATATGGTGGTGATATACAGATAATTTTGGATCTACTTTGGTCAGTAAATGCTATTACAACCTTTTTCAACTTAATAACACTGTTGATCAGATCTAAATAATGTTTTGAGTGTCAAAAGCTGCGATGATGAAGTAAGTGTTTGTGTTAGAGAGAAGAAGAAGAAGAAGAAGAAGAGGAAGAAGAGGGGTCCTCATACAAGAGAAATGGATATGGTTGTGATGAAGAGGAGAGGGAGAGAAGATCTGTGATTAATGAAGATCCATTTAACTGTTGTGGATTAAAAGCATGTCTTCCCGACATTGTGGATTACGATTAAATAGACCACTCGAGCCATATCTTTTTGGTCTATTCCTCCATCCTTTTGATTCCTTTTTTTTTTCTCAATTTTTTCACTTCTACACCTTCTTTGATTTACTTGAGTGCTTTACTCCTCTTCCGTATCTTTTATTTGGTGCATTTTTGTTATTTTTTTTTTATATTATATAGTATATGACCTGAGTCATCATGTTGAACTATTGGATTCACGATTGATTTGAACCGGTAGTGTTTAATTTGGATTCTTAAGAGGGTGTACGTTTTATTGGAGGGACTTTAACGTGTGGCCCCGAATGTCCGACACGTGGCTGATAATGGCAATCATGATGCTGATAATGGGACATGATCCATGGCAAACAAATCTTTGGAAGAGAATCCACAAAAAAAATTGCCATGTCGTTGCCACCAACATCATCACAAACTGCTCATTATGCGGTAAACGCCGCCACCATTCTATTATTTCACGTTTTGCCTAATATTTTATCTTAATATCTAATATCTATTTATATATTTTTTTTCTTATATATCTATTGTCTAATATGTATACAAGCACAAGTAAATAGTTCAATGATAGTAATAAACAAAAAGGGAGGGCATCTTTTTGCCGACGTCCCCTATATCTCAAAAGATTTTGGCGGGTCCCCTTTCTGTATTTATTTCTTCTGATGAATTTTTATATAGGAAGACTTGGCGAAGATTATTTGTATCGAGGAAGACTTATATTAATTACGAAGAAAACTAGGAGGAAAACATTTGGCGGAAAATATTTTAAATTTCCATGAATTATGTGTGCTAGTATCTAAATCAACATCCAAAATCAAATCACATAATATATACTCCACTAATTTGTTTTCCTGCTATTTAAACTAAAAAAAAAAACACAGAGTACCACTGAAAACCATAATATTATACTCCACTAATTTGTTTTCGAAATTACTGAATTTATGGTTTTCTTGCACGAATCTTTTGTCTGTACATCTTTTAAATTTGGTGTAAAAGCAAAGCGGTTGTGGTAGTACTACTAGTAGTATATAAAGCAAAGCCCTCCTCTTAAAAATTCTCATAAAGATTTGATTTGATTATTTTATTTATTTCTAACCGTTGTTTTTTTCTCCCTCTGCGTTGTCTTCTGAAAAACAAAATATTTTGTCTATCAGAACTTGCTTTCTCCACAATTCAAAGCTACTTAGTTTTTATTCAATTTTTTCCCTCTCTCTCTCTCTCTTTTGCAAGATTTGGTGGAAGAAGAAGAAGAAGAAAAAGCATATAATCAGATCTTGTTTTAAGCGGAAAGTCTTTATTTCTCTTCCTCGCATCGTGAACTGAGATTAAAATAGCAGCAATCCCCGCGAAAGAAAATTATTATTTTTTGTTTTACAAGAAAAAGTCGGAGACTTTATTATATCTGAGATTAGATCTCGAGGAGAGATTCTTTTCTATCTTCATTTTCTGCAATGGGTATGGCAGCGGAATCGCAGTTCCATGTATTAGCTGTTGATGATAGTTTATTCGATCGGAAGCTCATAGAAAGATTGCTTCAAAAGTCTTCCTGTCAAGGTAAAAAAACCGAGGTCAAAGAAAAAAGAAAAGGTCTTGCAACTTGTAAGAATCGAAGAAAGATCTAAGCTTTATGTTTTTGGTATTTTGCAGTAACAACTGTTGATTCAGGCTCTAAGGCTTTAGAATTTCTGGGTTTAAGACAAGGTATTGGGAGTCACCACCCAAATGCGCTTTCTACATCTCCTGAAATTCACCAGGTTCGAAAATTCTGCTCCTTTTTTTTTTCCGAATTTAGTTTTACAAGTCTTTTTTGTCTAATGGAAATTTGTTTATTCTGTTTGATTGTGGCTTTTGACTAGCAGGAAGTTGAAGTGAATCTTATAATTACTGATTATTGTATGCCAGGCATGACTGGTTATGATTTGCTCAAGAAAGTCAAGGTACTTGTTTGTTTTTACCTTCTTCTTAATTCACTCGAAATTTGGTTTGGAAAAAAAAAGCTGAGAAATTTCGTGTGTTGTTAATCAAGAAAGTGAGAATGTCAATAGGAGATCTCTTTGGAATATTTTTTCTCTTCTTGATTTGTTTATTTCCTCTCCTTTATGCTATTTGATGTGCACAGTATATTGAAAACACCTTTTGATTTATCCGGGGATTTTTAATATAAACTTGTTTTACAATTTTGCAGGAATCATCAGCTTTTAAGAGCATACCAGTAGTAATAATGTCCTCTGAGAACGTTCCTGCAAGAATCAGCAGGTAAAAAAACCAATGAAAGATTGAATCTTTAAATTTTTGAGCTTGAGCCCCTTTAGATTGTGTTTCATCATAATTTTTGCCGGGAAAGTAATGGAAGGCTCTTATGTTGATTATATCTTAATCATGAACAGATGTTTAGAAGAAGGAGCTGAAGAGTTTTTCTTGAAACCAGTAAGATTGGCTGATCTCAACAAGTTGAAAACAAAGTTGAAGAACGAAGAGATTGAAAGACCTTCAAAAGACGGAAATGGAACCGTAGCAGCAGCAGCCACGGTTGAAACAGAGATTAAAGATTCAACAGAAATCGGAATCAAAATCTTGCCTCTTCAATCAGAGTTAGAACCGAAACAACTACACCTGCAGGTAGTACAACAAGAGGAACAAACATTGAGTAACAACAAGAGGAAGTCAATGGAAGAAGGGCTCTCAACAGATAGATCGCGTCCTAGATTCGATGCTATCACAACCGCTGTCTGATTCTCTCGCCATGGTGCTTCCTTTTTCGCTTTCTGTTTTTAGAGTTTTGTAGATTGTTCGTAGGAATGCTTCTGCTGGTACAATACATTGTTTCAGTAGGGAATGCAGAAGAGAGGGAATATAGATGGATGATAATGAATCAATGATGATGATGTATTGGGATAATGTTTATATGTACATCAGTAAATCTTACACGGTGAATAACCCAATTCCCAATTTTGTTCTGAATCCTTTTTTTTTTTAAGTTCTGCTTTTAGAAACTCAGCTTAACTATCTGAAAATGGTACGAAGGATATGTAGATATGTCACTTTATTTGCAAGCTGTAGTTTTCAATTCAATTCACAAGTACCCGTCCTAGTGAACAAAAAGGTATGAATCTGGTAAATTCTCGTACAGATGTGTCATGGTTTGTTCCATGTTCTTGTTCTTACCTAACCTGAAACAGAATTTCAGGACAAGTTGCTCACCGGATCCTCTCTATTCTCTCGTCACAGATTAACAACCTCTTTTGAGAGTTGAGTTTCACTTTGAAGAAAGATCTGTACTTGTAACATAATAATCATGTTTTTTGCTGCTTATGTTGGCTTAGAAGTCTATTAAAAGCTCTGATACAGATTTAAGCCCAAATAAGCATCATATCAAATACAACAATAATGAGATTATTGGTTGATGTGTTTTCAAACACCAAATTATGTTTTATGGTTTCTTACATAGATTCTTACTTGAAAAACCTATGAAAATTACAAAAAAAAAACTGAGACTAGAAAAACAGTGTTTTCTCACACTGAAGCTAGATAGGGCCGGTTTTAAAGGCTATATCAAGATCAGAGATCAAATCATCAGCATCTTCAATGCCTGCAGATATACGGACAAGATCTTCCGTCAAGCCCCTGGCCTCGCGTACTTCTGCAGGTATGCTTGCATGTGACATGAAGCATGGCATGCTTATAAGTGACTTAACACTCCCTAACAAAGAGAAGGAAGTGGATGAAATCAGAATCCAAAACTATCCCAAATATTAAAAGAAATAGTATATTTGACCCTCACCAAAACTGACAGCTATGCTGAAGTATTTGGTGGTTTCTACAAGATGCTTAGATAGCGCAACCGATCCTGTTATAAAGCTAAAAACTGATCCTGCACCCTTTGCCTGCATTTTTTGAAAAGAGGTAATCTTGTGTCGAGAACTTAAACTAATCTCTTTTCTTTTGGTATACCATTTAATGCTTTTCAGTACCTGAGAGAAGTGGAGATGGTGACCAGGATGATCGGGTAGACCAGCATAGTACACTTTCTTCACTCTTGGATGAGAAGACAAGTACATTGCGATTTTCCGTGCGTTCTCCTGAAATTTTTTCCCTATCTAATTGTAAGTAGTGAAACCAACAAAAAAGAGACAAATCACAACTCCATTGTCCTAAACGTAGTCAGAGGGGTAAAAAGTCAAGACCTGTTGCTTTTCTATACGTAAAGCCATTGTCTTGATTCCTCTTAGGCAAAGCCAACAGTCGAAAGGAGCCAATCCAGAACCTTCCGAGTTTTGGAGGAAATACAACTCCTTTGCCAATCTGGATATTTTAACAAATGAGTATGAGAATGTAACACTTGAATGCAGAAAAGAGAAGTAGAAGAAACACACTTTTCTCCTTTGACGGCAAGCACACCCGCCATCACATCACTGTGTCCGGCTATAAACTTAGTAGCCGAGTGCATCACAATATCTAGAAAACCAGACAAGTTAAAATATGAGTACTGAGAACTATAACGAAACTATTAACCAATAGCAAGCAAGAATGAGTTTTTTTTTTTTTAACACACCGGCTCCAAGTTCTAATGGCCGAGAGAGCACCGGTGACATAATACTGTTGTCCACCAACACAAGTGCACCTTGAGCATGAGCCATCTCAGCTATTTTCTACAAAGCAAAACAAAAAAAAAAAATCAATTAAACACTACAGAAAAATAAGTCGATTTCCGGCAATGTGGTTTCAGGATTCACAGAGAATTTACTCGTATATCGGATATTTGTTGTCTGGGGTTGGTTGGCGACTCAAGCCACACAAGCTTTGTCTGGGGACCAATAGCAGCAGCAACCTCTTCTAGATTAGTTGTGTTTACTCGTCTACAATATATCAAGACGGAATCATTAATTTCTCTTAGTTTTAAGAACAACTACTTTTAGAATTGCGAATCATAGGTAGTAATATACTAACTTTACCACAACTCCAGATCTTGGAACTACTTGAGATAGTAATCTGTCTGAGCCACCGTATACATCATCTCCAGCAACAATTTCTTCACCTATTGAAACACAATAAAATATACTAGAATGAGACCAAGTCTATGCGACCAATGTAATGGAAAGAAGTTACATTTCAAGAGAGAGAGGTCAATATCGGAAAATACCATTTTTGAGAAGGTGCGTAACAGCAGTAAGAGCAGCCATTCCACTAGTAAAGCAAAATGCTCTATCTGCCTTGTCAAGCTTCGCAAGTAGACTAGCAAAACCCATAAAGAACAGAAGAAAACTTTTAAGAGAAATGTTATACCGAAACACATACAAATATATCTAAAACCCACCTAGGAATCGAGAAGACGCTAAGAAACAATTACCTTTCCAATGCATCCCGTGTAGGATTTCCACTTCTTGTATAATCATACGGTCCATTTTCGATAGCAGAAGGCTGCACAATTAGCAAAAAAAAAACACTTAAAACCTAAGCATGAGGTGACAAAATGTTGTAAGATTCGAACCCTCCTCACTCAGTAGTACCTGCTTAAATGTAGCTGTCTGGTAAACCGGAGTGCTCATTGCATCAAAGGGATCAAATTTATTATCCGAATTCACCAGCAATGTTGAGACGCTAGCCTCTTCTTTGATATTCATAGCTTCAAAACATGGAAACACCATCAACAAAAAACTGCAAACTTGTGATCATCATCAATTCAAATAATAAAAAGAGAGAAGCTTTACGAACCATTTAAGCAATCAGGGGTGGTAGTGTTAGCTACAGAGTGAGTATTGCCATCGATACTTTTCTCCATCACGCAGTTCAGCTTGAACGAGTCCCGATTTGAGATCTGCTTCTTCTCCCAATTCGGAAACTTTGAAATGGAAACACTGGTCGGAGAGTTCTTACAGACCAAAACCTTCAGGGAAACAACACAGAGTCAGAGAGTCATCACTAAAATTGGTGGACACCAAAAGCGATAGATAAATATTGAGGGAAACGGAGGATTAATTTATTTGACTTTGAGGTCAAATAAAAATGGTTAAAAGTGATAAAATAAAATAAAATAAAGGGCTTACTCGGTCGGGGAGATCAGCGAAGGAAGGTATGAAGGAGGAGTGAAATGATAGAGAAGATGCCATTTTGGTAGATGTGTGTGAGAGAGAGAGAGAGAGAGAGAAATGGGTTAATAGCTTCTTCTCCGGCGTTGATTTCTCGTCTGAGACACTGTTGTTATCAGCTGACGAGATAATGGCGGCGACGGAGGTAGTTCTGGTGCTGAAGTAAAGAGTAGAGACAAAAGAAGAGAGAAACTGACTTTAAGTATCGGTTTGGTCTATTTCGATTTTGTTTCGGTTTATTTAGATGCGAAAGGTCAAAAACCGAATTGAATCTGGTCCTTTACTCCAATTTTTTTTTTTCAATTCACTTTATGGTTAGTGCAATTTGCATACTACATTTAATAACATTATGGAACATATCAATTTCATAGTATATATAATTTAGAAAATACAAAATTATGTGATACTTTTTGGATAGATTGAAAAGATGGAGAAAAAAAAAACGTGGGGAAAGTAGGTAAACACCTACTCTAAGCTCCAATAAGGCCATAACACTAGTATATTCGCAAGTGCCAAGAAAAGTACAACAAACAGAATATGATACAAAATTAGTTTGGCTACAAGAGAAGAGTTTGCTCTGGTTGTGTACTTGGACGAATTGGCTACAAGTTGTGTCACAACTGAACCAGCTTTAACATAATAATGGTTCTGTATGAATCGGCCATGACAAATATAGATGTGGTCGATTCTTCAATATCTAAGCATCATAGAGACAATCCAAAACGGACCTAGTTATAAGATAGCTCTCGAGATGTTGAGCAACTTGATCACACGCTCTCTCTGCCTCTACACTCCTCCTGACCTCAGGTTTCTCCTGCTGCTGCTCACTGACTCTGTACGGTTTCCTCTCTTGAGGTTGTTTCTCTTGCTTTCTGATTCGCCTTCTTCTCCTGAAAACCATTTAACTTTACTTAACTGTTTCTAAGATGGATTCTTTTAGTTAAAGTTGTGTGAGATCGTTGAAGATACATATGGAAGTTTTCACATACCGCCACTAGACTTTTGGTTTAACGAATGAGGACTGCTCTGCTCAGAATCTGGTTCTTCCTCGGAGTCAGATGGCTCTACCTCTGAGTCAGATGGCTCTTCCTCGGAGTCCGATGGTTCTTCCTCGGATTCAAATGCTTTCGAAATATCCCCTGGTTCTTCCTCGGATTCAGATGCTTTCGAAATATCCCCTGGTTCTCCCATTGATGGATCCACAATTTCACTGTCTGATTCACCTGGGAAAACACAAAAGGTGCTTTAGAAAGAGTGACACAATCCGATGTTTAGAAAGGTTTTCATTAACTGACATTTGGTACAGTGAACTTTGCTTTCGCCAAGAGTCGAATGATTACTAACCTTCACCTTCATCAAATTCTTCTACAGGTTCTTCTTTCACTTTGCTGGGGACAACAAGAGATTCCAAGTTCTTGGTTTTCTCTACATGAACCTGCGCGTTTCTTGCAGTTTCTTCTTGTTCTTTCTTTTCCATGTGGAACTTGTTCAGCTTCTCCTCAAACTCTTCAATGCACGCTTTAAGTTCTGGTTTCGCAAACTTCTTTCCCTGTTCAGATTCACAACCAGATGTCAAACTCACATATAGCCCTAGAAGAATGAAGAGAATGTCATGGGTGAAGAAAACCAGAGAAACCGAACCTTATTGATTATGCTTCTAAAGTTCTCCGTCACTAAATCCTCTGCTAAAGCATGCTCGTAAGACTTGAATGACTCGATAAGCTTTTTGATTCCCTTTTCTGTGAACGTCAGCAGCGAAAGAGAATACGAAATGTATTCCCACTGTTTTGTATCTGCAAGTGTAGGTGAAGACTTATAACGTATGTACTTTATATTAAACCCATAACAGGTGTAAGAATATATCATCCATACAAGCACACCTGTGACTCCGCTAAACCTATTGCAAAGCTTCTCGACCAGAGCCTCCATCTGTTTGTCCTGGAGATTGTCGAGGATACGGATGCGTGATTAGATAACCAAAAACAAATCATACTAACTTCAATATCGAAAAGCAACATACTTTTTTGATGGAGCCGATCAAGAATTGCATGACATTACAGAATGATTCCCTCTTTAAATTCCGGTTGGATAATTGCCCAAGTATATCAGGAAGTAGATTGTATATGGGATTCGATCCTGGATTTGTTTGGCATAAAAGAGGCTCAAGTGTTAAATTTGATTCAAAAGCCGAAGTGGCTAATATCATGTAAAGTAGATATTGCAACTGACCTTTCTTAGACAGCTCATGGAAAAATAGTTTTGCGAGACTAGAGATCCTCTCCACATCATCTTCTATACATATAGCCATTTCATTAATATGCCCTTTCACCTGAAATCAAGATTCACAAAATGAACCCTCAAGCTATTATTGCAGTTGTTTAAAGAGAGGTAAGGAGTCATACCTTCATCATATCGTTCAAAATAAGATGTGAAAGGACCAGGACAGCATTTTTCCTGACAGAAACTGAACCATCCCGTAACCTGGCATACATATTTTCTGTCCAAGGTTCTAAAAGATTTGGAAAACGAACTGCCAAGTCTCCAAGGGAAAGGGTGCAGTTTGACCGCACAACTTCAGACGGTGCATTTTCAACAACTGTGAAGAGAAGCTGGAGATTGGATTCGCTGGCATACATTGAGTTCAATGCATCAAATTAACTACAAATTCAGTTTTGTAAAGGATAAAGAGAATATGGGATAAAGATTTAATCTCACCAGAAACTTGCATCGATAATCATAAACCTGCATAGTGCGAGCATTGCGGAAGCTTGTAGTTCTGGATGCTGTAAGAATGGAAAGTTAAGTTTTTATTTGTCATGTATATCACAAAATAAATGTGAGAGCAAAATAATAGGGAGCTAAAACACAAGCTTACACCTTCATCACACACCAATGAACAGGAAGAATGAATGCAAAACTAACTACCTTTTGCAGCAGATAAAAATTTCTGCAAAGCTTTGAGAGAAAAGTTGCACAATCCCCAATCAGATTCTTCTCGCCAGAACCACCAGAAACAATTTCTCTCTCTGCTCTTTCAGCGAGTGTATCAAGCAGTGCATCATCAGAGGCAGCAAGTCCTAGCTCAGCATTTATGCTATTGTTCTTTAAAACAAAGAAAACATCGCATGAGATAGTATTAGTAAGAATAAGTAACCCAATATGGTTGCAACATTTGAGCCACCAGCTGCACTTTACGGTAATCGGTCTTTACCTCTTGCGTTCCCCCAATTTTTTCTTCTGTATTCTGACTTTCAGCAGCTGCTTTGTCCTTTTTAGTCTTCTGTCTACGGATCTTCTGGATGCAGGATTCTATATACACTAACTGGTTCATGGCAATATGACTGACAAGGAACAAGAATCTACTGAGTTTTGCTACTTGAACTGTAGTCAAAATATCGATAATATTATCGGCGGTATCATTCTGTGATTGATCTTGTCCAACTACATCAAATACAGTGCTCAGGGAATTTTTAATGATAGTAGAAGCTAAGGTTTCTGGTGTTGGGTGGATCATGTATATGGCACTTATGGCTTTATCAGCAGTGGCATAATATATGTTTTCTGGAAGCCAGTTCCCAGTGATCAAGCTCTCAAGAATCCCAAACAATCGGCTGCCACTGCTGAGCAATAACTTCTTCTTATCTTCCTCGGAAAGCCGCTGAATAGCAGTGCATGCAGTTCTGGCAAGTAGAGGTTCCACTTTTGCCCAACGGCCAAACCCAATATCAATAATATCCTGTATGTGTGATCCAAGAATCCTAGAGGACGACTTTGCAGCCATGCAAAGGATAGATAGAGCCCCACGACTTTGCTCTGCAGTTGTCCCATTGATGTTAAAGCAAAAGAAGTCCCATAGAGCCGAAGTCTACAAAGACAAAAACGATAGAAGCACTTATTAGCCTCTTGCAGGTGGAATCTTTTAATTCTAGAAATAATGAATCAATAATCAATAANTGCCAAGTCTCCAAGGGAAAGGGTGCAGTTTGACCGCACAACTTCAGACGGTGCATTTTCAACAACTGTGAAGAGAAGCTGGAGATTGGATTCGCTGGCATACATTGAGTTCAATGTATCAATTTAACTATAAATTCAGTTTTGTAAAGGATAAAGAGAATATGGGATAAAGATTTAATCTCACCAGAAACTTGCATCGATAATCATAAACCTGCATAGTGCAAGCATTGCGGAAGCTTGTAGTTCTGGATGCTGTAAGAATGGAAAGTCAAGTTTTTATTTGTCATGTATATCACAAAATAAATGTGAGAGCAAAAAAAGAGGGAGCTAAAACACAAGCTTACAACTTCATCACACCCCAATGAACAGGAAAAATGAATGCAAAACTAACTACCTTTTGCAGCAGAGAAAAATTTCTGCAAAGCTTTGAGAGAAAAGTTGCACAATCCCCAATCAGATTCTTCTCGCCAGAACCACCAGAAACAATTTCTCTCTCTGCTCTTTCAGCGAGTGTATCAAGCAGTGCATCATCAGAGGCAGCAAGTCCTAGCTCAGCATTTATGCTATTGTTCTTTAAAACAAAGAAAACATCGCATGAGATAGTATTAGTAAGAATAAGTAACCCAATATGGTTGCAACATTTGAGCCACCAGCTGCACTTTACGGTAATCGGTCTTTACCTCTTGCGTTCCCCCAATTTTTTCTTCTGTATTCTGACTTTCAGCAGCTGCTTTGTCCTTTTTAGTCTTCTGTCTACGGATCTTCTGGATGCAGGATTCTATATACACTAACTGGTTCATGGCAATATGACTGACAAGGAACAAGAATCTACTGAGTTTTGCTACTTGAACTGTAGTCAAAATATCGATAATATTATCGGCGGTATCATTCTGTGATTGATCTTGTCCAACTACATCAAATACAGTGCTCAGGGAATTTTTAATGATAGTAGAAGCTAAGGTTTCTGGAGTTGGGTGGATCATGTATATGGCACTTATGGCTTTATCAGCAGTGGCATAATATATGTTTTCTGGAAGCCAGTTCCCAGTGATCAAGCTCTCAAGAATCCCAAACAATCGGCTGCCACTGCTGAGCAATAACTTCTTCTTATCTTCCTCGGAAAGCCGCTGAATAGCAGTGCATGCAGTTCTGGCAAGTAGAGGTTCCACTTTTGCCCAACGGCCAAACCCAATATCAATAATATCCTGTATGTGTGATCCAAGAATCCTAGAGGACGACTTTGCAGCCATGCAAAGGATAGATAGAGCCCCACGACTTTGCTCTGCAGTTGTCCCATTGATGTTAAAGCAAAAGAAGTCCCATAGAGCCGAAGTCTACAAAGACAAAAACGATAGAAGCACTTATTAGCCTCTTGCAGGTGGAATCTTTTAATTCTAGAAATAATGAATCAATAATCAATAGCAAGGCTCATTATTTCTTCGTTGTTCTTGACCGTGCATGACTACACGTATCGATTAAGCATTATTTCAAAGAATACACATACGATCGAGTCACAGAAGGAACCTACCGTGCTGCTAGATATTTCACCTTTTGACACTAAGGCATTAACAATAAACTCTAGTGCTGCTTGATCTCCTATATTCGAATCAATGGCAAGGTGCAACAGCTGTTTTGCCGTGTCAACTGGATTTTTGCTTATGTAAATTGAAATGAAGGCATTCTCCACTGCCTCATAGATGGACTTATCCTGAGAAAAGGCCTGCAGAGACAACAGAAAATCTAAGTTTTAGCACAATGTGTGAAGGGGAATGTTAACTCAAAAAATGTCTGAAGAACGGATTTTTATGAGTTACGATACCAGAGGCAGAATTTTACGGAGACAAGCTTCTGCACCATCAATTTGGAACTGCTTACACCTCATCAGCAAGAGAATAGCATTCTCAACATCACTGGCAGAAGATGAAGCCATTAATTGAACGAGGATCGGCATACTAGCTGACATGCACTTTGAGAAACTCAATCCAGCCTCAAGGGAAGCAATCAAGGCCTTCGTCTGCTCGAGGTTACCAATATCTGGAACAGAAACATCCTTCTCACAGATTTCCTCCCCATTCTCTGGCTGACAGCTATCAGGTAGACTATCTTGATGCGTCTTATTTGTAACTTCAAGTTGCAAGTCATCGATTTCACCATCTCCACTACAGGAGTCACCATCTGAAGTTGGCTCTTTTGATGATTCCTCAGTAGGGAGGTTTGGTTCAAGTTCGTGCAGTTTTCTTTTATACTGCTCCAGGGTTGCTTCAAATGAAGCTATCCGAAGCTGTGGACCAAAGGGGTTATGTTGCAACATCGTGATCAGTAAATTCAGTGCGGATTTTCTAACAATTGCACTCTTATCTTCCAGTCTTCCAGCAGATATGGATGCAACCTCGTTCCATAGGCCAATCGAAACAGAATGCTCTTCACACAGTTCTGCCCAAACCTGAAGAACTCGGCTCCTTGTATAGGCTGAAACATCTCTACACCGTTCAAGCAAAATTTCCAACATTGCTTGCTTAGTTCGCAGACGAAGAGACTTGGAACTCACATCTCCCTCGGCATCATTAAATGCTTTTGCAACTAATTTTCCAAGAACACCAACTAGTGCGTTTCTTATCTTGTATGATTCACCACCAAAATGAGGGACCAAAACTCCAACATTTGTTGACATTAGCTTTGGCAAACGATCAGCAAGCTCGACCAAGAAACGTCCCACATTATCGGCACCAACCGTATCTTTAACATAGGCTTTTGGATCAGTCCTCCCAATATCTCTAATGATTGTCACGGCCAAGGTACCATCTGAATACTTACTTTCAGCTCTAGCAACTGCATCAGCAACGTGTACAACAGCAAAATCATATTTGTGTATCAAGTGCATGATTGAGGCACATGACTGCACAATGTAACGGTACTTTGTAGCAGACGCCCCTATGATGCGGCACAGGGCATCTTTTGCCTCAGCATCTTTTAAGATTGCAGCATTCTCGAAAAGAGAGAAGGAGTTTCTACAAGGAAATAATACAAAGAAGTTATGAGAATGTACCTTTAACAGGGAATATGCAAGATAAACCAGATTCATTAGGTCACAGACATTACTTGACAATGAAAGAGAGGTAGTTTTCGTCTAGGTCTGGTGATCCAAAGAGCAAGGATAGGTTGATCTCAAGAGAATTGGCAATCAAATTGAGCATCCTACCCCTCTGAGGTTCCCAGTTCCATGACTGGACAATTTGCTTTTTCCTCCCTCGTGCTGCGACCTGTTCATCCACAACATCACTATAGTAAAGACCAGGAAAAGAGATGAATTATATTCGGTATGGTGTGCATAATCAGCTGGAAAAAGGGAAAACACCTTTGTGCTGTCGACTGAGCTGATGTGTGATTCTTCAGTCATAATAATAGTGAGGAGAAAGAAAGTGTATATTTTCAAGGCATTGCGATGTGATGTGATCCTATCAATGATAGGCACTTCATCCTCCTGACCTTGGACAGATCGGGAGATGGAATCGACATTGGGAAGAAGAACACTTAGATTGGACCGAAGGCTTTCGACAAGATTACACTTGCAAGGTGGAGGAAGACTATAGAAGCTCCTGATCAAAGAGTAGACACGATCAAAAACGTCTTGATCTTCGATACAGAAGAGTTCTCTATCAGATAGGTCAAATGATACACCTGTTCCACAAGAAGACATTCAACAAAAGGCCTCACATATCAATCACAAGAGTCATACCACTCATTAAATTCCTTGTTTTAGTACAAAATCTCCTTCCTTAATTAGATACACTAAACTGTAAAGACCGGGTTTTGAGTGAAGGCTGACATTTCAATTTCAGATTAAAAAAAATTGGACTCTTTAACTTCGTATGATAACTGAACACCGTAATGAACATACTTAGAACTTTCACCACTTTCTAAAAGGGCCAGAATATAAATTTCGGCTTCCGCACATTTCCAGGCAAGCACAAAATAAAATTTCTTTCGACTTCATCAATTCATCAATTCATATCGTTCTGCTCGAGTGACTAATGACTATCTCCACAATCCAATTGTCCTCTCAAATTGCGACGCAACTAAAATCTAAAGCCTCTCGGAATGAACTAATTCTGTAGTTCAACGGTTGCATCTCGAAAATTGGGCATAGAATCAAGAGAACAAATTACGCTCATAAACTGGAGAAACAAAGATACCCAGAAAAAGTATTACCTTTGACGAACTCTTCAAGATCGGAAGGGCGAAGAGAGGTCACGTCGACGGTATTCTGAGCGAACAGTCGATGATTGTCTTCCGGATCTTCTTCTAGGGCTCGCAGAATTTGGGGGAAAACAAAGGGAGGAGCCATTTTCTAGAGAGAGAAACTGAGAGACGTTGCTCGGAGGAGAGATAGAGAGAAAGAGAGAGATATATCGGGGACTTTTGGCGAGATGCAATTTCAAAATGATTGAAAAGGCGACGGAGCGGGAATTCATGGAGCACCATATCGGGTCGGGTTCCTAATACGAATCCGGGTCGGATTTTCCCCAATTATTTATCCGAACATTGATGACGATGGCGGCGTGACTAGCCAGATAGGGACGTAGCTGGTGAATCAATTTAATGAAAATTCAAAACACGTGGCGGACTCTAAATGGTTGGAAGATCTTTGAACGTACCCGGATCTTCTTTGATTTTTACTTCTCCGACCAAATCAATCATTTGAGCTAACACTCAGAGAGAGATATAGAGAAGGAGAGAAACTCGGAGATGGCGATGCCGGTGGGCATGGCGACGTATCTGATGAGAATGGTGTGGTTTTCTCTGACCGGTTGGGTCTTCACTTGCTTGTCTATCGCCGACGAGATCGCTGGTTCTCTCAGAAACGGAGATATTGGTCCTTTCCATGTCGGATGATCGATTCGAGATTCCTTAGCTCTCCTCCTTTGCGTATATAATATGTTCTTTCTCCAATTTTACGGGTTTTTTTTTCTTTTTTTTTTGCTCCGTTGTTTTCGATCAGAGTCGCTTCGAATTCCCTTGAAACCCTAAATCTGAAAATGAGTTTGTGTTAATAGATGACTAAGATATAGATCATATTTTGCTTGAATAGTGAATAAATCGAACGTGGTGGTGATATATGTCTCAATCACTCAGTGTATGTAGTAGGTGTGTGAGTATTGTTCTGCTTCCTCCTATATGAGACTAAATCTTTTGGATTCCATGGATGTTGATGATAGCTTGTTCCTCTGGGATGCAAATCATGCTTCTTGGTTTTTTTTGTGTTCTTGTGTTGATAGCAGTACGCTCAGGATTATTCGTATGCTCAGATATTTTCTACTTGTGACAGAAAAAAACACATCAGCTTTTGGTTATAGGATCCCATAAAGGCTTACAGCAGTTTCAAGGATGATTTCCATCGAAGAGTTTCTAATAACTTCAATGAGTGAATAAGTGAATAGTACAAAACTTTCTTGAGGTCAAGTTTTAGTATCCCAAGATCATCTTTTGCTATTCTTTGTCTCCTTAGCTTATTTGTCATTTTAGGCATTACACAGAATAAACACTTTTTTGCACTCAGGCCTTTCTGATTTCAGGAAGGGCATATACTGCAATCAATCTGCAAAGAGCACAAGCACGCGTCATTTGAATTGCTATCAAATATTCTCAGGCAAAGTTCTAAATGTATCAAACATTTTGAGAGAGAGAGATAAGAAAGCAGAGCATATAAGCATAGAGGTGCGGTATTATATGTGTAGTATGTAGAATTCCAGTGACCTCATCATACTTTTATCCTCTTCAGGTTTGGATTTGGTTTGCTAACATAGTGTGTTACTTATTATTTTGATGCCTGAGTTGAATTTTTTAATTTATGGTTTTATATAAAAATCAAATATTTTAAATTAAAGTTTACCTTAATAAGTCTTTTTTTAACACCTTCTTTCATTTAGCCCAACCAGTTTTATCAATTTTAGATTTGGACAAAGTGGTATAAACTCCCAAAGTTGATTTTTCAATATGTTGTCAATACTTGTCATTACACAAATTATAAGGTTGGGCTTGTGTCTTTAATAGATTTCGATTTGATTCAACTAAACCGTACTGAACAACATATTTCCAAAAAAAAACATTCATAACGCAACCAACATGTAACAGCAAAGCACACCATACTTGCTCGTGGGAGTTCGAATCTACAGCTAGGTCAATGAATTGTACCAGTCAGCAAAATACCTTTGTAAGGAAAGTAATTTGCAGATTAAAAGAAAATGAAAAATTAATGTAATTTCCCTGTAAATCAAGTAATCAACTAGGGATAAAGTCAATATATCACATTAAATGTATGGTCCATTAACATTCTTACCAAAAAAATAAAAAAATGTATGGTCCAAGATCTTGATAACAGGTCAGATATGCAAATTTTCCCTGCACTCATTGATTAAATTATTCACATGAATACTCTGTCTAGGTCGTATTTGTAAATATATATATATATATATTTATTTTAACCTTTTTAAATAGTATATTTAATTTAAAATATCTTTTTGAATTAATTAAAGAGAAAAATTGTAGAAATATTTTTAAAATTGTATAGATATTATGAGATGCATAATTACAATAATATATATATATATATATAATTTGAGTTATGATAATATGAATAGATTTTAGAAACAACATATCTATTAAATTTTATTTATATCTATATATAAATTATTAATAAAATAGATTTTTTGTTGACAAAGATATATTTTTCTTTTTTCAAAAATTAGTTTATATCTAAAATATTAAAATATTTTTAATATTTTTTTTACTTATGATATATCTTATTTTGAAAAAAAAATTTGCTTTTATAATTATAAATTTTTAAAATTGATGATGATATATTATTTTGTTTTACCTAATAAAAAGTAAGATTTTAAAATTCTGAAAACATAAGTCAGTTTCAAATTATAATTAAAAATTCAGAATACCAAGTCTTAAGAACATTTTGTTTCATATATTATACAAAGGAAAGCTTTTAAGTATTTATTTTCTGTGGTTTAAAATAAAAAAGTAATTTAGAAAGTATTGAATTGCAAAAATAAATGCTATAAATATATTTAATTAAAATAATGTGATGAGTTATTATAAAATCTTTTGAGAATGACATGTCAATATTGTATTTGATCTACCTTTTCTTTTCTCCTATAATTATATTTAAGAAATAATAATAAAGATTGCAGTTATGTAGATCATGCCATTTTATATGATTTTTTTCCTATTTTCTTGCAATTTAATTATATTCCCTCTGTTTCTTTATATTTGTTGTTTTAGAGATTCATTTTTGTTTCAATTTATTTGTTGTTTTTGATATTTTTTATGTAAAGTTAATAAAGTAGTATTGAAATCTGGATAAAAACTTTTTCCAACGATTCTATTTTCAAAAAGTGACTACTTTCTTTATTTAAAAGATGATTGTAATTATTTTTTTTTGTAATTAAATAAGTTTTTTTAAATATGCGTGAATTATGTTGAGAGTATTTGATTCTTGATTCTTCTATATCTCGTAAACGAAACTTTGGAAACCGTTCTTCAATCAAAATCAAATCGAAAATTCGGTGTCGGAAAATCAACATCACCATCGTTCCTGCCATTAAATTTCACCATCTTCCACCTCCAACTGCCCTAGACAGCTATTCTCCACCTCTCTGGCTTTCTCCTTCTGTTCTCTGTCATTCCGAGGAAAAAAGATCTCAGAAGAATCCAGAAAGAGGAAAGAAACTAAAACCCTTTACAAAGCCAGTGTTGTTGTTAATTCGACTCAGATGGGTTCTTCTGCTTCGAAAACCGCTTCTTACGCTTCTTCTACTTCTTCTTCCTCTGCTACGGTTTCTCCACCGACGACGAATGTCGCATCCGATTTCCCTTCGCCGGCGGTTCAGAGAGCCTTCTCTTTTCCGACGCCGTTGGTTCACCATCCTCCGGCTAGAAAAGGCGACACTCATCACCTCGTTTCCCTCACATCTACCTCATACGGTTCTCTTCTCCTCGTCGATCTCGACGGATCCAAAAGCTCCTCCGACCAACAGACGCTTCCCCGTATCTCAGTCGCCGGGAAGAGCACGCCAGATCCGGTTTCACGCGACTCCTTCTCCCCTGACTCAGTCATAAACACGTGGGAGCTTATGGACGGCTTGGATGTCGAATTCGAATTCGAAATTCCCAAACCCGGTAAGCGTAATCCCAGTCTAAATTCTGATTTGTGCCCTAAACCCTGTCTCTTATACACATCTAGATGTGTATAAGAGACAGCTGTGATGGTAGCACCAAAGTGTTTGAGGAGCAAGACGAACGGTTCAAGCGATGTCCCAAATGCAATGAGAATGGATTGGTGCTGTCTCTTATACACATCTAGATGTGTATAAGAGACAGGCTTTGGGACATGCCGGAGCTGTGGGGATGCAAGGTTTGTGCCTTGCACTAACTGTGATGGTAGCACCAAAGTGTTTGAGGAGCAAGACGAACGGTTCAAGCGATGTCCCAAATGCAATGAGAATGGATTGGTGCGTTGTCGCGAGTGTTGTCTTTAAGTCATCTGTTGGAACAGAAGGCTGCGTGGGTGAAAGGGGCTTTAGATTGATTGTGTGAGTTGTGAAAAGAAAAAGAGAAAGAGAGAGAGAGTTGATTCTTACTAAGATGGTATTGGGTTAGTATTGTATATTGGAATAAGAAATGGGCTCAAGAGGCTAATTATTATTACTCTCTTTTGTGTTGGTGTGTTCTTTTGTTCCAAATTTGTTCTTGCTCTTAGACACTTTTAACATTTTAAACTAATGATTATTACTTTATTATCATGATTGGTAGGTAATTCGCATAATGACAATATCATTCCTTCGTTTTGTTGCAGGGTTTTATCTGTGAAAAGTTCATATGCGCAATGGAGATTTTTTATTCATTGATAAAATTAGCTATGAACTTGTCATTCTTTCGTGACAAGTAAAAAAAAATTGGTTAATAATTTCACCGTTTGATTTACTTTATATATTAGGATTTGAATTAGTGACGGAATTCATTTTTTTGTCAATTGATGATAATTTTGATCAAAGTAAGATACACGGATAAAATACAAAAATCGGCGAAAATATTGAATTGCTCGGATATAGAAAGCTCTAGAAAAAGAAAAACGCAAATTCAAATATTAAATTCGCGCGAAAATTTATATTAGAAATTTGTTTGAAATAGATATAAACAATACAAACAAAATCGTGAATGCTAGGTTTTATGACTGTGAATAATTGCATTTGAGAGAATTCTTGGCAGTTCACCATCATTTGATCATAAAACCCCTATAATATGACAATCTTATTCTTCACTGTGAATTTTAATATCTCCATTGATGAAAATCTAGGGGGAAAATTGCCAAGAAATTACAAACTTAGCTCATAAGTCAGATATTAACCAAAAGTAAAGAGGAATGTACTTGTTGACACACAAATACAAAACAAAACAAAACTAAAGTGCAAGCACATGTCTCACAATTCCTTTGTCTTTAGTTTGATTGATGCCCATTGACCACTGTCCACCAGAAACAGCCGTCACAGTAAAAATTAGTTTCACTCTCTTCTCAACACAAAACGGCACCGTTGTGAGTCGCCTTAAAATCCATCGCTGTAGTACTTCTGTGGGGCTCCTAGTACTCTTAAGTTTGCTCAGATAGGGAGGAGAAAATGGAGGGGCAAGGGAACGAGAAAGCTCCGGCTCCAGGATCAGGTTCGGGTCTGGGTCCGGGTCTGTGTATGAGCAAGTACGTGGATCCATCGAGCGAAGAGAGTCACAGATACTATCTTGCGCGGCGGAATGCCTTGGTGATGCTCCGGGACAGAGGCTACGAGGTTTCCGCCGAAGATATCAATCTCTCTCTCCAGGATTTTCGAACGGTTTACGGCGAACATCCCGACGTTGACCGTCTCCGTATCTCCGCTCAGCTTCTCTCCGATTCTTCCAAAAAGGTATATGAATACAGCGTCTCGCATTTGCTGTGGAATTTTCGGTTTTATTTCCTTTGCATGTTAGGGATTTGCTGTTTGGCTGCGAAGAGAGTGTCGGAAAATCCAAATCCGGAATATTTCTGTTGCTTATCTTCAGATTGATTCTAAGTGCTTCTTTTGTGGATTTGGTTGACTAAATTTACTTTGGTTTATATGATCTATATGTAGATTTTAGGCTTTTGGCAGTATGAAATTAATCTGTATAGCTTAATTTCGGTAATGCCTTTCATTTTCTTCAGATGACATAACTACTTCTGTATGGCCCTTATCAAGTAGTATGCCTCTGCTCATCTATTTGTCCTCATGTGAAAATTTTATAGTAAAAACTTAAGAAGTGACAAGTGATTCTTGGATCGCTGCTGCCTCTTGATATCGAACATGCTGACAATATATATTGTGGCGGAATGCTTGAGTGGTCTCTCCGTTCTTTAGGGGATGGTCAAATGTGTTGGTTTTGGTAGCTAGAAGTTCCCATGTTTGATTGTTGAATGTGATTAAATTGCAAAAGAAACGGCTAAGCTGATTATTGTTGAAAGTGTTACCCTTTTTGTTGGTTGCTTCATTTAATGTTGTCGCTGATTTGGGGATGCTCATTAGGAACCGCCATACTTTTATAAAAGAATTGGCAGGTGGTTGCTTATGCCTGTTGGTTTCTTTAGTAACAGCAGAATGCATATATTGTTACAAATGAATGTATCCTATTCTCTACTTGTGATGCTTCTTACATCAGATCTAGTCTTATGGCATAACGACAGATATCTCATTGTGATCCTCTGGAAACAAAAAAAAAAGGGTCTGGTTCAACAAGATTTTGTGATTTTGGTTTTTCAGGTCAAGGTTGTCTTTTTTGGCACTGGTATGGTTAAAGTCAACGCAATCCGCTGTGTTGCAGCAGAGGTACTCAGCCAAGAAACCATAACCGGGCTGATATTGGTTCTGCAAAACCATGTGACCAGTCAAGCCTTGAAAGCCATTGAACTGTTTTCTTTCAAGGTCGAGATATTTCAGGTATATACAGAAATTTCTTCCTGATCTAATTTGTGTTGCAACAACTTCAAGTATGTATTATATAACCTAGTTTCCTTCTTGCTGTCTTGTTAAGATAACCGACTTGCTAGTCAACCTAACCAACCATGTACTGAAACCTCAACATCGGGTACTGAATGATGAAGAGAAGACAGCACTTCTCAAGAAGTTCAGTATCGAGGAAAAACAGGTACATCATCCATTTCTTGGAGCTTAAAACTCGAGAGATATTAACTCAGGTTTCTAACCTTTCTCTCGTTTAACTCTTCTTTTGATAGCTTCCTCGGATTTCAAAGAAAGACGCGGTTGTGCGGTACTATGGATTAGAGAAAGGGCAAGTTGTGAAAGTGAACTACAGAGGGGAACTCACTGAGTCGCATGTTGCCTACCGATGTGTGTGGTGAAGTGAGACCATCTTGTGTACTTTATTTTCAGCAAAACTTTTAAGATGATGTTTCTTAGGTTTTATCTTTCATCCTAGATGATCCTTTGCTTTAAACAGAAGGAAAACTTGAAAAAAATAAAAATAAAAGAAAGATCCTTCGCTTGTTCTTGACAACATTTCTACTTATGTCTTTCCTTAAAAAGAAGAGTTTCTGTACGTTATCATCGAACACACAAAAAAGGCAATGGAGACTCCACCATTTCTTCAAAGGTTCGGGGACGATCAGAGCTCGTTGATGGATCGGTTCGAGCGGTTATCTTTCGAGGCTCACCTCAACAAGGCCTTGCTTGGTCGGAGCCTATCCGAGTCCGGCTTCTCTATGATGTCCAGTGCGGTCCTAGATGATCCCCCGATACGTACGGTGGCTCAAGTGTCCCAAGGCCGAAGAGGATTAGCTGTGAATAAGATATTTAAAAATCTGATGAAACCAATTAGATACTGTAGCAGAAGAATCAGCAGAGGAAGAAAACGAGAGGCGTACGATTTAGATGCGCGGAGTTTTAAGAAGTGGCAAACTTTCAGCAAATCTGTCCGACTATTTTGAGTTTTTTTTTCTTTCAGTTTTGTACTATTCTGATTCTCTAGTGATGACATAGCAAACCTGTTGTCTAGGTGATGCTGTCAGCTTTAATTTTTCTTTTCTTTTTTGTAGGAAAAATAAATATATAATCCAACGGTTGAGATTAGATTTTGAACTAATCCAAAGGTTGCGGTTTCTTGCCATTAAATTCACTAAAAGCAAAAGATCCACTTTGCCTTCAATCTAGTGAACAAAAAGCATTTGCAATATATATAAAGAAAAAGAAACCCTTCCATACTTAGAATTAGAAATTGAAGTCTTTTGTTATTTTTTCCCTTGGATTCACAAAATTTGTGTGTTCTACTCCTCCGTTTCATACGTATCGGTAAGTCTCGCATCCAATTCTTGTCGAATAGATTGAAATCCCAATATTCATATTTTTTTAATAACAAATTCTCTTTTGTGCCCAGAATTTTCGTTTAAAAACTTTCGGGTAAGCCTCGCATCGAAATCTGTTTCCAGAGACAGAGCAAGCATGACTAGAATCTTAATGAAGGTTCTATCTAAGCTCTAAGTTTTTTTTTTTTTTTTATAATAGCTGCTGAGTTAAGTGGAAGAGATAGCTAGAGAGGAAGGCCGCTCGAAGGTAATTAGCTAAACAGTTAAATACTTTGCAGGATTACAAACTCTTCATGCCACTTGGAAAGAGAAATAATCTAAGCAAAGATGTCTTGTAACGTATTAAATGTTCAACCTATCTCATAGAGGGGATATTGAAGAACATACGCATTGGATATGCTTTGATTTTGTTTTAGTTTTTATTACCTATGTCACTCAGATCTGTCTGAGAAGGTGATGTTTTTTTTGGCCTTTTGCAATAAATGATTAGATAGATGATTGAACTTATGTCATCACACATGTACTACAGTTATGTTTCATTTTGTGTTTGATTCCATATCGGATTCGTGTTTTATCGACACAATAACTAACTAGCGCTTCTTTTCTTTCAGGTTTTTTTCCCCAACTTGGTCCCATAAGTGTGTATTGCTAGTTCTCAACGGAGAGTCGTAGTCGTATGGGCACCTAGGCGAAGAAGGAGCTTGTGGCAGGCAAAGATCAGATGTATAGTATCTCCAGCCCCGCTGGTGACCCTGAAAAGCAGCAAGACAATGCTCCCAAGAAGCAGAGCGAGTCTCTCAAGGAAGTGGACCTCACGATTGTTGTCTGCAATGGTGATTCTAGTCAGGCACGTGAAACCGCAGAATTGGCTGAGAGGGAGGAATCCCCGAAAAAGGTTTGCTTGTCCAGGAACACCAGTTCTCACGAGCAGTGTAGGTACGCTCCCTCATGTGAATTCTCTCTTTACCGCCTTGTTTGGAATCACTATGTTCTTAGGTTGATAAGTTTGTCTTGCTATGTTGCTCATATGCTGTGTGATGTGTTTGGCTGTTATTACTCAAGTTATGAACATGGTTTAACTAGTAACTACTGAATCAGGCTCATATGTCGCTGCTCTCTTTTTCCTTCTGATGAGTAGGATTTGCCAGCAAGAGAAAGAAGAGGCTTTGATTGAACTGGGGTGCCGATGTCGTGGTGGCCTTGGTAAAGCCCATAGGTCGTGCATAGATGCGTGGTTTCGCACAAAAGGCTCTAACCAGTGCGAGATCTGCCAGTGAGTAGACTGTAGACATTCCGCTTTTGCTTGATTCAATGGGAGGAGGAGACTATGCTTATTTGGTTCCCCATTTTCTCTGTGTTTCTGCAGGGCAGTGGCTGTGAACGTGCCACCTCCAGAGACCCAGCCAACTGTAAGTACCATTCTTTTTATTCGATCAAAGAAGGGACATTTATAGCTTGGTAAATACATGATGATGGCGGCGCTTTTTTCTGCCCTTCTGAAACAGACAAATTACTGGGTTTGGAGGATTGATCCCAGCTATAGACAAGAACAGCGTGAGAGAGTAAGTAGCCATTTGGATCAAGTCTGGTTTTATTTCTCTTGTGGCAATCACTTGAAGTATTGTGGTGTCATGGCAGGGATGTTTCAGTCCGCTGTGGGTAGCATTCTCAATTCTGATAGGCGGTCTAATGCTGGATGTGTTGATATCCATCACACTTGGTGTGTCTGCGCTCCCGGTTAACATAATTATTGGTACGTTAGTTTGTGATTGTAGGCTAGCTATATAAGTTGAATGCTAGCTAGTGATTAGAGTAAGTTTTATAATATACCTTTGTGTGGGTGGATGGTATTGCAGGAGTGATAGTGGTGCTAGGGCTAGGAACAGCGCTAAGGCTGACTTTGGAGTTCTGCTACGAGTGGAGCTTGAGAAGAGCGGTTCAGAGGGCGGTGCAGAGGGCGGAATCAAACTTTAATAATATTGCATACCCACCTGCCTTGTGATGTTGGAAACTCTTGTGTATGTAAAAGTTGTCTTCTTCTTGTTGTATGAGAACGTGTGATTATTAACAATGCTGGATTTGTTGGGAGCCTCAGCATCAAACGTTACAACCCCCAACGTTTTTGAGGTTTCTCTGATGCGTTTACTTTATCCCTTCTCTCAGAGAAGACGACCATGGGATTTGGGTTTGTTGGGCCCTAACCGCATTAAATGAAGTTATAACCAATAAAATGCTATAAAACCACTGTTTTTGGTATATAATTTAGTTATGAGACTTGTCGATCCATTTGGAAAAATCAGTGCAGTTCACAATCGCATTGGAGAAGGAGTTTTTAAGTTTTTTAACTTTATCACATAGGGTTTTTTAATAACCAAATAGAAGATATGGGATAAATATGGGTAGATCTAAAATACAGGGTCTTGTTAATAACTTTGAACTTCAAGGGATAAATATTCCTGACCTTGGGGGGCAAGTCCATTCTCCCTTTTAAGAAGAATTAAGAGAGCAGAAACGAAGACCGCGTGAATCAAATTGCTAAAAATTCGCTTCAATGGATGCTAAGATCGGAAAGTTCTTTGACTCCGTCGGTTCCTTCTTCAGCTCCGGCGATAAGATCCCATGGTCCGACGGAGATGTCATCGCTGTAAGTTTCCGCTTTCCTTCCTTCCTTTTTCGTCCGCCTTTGGTTTCAGAAACGATAAATAATCCTCAAGTAGGACGGAATCACGAGCTGTTTTACGGAAATTACGACTGTTTTCGTGTTTTCTTCTGGCAATTTCTGTTGAGATTTCTTGAATCGGGTTTGCTTTCCCGAGGATTAGTAGTCGGTCCTTGGTCAATTATTTTGTTGGATTCGGAAGATTTCTTAATCGAGCTTTTTAGAAGTTTACGAGCTGTGAAAATCGTCATCGAATGAGCGTGATTGCCGATTATTTGCACCTCGCGTTGGATCCTTGCACTAGAAAGTCCGAGTTTCCTAACTGTAGAACTTTACTAAATGTCACAGCATCATAGTTTTAGTTTTTTTTTTGTCTTCTTTCAATCTTCTAGCTCACCAGCTAAAACTCGGTTGTTCTGATGGCAGGGATGTGAAAGGGAGGTTCGCGAGGCCACAGATTCTGGCTCTGAAGAACTTAAGAAAGAGTGCCTTATGCGATTGTCGTGGGCTCTTGTTCATTCCCATCAGAACGAAGATGTGCAACGCGGAATAGCCATGCTTGAAGGTAGTAACACTCCTAATCTTATTCTTTGCAAACAATGGCTTGGAAGTTTGGTTTTGATTCAAACTTAACCATGATGTAGCTCACCAGCTACATCATAGTTTTAGTTTTTTTTTGTCTTCTTTCAATCTTAACCATGATGTAGCTTTTCTTTTATTCTGCATCATGTAAACATGAGATTGATAAATCTTCTGTTGGTCTTGTTGCTGCAGCATCTCTGGCAAGCAGTGCTCCTCCTTTAGAGGACCGAGAGAAGCTCTATCTTCTTGCTGTTGGATATTACAGAAGCGGGGATTACTCAAAGAGCAGGCAGCTCGTTGACCGCTGTATCGAGGTTTCATCCACTTAGCCAACTCTTTTCTTTATAAACCGCGTCATCCGCTATATATATAAATATGTGCACCTTGTTGCCCCCTTTGATGGATGGTTTGGTTTCATAGATGCAAGCTGATTGGAGACAAGCTTTGGTCCTAAAGCAGACCATCGAAGACAAAATCACAAAGGGTAAGCCGCTCGTTAAATAGAAACACCAAACTTAAACATGAAATGAAAGTTCTGGCCTTATAAGGACTGCAAATACTAGTAACAAAAATTCTAATCGAGTCACAGAGTTACTAAATGGTATTTTTTTTATTTTTGTTTTATCTCAGATGGTGTTATAGGGATAGGCATCACTGCTTCAGCTGTAGGAGCCGTAGGTCTCATAGCCGGTGGTATTGTAGCGGCGCTGGCTCGCAAGAAATGACCATGTTCCTGGCTTCTTCCCTGTGCATACAATAGCAACATGCTTTTACCAGTTGTTCTGTTTTTGTTTTTATCTCTTTTGACAAAACTGTTTTTCCAATTCCCTCTGCCTGCTTGACATATTAAATAATTTTGCGGAGTTTTATAATACATCTTGAGTTGGGTTTTTCTTCTTTGCTTGAATGCGATATTTTGTATAACTTTTGCCCTAGAACATAATGCCATTTTAATCTTCCCCCTGGTTCATCTGTCGCACAATCAACCAAGAACACTTGTAATAAAATGGAAGCTACAATATTAGTCCAAAAAACTACACCGTTTTGCTAATTAACCGAAACGACTCGTTTTGTTCTTCTTCTCTCGCTGTTTCTTTCTTCAGTCAGTGCGATTTCTGATTGTCAAAAGGAAACCCTATATCCTTGCTTTCTTCCCGGCCTTTTTTCAATTCGTCTGCCTCCTGATCCTTGCGGCTTATTCAGGGTTTAACCCACTCGATCGTTCGTTCCGTCTACTTGAGCTAACGGTATGGATTGAAATTGAAATTGGGCATGAATTTTATTATCTTTGTACAGAGGATGGATGGTGTTTGTGTTGAGTTATAATTGTCTGGATCTTGTTTGATTGCGGGAAATATTGGCTTACGACACAATGAACACGATTTTTATTTGATGGGGTGTGCAAATGTCATGTTTTCATTCTGACTTCTGGTCACAGGTAAAAGCCATGCCGAAGGAGGAGAGCTCGAAAGTCACACGAAGAAACACGAGGCTTTCATCTTCTGTGACTATTGACAACCCAGAACCCAATGAATCCCACACACCAGCCGTTGACGATCTCACATTTGGGGAAGAATCAATCTCTTTGGATGCTCTTCTCTCTATTTTTCCGGGTAGACGCTCTCATATTCTTGACCTAATTCGCCTCGTGGGCCCATTGGATTGCCCTACTCTCCCGATAATGGTCTACGGAGACGCTTCTACGGGCAAAACCAGTGTGGTTCTTGAGGTGTTCAAGCATCTCAATCGCCCCTTTGTTTATTCGAGCTGCCGCACTTGTTACAATCCCCGTATCTTGTTCGAGTCGGTTCTGAACCAGCTGTTGCTGCATAGAAAGTGTTCTTCGAATGGGTATTCTAGCGCGAAACGATGTGACAAGCCATCTGATTTCGTCAACTTACTTCGAGAAGCCCTTGGTAATGTGGTGGAAGCTCTCGACTCTACTTCCGGAAAACCCACGGGGAAGATGGTTTACCTCGTACTTGATCATCTGGGTCTTATCAAAGAGTGGGACAAAGGCAATATGATTCTGCAGTTTCTCTTCAGTCTGTATCCTGTTTTGAAGATGCCTCAACTTGGTATAATACTTATCAGCGGATTGCCACCAGATGTGTATTACTCAAACATGGGATACACAGACCCTATACCTGTTTATTTCCCTGAGTATTCTGAAGACGAACTTCGTCAGATTTTCTTGAGAAACCAAGCTAACCGGAAATTGTACTCTGCATTTCTCGAGTAAGGGCTATAGCATAACCTTGCCTCGATCCCCTACTTGCTCTCTCTATCTTATTTGTTTTACTGATGTAGTTTTTTTGGGTGTCAAAAACAGTGTTGTGTTGAGACCTTTCTGTAGGGTCACCAGGAGAGTTGAGGAGCTTTCAACTACCTTCTCGTCATTGTTCAGGAAGTATTGTGAACCGCTTGATGATATAGGGATTTCACCCAATGAAGACCTGAAGAGAAGGCTTTATAGCCATATTAAACCGCATATCGCTTCCTGTTTAAATGAGATATTCAGGGTCTCAAGTCACCCTCATGATGGCGACTCCAGAGTCGAGAGAAGGCAGAAAGCCAGCTACAGTTGTGAGAACCGTGAAGAGCTTGATACATTGGACTTGCATATGTCTACTTCAGCAAAGTATCTTCTTATCGCGGCGTTTCTGGCTTCAAGAAACCCAGCAACGCTAGACGCCTCGATGTTTGACTCCACAGGGGGCATGGATAATCGTAAAAGAAAGCGGAAGTAAGTTGTGGAAAAAAAAAAAAAAAGAGTATCATTGTTTCTCTTTTTGCATATTGGTTAAAAAGAAAATGATTTGATTTACCGAGTTTGATAACTAGTCTAGCAAAAGTAGGGAATGGTAATGGTGGTGTATTCTCATGATAAAAGAATCTGGTCTTTCTTGATGATGTTTCCTTCTCAGGGCCTCTGAGAAATCGATGGAAAAGAAGGAAATTGCAGAGCAAGAAGCAGTCATGAAAGGGCCTGGAAGCTTTCCACTTGAGAGACTATTGGCGATATTCCATTGTATTGCCTCTGTAGGAGATTCATCATTTGGCCAAGAGGAAGGAGGAGAAGACGAAGAAGAAGAAGCGACGGGTTACGACAAAGAGAATAACAACAACCTGATGTCTGATATTCTGCTTCAAGTGTCAAGTCTTTGTGATGCAAACTTTATAATCAAAAGTGGAAGCTGTCCATTAGAAGGTTCTGTTAGATACCGTTCCATGGTGTCTGAAGATATGGCTCTGAAGGTAACACACTTTATTTGCAGTTATTTTGCCATATTAGCATAGGGTGATGCTGATGCACCGTATGTTTTGTTCCTCTGATTTGGTTTATAGGTTGCGAGAAGCCTCAGTTTTCCACTGGCCAAGTACTTGTACAGAAGATAATAAGTGAAATTCATTAGTTTTTGAGTATGAAACTAACGGTACACCGAAGCATTCTCTGTGTGCTCTTCTTTTGTATTGTAAAATTTAGCGAATTATTATTGCATCAGAGACTTTATAGATGAGAAGCAATTTTTATAGATAGCTATATGTGCGTGTACACTTATGGGATGCCAATTTTTGTTTGGTTATTTCCTTAATATCACTCGCCAATATGGCTACTTGCTTGCTGCAATTTCCCTATATATATTACCCTCTTTTTTTTTTTGAACAAGGGTTTACATTACACTTTTTGATCTCTCTCAAAGTATGAAAAAGAGACTTCATAGCCACAAGATATTCATAACAACAGGAGATAGAAAATTGTGACTTACAATTTGTCTTTGTTTTTGCTTGGAAAAAATGTGGTGATTTACACTGTCTCTCTCTCTCTTCCCGTATTTGTTTCCTACAGCGCATTTGGCGGTCTTATTAAGGAGAGAAGAGAGAGGAGAGAGAGAGCTGAATTTAAAAACTATAATAGGCTGACTTTATTTAACTTTAATACAAAAGAAATTAGAGGACTATAAGAGCAGTTCCATCGGTCACAGTGTCTTCCAATTTAATTAATATTAAATTTAATAATATTTTAATTTAAAATCTATAAATAGTTAAATAGTAGTTTTCCACCTGCGTATAGACATGCTTCTCTCTCTTTTTCTACTGTTTTCTAATTTTTTAATATTTTCTATACTAAAGACACCCATAAAAGATATGCAATGGAGGTGGTCTAAGAAGCAGATTGGTGTTGTTTGTTCTTTTATGCTTATTTTGTTGTAAAGAGACGATGTGTCTTCGGTGATGACGACGATCAAACGTTGATCGGAATCACAGATTTGTAACGGTGTTCGCTGGAATGTTCTGGGTATGATATCGTTATTGGATTTGAGTATTTGTTACAAGGGAATTAAGATCATTCAGAGACAATAACAAATTGTTTTCAACAGCACGTGCAAAATTTGTTCAGCTCACTGATTGTATATCCGGAAGAAACAGGAATTCCACAACGTGGTTATACGTCTCAGCAAAATACTCTACAACAGTTTTTAGGGATTTGTCCTCTAAAAAGAAACTAAAATGAACAGATAAAAGGTAAATATCAGATAATACTATGAAACCAAAAGATTTCAAGATAATTTATTGAACTTCACCTAAGTTCTTTGATAGGACTGGTTGAAATCCCAGTGATTTTGGCAATTCTTTCTGAGCCAAGATGATCCAAATTAATTTCTAACCCCTTCAAAGCCTTCTCCACGCTAGCACGAACGTCTTCAGTTAATGGATTACCAAAGTCGCTGACACAGTACTCGCAGACGAAATCTGTCACAAAGATCGGGCAATAGAATACCAGTACCCAGCAGTGTAGAGGCGATACATGCCATCATAGGCAGGTATCTTATTATCTAACATTAGAGGCGATACATGCCATCATAGGCAAGTATCTTATTATCCAACCTTTCGTCCATGTTGTCAATACAGTCGCCGAGTTTCACCAGGTTTTCTTCCGATCGCGATCTCAGCCTCATCCCGCCGATTGACGGCAGGATCGTGATAAGAGAATCAGGGAAGGGTAAACAATGGAGATGCGTTGACGGAGACGGTGACTCGAAAAGGGCAGACGAAGTTTTATCGTCATTGTAGTAACACAAACGTCACTTACGATTTTAGTAGAAACACAAAGATTTTCAGAGTTGGATTAGCAGAGAAGAAAAAGTGAAAAAAATGAATACAAAAAGATCAATTTCAGAGTTGGATTATACGCATATATATAGGTTGTGATAATTTCTTTTTTTTTTTCCTTTCCTTTTCGCGAAAGTGTTTCCATTTTTCACTAGTGTACAGCTGTGTATAAGTGCAGGAAAAAAGGAAAGATTAATTAAATGCTACAACGGTCAATTCTGTATAATTTCCTTTTTACAATTTAATAAATTAGGCGAATAAACTGTATAATTAACATCTGACTGTTATAATCCATTGAGGTTTGGATGTTCATAACCGGCTCAGCCCATAAGGCCCAATACGTGGCCTAGACTCGGCGTGAAGACGAAGTTCCATTAGAGACAGGATTTCCTTTTCCTAATAGGATTAGTAGAAGTTTTTCTATTTCATGTATGAGTAGTAAAAGGACTATTTCCTTTTCTCTCCATTGATGTAACCACTATATAAAGAGACCATTGGTCCTCCATAATAATACAGAGAATACAAGTTATTCATAACACGTTATCAGCACGAGCTTGCTCTGATAAACCCTAGCTACCGAAAAAAAATAAAAACCCTAAAACCGCCGTTAGCCACCGAGAAAAACCGCAGCCGCTCAATCCGATCTTCCGCCTAGCTCGATCCGATCTTCCCCCAGCCGCGCGTCCTCAAGCCGAACAACCGCGAGTTCCAAACCCGAGTAGTCGCAGCAGTTTGACGAGTAGCCGCGCAAACCCTAGCAGCCGCTCAACTCGATCCGTTCCGAATAGCCGCGCGATCCGTCCGTAGCTGATCCGACGCCAAGTAGCCGAGCAATCCAAGCGTGAGTTTTTACCGAGGTCTATTAGCTCCCGGTCCATTCCATTCAACCCAAAAGAAGGATCAAAGGTATAAACAAATTTCTAAAACCCTAAAACATAAAATTCGAAATTTGACCTAATGATTATGAAACCCTAAAACCGATTCTCTCACCTAAAATTGTTTGATCTTTTGAGAAATTGAATTGAATTGAATCTAAGCTAAAGATAAGACCTAAAATTCGGTTTGTTTGTTTAAACTTGTTTGATTTCTTAAAACCTAAAAATCGAATTGGACCTAAGCGTATGAAACCCTAAAACTCGGATTGTTTGATGAACTTGCTTGCTTGATTTAAAACCGTTTTCCTTAGCTTGTTTAATGTTTTAAAAACCGCATGATAAGATTACTTGTTAGAATCGAATTCATGTGTTGATTACTTGTTTTGTTAAAATCGCATAAACCCTAATCCTATCCCAAATAGGAAAACCCTAAAACGTTTTTTGTGTATTGCGTATTGCTTGGCTAAATCCTTTTTGAACTAGGAATCCTAATTGAAATAGGAATAGAAAGAAAGAAAAATTTTCGGACCATTAGAATTTGTTAGCCAAAACCGAAAACCATAGTTTTCCTTTTACGATTGTTTTTCCTTTTAGGAAAGTTTCCTTTTTGTTTGATCACATAGAAATCGCAAATAGGAATTGCCTTATTTAGAATTTGGATTTTCTTGTTTCCTTTATCATATAAAATTCCTTGTTATAATTAAAATTAGAATTGGAAACTATAATTGCATAAAATCGGATGCATAAATCGGCCATCATTCTAAGGCCTTGATTTTTATTAAAAGCCCTAAGAGAAGGTTGATGCATATTTTCAGATGTCTGAAGTTAACAACTCAGATTACCCGGTCCTAAGTCTCTCCGGAGATGATATCCTAGAATGGGCAATGAGCACTAGATACGCTCTGCAAACTAGGGGACTCGGAAGATGCATCACATATGGCAATCATGAATTAGAAAGCCAAAGGCAAAGAGCCATAACAATTATGCGCTTCCATCTCACTGAAGAACTGAGAGACCAGTACCAAGATGTTAAGGACCCTTTTGTTTTTTGGACAAAGTTGGGTGAAAGGTATTCAATGGTACTGTGGCGAAACTCCATGGAAGGATGGGAGACTCTCGGTTTCCGGGATTTTGAATCCGTGGATGAATACAACTCTGTCCTAATGAAAATCGTCCATGGCCTACAGCTATGTGGCGAAGTGGTAACAGATGAGGATCTTTTACAAAAGACCATCTCTACATTCCATTCAAAGGAATTGATTTTATCACTTAAGGCCAAAAGTTTCACAAACTATAATGACCTATTTCATTACCTCAGAAGAGGACAGAGGACAAAAGAAATTATCAGTAGATTTGATGAACTGATAAAAAGACGCAGTGAGATGGAGACTCCTCAAACATACGATGAGGAGGAAGCCTCGGACTGTGAGGGCAGTTCAAAAGTTGACTAAAATGAACATGAGACTTCCGATTGCTTAAAATGATTTTAGACTTTGAGTTCTATTTGCTTTGTTGCTTTTATGTTTACTTTGCTTTGGTTTTATGTCTTTGGATTTGTTTGGCATTAAACTACTTTGAGTTTATTTTATTGTTATTATCTTGTTTGATTCTTGCTTGATAATATGAATGTTCTATTGCTTGTTTTATTGCAAGTATAAAATCTCGACCAAAAGGCATTGCCTAAAAGGGCATGAATTTCTCACCCATACAAAGCCCATTGAGTTATAAGAATGGTTTCCAAATAGAAACAATGGGCAAAAGGAAATGAAAATTCCTCAAGATCGCCTAAGGCATCAAAAGAAAATGGTCGAGACTATACTCTACTGATCTAGACTATGCCAAAGATCAGTATGATAGAGGCAAAAGCCATGGTAACCACAATTGGTATACCCCACGAAATTTACACTATATGGCATGACTGGACTAGCCATCCAAGTCCAAAACTTGATGCAAAGATTGATCATGAAAACGGCACAAAGAGTTATCCCATAGAGTCTCACGTTGTGTTACATGTGCACAAGGGAAACTCATCAGATTTATTGTCTCAAGCATCACGAAATTATAGTATATTCATGAGGGGGAGTGAGGACAAACCCGTGGTCCATGACTATACTACAAATTCGATGATCATAATAAGACTCGGCCGAATTTTATAAAGAAAAGTCATTACCTATAAGGTTTAGACCCTAAAGTTTATCAGCTTGGAGACATCACAAGTTTTACATGTATATAAGATCAATATGCATCAGGCCATATAAGTGAGCATAGATATTCCCATCTCAGATTGAATACGGGTCATGAGCCAGACATATACCATCTTAAGAGATTTTGAATAAAACCACCACATACATATGTGCCGTCTAAGATGGAATCTCATAAGGAGATTGGAGATTGGGAATATATATATGTTGGATAAGAAATGTTTCTCCTACGAATTTTAAAGAAACCTTTGAGCCAAATATGGGTGATCTATTTAGTGGCCAAGGAACACGGATTACATGAGTTTTTAAGTGAATCCGAATATCCAACATTATAAGGAGAAACGTAATAAGCTGATAAGAGAAATGAAATGGTATCAACCATCGGTGTCTTGGCAAGATCCTCGGACTAGATAAAGATTTAAGGACGTCCAAATACAAAGATCATATAAAGCTAGCATAATCAGATGCCAGACACATTGACCCGAAAAGAAAAGAATGACTAAGTCATATCAGCTTAAGCACCACGAAATTGATGTCTTAGAGACACAATCAAGTTGCTACGGAGTCTATACAAGATAGACCCATAAGTTCCATAAGATAAGAAACCGCGGAAAAGGGTGCATAATATAAATCCGGGTTTATTAAGGAAACCAGACCAGACATAGAGATATAAAGGCTGGCCAGCTGAACATCTAAGGTACCAAACCATGTAGCTTGGGACGCCAAGCTGCAAGGTAATAAAGGTCCTGGATTATGAAATCTCAGATCGATCAAATCATGTCTGGATCAAAATAGGAACTACATAAGAGTGTTAACACCAAAATGTATAAGAAAGCGCGTACAAGATAGTAGCACTTGAACAATAAAGAAACAAGCGAGGATCAGAACCCACGAATAAGAATGCATTCATAAGATAAAAGGAAACGTGGGATTATGAAAGTGATAGGCGTATTGGCCACATAAGAAAGCGCCATCAGATGATTAAACCAGTGGATAAATAAGTCCTGTGAAGAAAAGAAAATCGTGAGACCACATGATCTAAAGTGTTCATGTTTTACAAGCATTTCGAGATAGCTTGGTTACATAAGGATACTCACAGAGACTAAGGAATAAATTATAAGGAGATATACTCCAAATGTGGTGGGTGCTGCTACAAACTCGAAAGTTTATGATGTCTGGACACATAAGAAAGAAATCAAATTGATATAGTAAGCAGCCTATGGTCCACTGGATAACGAAATTTATACGAAAGTCCCAGAGGGGATAGAGCTGAAAGATAAAAGAAGTTCTCGAGACCAGCATTGTATTAAGCTGAATAAATCGCTCTATGGATTGAAACAATAGACTAAGCGAGTACTTAGTGAAAGAGGGTTATAAAGACGATCCCATGCATATTCATAAAGAAATTCGATAAGGGATTCGTAATTATCGCAAAAGGGTACTCAAGCGATTTAATATGGACCAGGCTTACCCACTGACTAGCCCAATGATGGTGAGAAGCCTTGGCCTGGACAACGATCCATTCGGTCCAGTAAAGAAGGACGAAAAGGTCCTTGGTCCCGAAGTGCCATATCTCAGTGCTATAGGAGCGTTAATGTACTTGGCTAGTCACACTAGGCCGGACATATGCTTTGCCGTGAACCTCCTTTAAAGATTCAGTTCTTGTCCGACCCAGAGGCACTGGAATGGGATCAAACACATATTTCGTTACCTGAAAGGGACGAAAGACATGGGTCTATTTTATACTAACCTTAACAAAGAAGGATTAGTTGGTTTTGCTGATGCAGGTTACCTTTCGGATCCACACAACGGTCAATGACTCAACACATTAGACGAGATTGTGGGATGACAGAAGGGAAAGAAGAACCGACCAGCATGTACGAAGACAATGCCGCATGCATAGCTCAGTTGAAGGATGGATACATTAAAGGAGATCGGACGAAGCACATATTGCCAAAGTTCTTTTTCACTCACGACCTACAGAAGGCCGGTGAACTCCAGGTGCTCCAAGTCCGCTCAAGTGACAACTCAGCCGACCTCTTCACAAAGTCGTTTCCAACCTCCACGCTCAAGAAGCTTATGCATCAGATTGGCATGCGCCAATTGAAGGACCTTCAGTGATGTTCATTTCAGGGGGAGTAATACGTGCTGTACTCTTTTTCCTTCACTAAGGTTTTGTCCCACTGGGTTTTCCTTGGTAAGGTTTTAATGAGGCAGCATTCCCCAAGCGTATTACTGAGATCCCATCATCATCACATACGGTTATGTCATCCAAGGGGGAGTGTTATAAACCATTGAGGTTTGGATGTCCATAACCGGCTCAGCCCATAAGGCCCAATACGTGGCCTAGTCTCGGCGTGAAGACGAAGTCCCATTAGAGATAGGATTTCCTTTTCCTAATAGGATTAGTAGAAGTTTTTCTATTTCATGTATGAGTAGTAAAAGGACTATTTCCTTTTCTCTCCTTTGTATAATCACTATAAATATAGACCATTGGTCGGTCTCAGCAATAATACAACACAATTCATTAGATTTATAACACTGACATCAATTTAATAATTTAGGCGAATAAACTGTATAATTAAAGGTCCAATCCGGAAGCCCAAAAGGCCTCGTTTCAGATTGGTAGAGAGAGACTCCGAATGTGCTTGAGGTTAAAATTTGGTCATTTACTCAACAAATGTAAGTATTTTTTTCGTATGATCAAGCCTTTTAATAACGACAAATTTGCAAAGCAAAATGACACCTAAAAAGTTTCAATCTTTGGAGTAGTTCAATAATCAAGATGTTATGAGATCATTGAGATTATCAAAAAGCAGAAGCCACAACACTGGGTTATCTGTGTCACACGCTTCATTAGTATACAATAATCAACCGCGAATTCATATTACATCCCAAAAAGCATAACATTGTCATTAAGGTTTCAAGATTTATTTTCCCATACGATCACTCTCCATCACTTCTTTGACTCTTTCGTTACACCACCACGCAACAACATCTCCATCTATTCTTTTTTTTTTTTTTTTTTTTGCTTCAAGTGGAAACCCTACCAAAAACAAAATCATTTTGTTTCGCTACCAAAAGCTTTTAAACCACATGTATGTATTGACTAAATATTCCCTCTATTTCCAAAAGAAAACATATAGAATCTTTCAAAATATCTTCAAATGGCACTAGGAAGTCATATGGAAAACATGTGAACTAGCACGAAGGTAAAAAAGAAAGTTATTCTATATAATCTGAGATACTACATAGAAAACTCTCACGTGAATGATGAAATCGTCTTCGATTTTTTCTTTTTTTGTTTGTTAATGCCTTAATGGTTACACTTACCGCTAAAAAACATTAAACGTCGATTAAAAAAGGATGAGAGTTCGTGAATTCTTCAGAAGTGATGAATGGATAAAAGTCTTGCGCAACTGTAATTAATTAGTCATTATATGTTTCATAAATAAAATGAAGAAATGAGTGTCATATATGAGTTGTTGGATGCGATCATGCAACGGGTCTTGCTTCTAAATGGTGTGTAGCCTCTCGTGTTTGCTGTTTCCAAATCTCATAAACCCATAAGCTGCATAATCCGCTCATCTTTTGATTTGTAACTTTTGTATCTCCTTTTTCTCCACCCACTCTACTTACCATTTGGCTATATAATTTGCCGGCGTCGGTTTGGAATTTTTTTATCTCGTTCGTAATATCCTTAAAGCAAGATAGAAGAAAAAATAACCATCTTTATCAAAAAAAAAAAAATAATAACCATAATAAACATGTTTACATTACTTAGTAATTTCACATCACAAACGAGATAGCACTTGAACTATATAGAGAAGTGACATGAATTATTATACTCATTGCTACTTGATTACTATTATTTTTTTAGCTACCGCGCGACTTGATTATTTCAGTTAGAAGTTTATGAAGTTTGACATAAGAAAAAAAAATGCTTCTTTTAGGAATAACATTCCATGTTTAATTCGTTTTGAAGTTGTGTGCATAACAATAATTATCGAAAATAATAATAACAACAGTTCTGATGATGAAAGTTACTAAAATATGATTTTTTGGTCTGTATGTATTGCATTCGCTAGATTGTCTAGGTTGACTTTGTACAACTATAATTTATTTTCTTGCCAGTTAGATCCCAATACCAATAATGCTTGTCTGAATATCAATACCAATAATGCTTGTCTGCATATCAACATGGCGTAGACTAGAAAAAGAGTATTTGTCATGAGACACAAATACTTGGCGTTGACCTCATATGACCGTGTTTGTTGGATGATCATACAAAGGAGACATAAAACATTCGTTTTTCCACCAGAGGTGCTTTTCTCATTACCCAAAGGCCAAAGCGTAACCAAGAAGAACCGTTGGCAATCGTATGTATGTAGCTAAAGGAACTCTTTGATGGTGAGAAATGTCCAGCCTCAGCTTCGGTGTAAAACTCAAACTCCCTCTTGCTTTGGTATTTTTTGGTTTATCCCGGCCTTACTGTAACCTGCATGCGGCTATTTATGTCCATACTGATGGGTGCGTCCTTGTTTTGTTCATGGTGACGCATGTACTCTTCCTTGATCAATATATTTTCAGATGACAAAAAAGGATTAAGTTTCTTCTTTATTTTTGGTGTTGGATTATATTGTCAAAAAAGTAAATTATGGTGTCTACTTTAGATAAAAGAAACATCGAGTAGCTGTTGCGGTCGGCTAGAAACCCGCATGTTGATCTAGCCAGCTTTATCATGACTAAAACTGAACTAATTTTTAAGCTTTATAAGAAAATTAAGAATGAGATGTAGAACCAGATTCGATCCGGTCTATATATAGACGCAAAATTGACCAGGATTAAGCTATGAAATATCATTACAATATCCATTATTTTTATCTTGTTTTCCAAAGTTAACCGCGGTTTGGTCATTATTAATATCAAAATTGATCAGCTTAACCTATCACAATATCCCTAGAGAATGATAAAATTAATCAGAACCGATTTGATCACAATATTGTTGTGATAGGTTAGTTTGATACGCTGTAACTTTTTTAATAAGAAAAGAAAAGTCAAAAGAACCAATTTTACATCACCATCACCGTGCGTGGTCCGTGGCTACGTGAAGTGAAAGATTAAAATTGCATATACCCAGAGTTATTTAACTATAAAAATAAAAGTGTTAAGAAAAAAAGGTGAAATCGTCATTAAGCGATGTCATCCTTCGCGTCACTTATTTACTTTAGAGACATTTTCGCAAAAATTATACGATGCTGTTTTATATTATCGACACGTGGCCGCTTTCTCTCCGTTTATCCGATCGGTTTGAGTGGGTTTGTCCTAATTTTCCCTTTGTTCTCTCGGTGGATTATGGTTTATGGACACGAATTGATCTTTGGTAATACATTCTTCCTTTGTTTTGTTGTCTTCTATAAGCTAGTGGATTTAAAAACCATGAATGCTCTGTATAAACAAATTTAACTAATAAGTTGATTGGAAAACAAAAAAACTAATCTACATCTCCGACTCTAATCAATCATCTCACCGTCCCAAGGCCAGCACAAAGTTTCTCCAAGTTCGTCCAGGACTATATTAAATAAGATTATATTTTAAAATACTCTGTATTTAAAGAGTTAGAATTTCTTTTTTTTTTTATCTCAACCAGAGTCGTCACCTTTTTCTGAAAAGATTCGGCCTGGAAAGTTTTGAGATTTTGTATAATATCTCTCTGTGTTTTTTTTTTTAAATGTGAATTTAGATTTGATTACGAGGAAGCAATGACCTCTTTATAAATCGCTAACAATAAGCAAACTCAAAAGAGAGAGAAGACTTTCCTTCTTCCGCTATAATGCGCCTTCCTCCGCGTCCACTATACTACGCCGGTCTCCTTCTCCGCCTCTCTTCGCCGTCTAATGTCTGATTTTCTAGGTCTCCTTCACACGTTTAAACAGGAATTTGTCTTTATGTGCAAAGACAAAATGGGCGTCAGTGCTTCGGAGCCGACCCGAACGCGATCTCGGCCGAGTCAATCGCAGGGGAGGCACCACCGGGCTCCGCCGACTAACCAGTCTCCGTCAACGAGCACCACCGGCACCACAACCACAACGAGCTCGAATTCTAACAAAACCGGTGCTTCCTCCTCTTCCGGTGCTTCTTCTTCAGTCGCCAGTCGAACATCTCTCGCTAGTCTCCGGGAATCCTTGCCGGAGAACCCTCACATATACGACGTCGCTGAGATACGTACCGCCACCAATAATTTCCTTGCCCATCGACTATCTTCCTCCTCCTCCAAGGCCTCGTGGCGCTGCAATTTGCGAGGGAAAGAGGTTGTTGTGTTCCAGAGAAAGTTCAGGCGGAGAATCGCCAAGGATGAGCTTAAGGATCGGCTTTCCGATATCTGCCGGAGCCACCACGGGAGCATAATCAATCTACTCGGCGCTTCTGTATCCGGCGGCGGAGGAGGAGTCGATCACATCTACCTGGTCTACGAGTACGTCAACGGGGCATCCCTCGCCGATTGCTTGAGAAACACTAAGAACCCTAATTTCACCGTTCTATCGAATTGGACCTCGAGGATCCAAATCGCAACGGATCTAGCTCACGGACTCGATTACATCCACAACAAGACCGGTTTGAAGATCGAAAACCTCGTCCACAATCACATCAAGAGCTCGGCGGTGATCGTGACGGAGCCGGATTTCAACGCCAAGATCTGCCACTTCGGCACCGCGCAACTCTGCGGGGAGAAAGACGAAATGTCACCGGAGAGGGACGGATCGAGAAACCCCAGGCGATCATACAGCAGAGCCCTCAGATTCGAAGGAGTGAGAGGCTACATGTCGCCGGAATTTCAGGCGTCGGGAATCGCCACTCAGAAATCAGACGTGTTCGCCTTCGGAGTCATGATGCTGGAGCTTCTCTCAGGCGAGGAGCCGCTGAAATACAGGTACGATAAAGCCACCGGGGATTTCGAGCGGACGTCGGTGATCGAAACCGCAAAAGCGGCAGTTGACGGCGGAGAGAGCGATATAGATTGGAGGTTGAGGAGGTGGATGGATCGGAGATTTGGGGATTCGTTTCCGGTCGCGGTGGTGGAGAAAATAACGCGGCTGGCGTTGGAATGCGTGCAGGATGATCCGGTGAATCGGCCGGAGATGGGAAGAGTCGCCGGAAAAATATCTCAACTGTATTTAGAATCGGAAAAATGGTCGACGAATATGAAACGGCCAACAGATATCACCGTCTCCTACGCTCCCAGATGAGGGAATCAAATTTTCAATTCAATTTTATTTCTTTTTTCTTCAATTGTATATTCGTGGTGGGTAGACCTTTTTATTTTCCAAATTAATTGTTGATGACATCTCTACGCTTTGAAAATTGTTGAAGACTAATTAATAGTTTCACTAATCTTTTTAAAAAATATATAATATGAGAGCAAATAAGAACTTGTTTGGAATTTAATTCATATCCGTTTCCAAACGTTGTTTCTTTGATGTAAAAAGGATTTGTGCAACAAAATCAAAAGTCAAAACGACGAAGAAGACATATGAGTTATGAGGTTTTAAGTCAAAGACCTATGAGTTCTGAGGGACCAATCTCACATTAATGATGGTTTTGTAAACAAAGACGTGAGGTTTTGAACTAAGAAAATTTGACTAATATATAAGTGCAAATGCTATCTCGTCTCTAAGCTACATAATTAAGTTTCAGAATTCAAGTTTTTCTATATTAGTTATCTTCAGATATGTCATTTTGGAGTTAGTTTGTGTTGTGGATTCGCTTTTTGTTTACTTCAGAATCAAATTACTTCCTCAGTCCTTCAGTTTCAGAATTCAAGTTTTGCGAGGTTGCTTTCATGACATGGGCTTTTGCATAGATCTTAGCATTGGGCTATATTTACTTCGTAGCCCAATGGCGTTTTTTTTTGTTTATCTATTCGATTCACATGAGCTGCCTTCTTCGTCTGTAAGATGTAAAATTATAGTTGGTATCTATAATAAATGTTACTGATAAACAAAACAAAAATTTAGGTCTATCTCGCTCAATGATTATGCAGAAATTAATAAATCCAAATTATTTTGATGTCCGGTTATTCTACTAACCAATAGTCCATTTCGATGCTTCCATTCCATAAAAGTTATGATTATGATTATGCTTGTTCAAAGGAAAAAAAGGACAATTAATAATTTGGTTGACGATTGCATCCTACAAACAATTTTATAATCTACAAGCAAAAATTCTCATATAACCAATATTTTTTATTTTTCTTACGAATAAAAAGTGTGTGACTCGTAGGTTCTAAAAGACCATTTGTCATACTATCCGTTGATTGATTCAACATTTAAACTGCATGAAACTGAGCATCAATGGATGGGATTTTTTAAGATTAACGGTCAAATAGTAACATTTAGTTAAGCAGATTATAAACTTATTGGATAGAAGAAAAAAGAAGAAAAATCATGGATATAAAAGGAGGAGAGGAAGAAGAGAGAATGAGAGGTCAAGTCAAAAGAAGTCCACATCACATCACTTCACACACTCAAAAGCATGCCAATGTCTTGTCTTGTCAAATCATTTTGCATCTCGACAAAATCTTACTCCAATACATATTTTTATATAAATAAACTAATACACAAACATATACATGCATATAAGTGCTCCTTTAGAGCTATTTTAATAAATGGAGATATATATATTTTTAAAAAAAAAAATCTGAGGTAGATCATAGCTAAAACCTAGATTAATCGGTAAAGTATACAAAAATTGGGTATAAAATAGATATTGTATAACGATTTTGACTAAATGCATTTTTGTAACACTGCTGCTTTTTCATTTTTGTAACAAATTAATAAATTATGTTGTTTTTGTAAAAAAATAAACAATGTAATTTATGAGAGATGTGTATAATTATTAAATATATTGTGATCGACCAAAATCGTTTGAATTTTTTAAAAATGCAATGTATGTAATCAATTTAGCACATTTACACATACCCATTTCAGTTTCACCTTGTGAGAAGCGTTTACCTTGGAGTGTGATTGAAAGAAACAATGACATTTTAGGAATTTCACTGAGAGAGAAGGGAATCTAGCGTTATTGGAGGTGTAGCGGAAGATAGTGATGGCGATCATGAAAAGAGAGGAGGGGATAAGTAAAAGGACGTGTTGCCCGAATATCGCCATTAAAGAAAGATCATAGGAAGTGTGAGATGCGTTAGAGGAAAAAAAAAGTGCTTAATTAATTAATTTATATTCATATTAAACATGAGAAAGTGATATGCAAAAAATATATATGTAAAACTAAAGACAGTTGTGCGGATATAAAATTGATTTGTCGTCTCAACCATTAATGCAATGATATCGTTTTACTATATTAGATACAAAACCTTAATCATAATTCATAAGAGTCGATTTAGTATTTTGTCGAGGTAGTTTCAGTTTAAATTAATCATCTGAGTAACAGTCGAACGGTTCGAAATTCCGTGGCTAAATTTTTATTAAGTTTTGCTTGGTCAATCCTGTGATAAAAAACAAAAAATACAGCTACGTACGTTATATTAATTTTTAAAACAACCGTTTCAGATAGAATTAAATGATAGATCTTCCCTTCATAAATGAGGTAAGACTTTGAACAACGATCAATAAAATTTCAAAAATCAAATATAGACAAATAGACTTACATATTGAGACATGTCATATAAAATAAAGATATATATATATATATATATATATATATATATATGTGCATGTTCACATTTTTGTTTTTGCATGTAGTAGTAATTGATTAGAAAGTTGAGAAGCTTTAATTTGGTCGAGAAGTAGGTGCCATGAGTTGCAGATAGGGCAATAACAGTCTTTAGAAACAAGAACATTATTATATATGAGTATATGACCACACTAAAAGATCTTGTTCCATGTTTTTTTTTGCTAAAGGGTTTTTTAACTTTTAACTATTGAAGTAAATCTTCTTTCTCCAAAGTAGCTGAGATTTACTGTTTCACCACCTGTCTTTTTTTTATTCTTACAGTTGCATTTATTTTATTTATCCATATGCAATCCTTAACAAACACTTCTTCTGTCTTATGCCACAATACTTAGATGCAGAACTGTAAACTCCAGCTTTTCTTGTCTCTTTCTTTTCACTCGGATACTTTTGTAAATATACAAGCATCGTATATGTATATATTGGATATATATAATTATTGATAATTTAATATGATTAATTATTCAATTATCTAATAGTGTGTGGCCCATATATGGCACACATGGTTGACCAAGTAAAAAAAAAAAGTCTCTATTTCACCCAATGACCACTCCTTATTTATGGTAGAGATGACAACTTCTTTCAAAATTTAAAGCTAATAATTTTTTTTCGATTATTAAGCTGATTTCCCATGCAATATTCGGAATATTAGACTATTAGTAGCGCGAGATTTTTTACAAAATTATTTAATTATACACTTTAATTAATAGTGAGACTAATTCGTAATGCATTGTAAATTTGATATCATCCGCAAGACAATATTAATTATTTTATAAAATAATTTTGAGTTCAAGGAGTTCTAGGCTGCAAGAAATTAATTTTGAGTTCAAAGAGTTCTAAGCTTAGTACAAATCAACTGGATTATTGGAGGTTGGATTTCCAGTGAGTGAAGAGTGTTCCTCACGACGACGTTCGAAATATCAGAGAGAATAGAGAAAAAAAAAATTGGAATGGAGAAAATTGAAGAGTGGCAACTAACTACTTGTATATGTAAAAAAAAAAACTAATGATAAAGGGCAACGACGAGCATTCATAACACAAAAAAAAAGAGAATTCAGATTGTGGCCCTTTTTCTTTTTTTTAAAAAAAAAAAAAAAAAAAAAAGAATGGGTGAACACAATTTAAATTCCAGCAATCAATTGGATTCCACCTAGTTAACCTCTATCTACTATATATATATATATGCATTTATGATTTATGCATATACATAATATATATGTGGAAATTTTAGACACTTAGACCTTGCCCAATGGGCTGAACCGCTGAAGATCAAGCGAGAGATATTGCACGCGCGAACACACACACACTCGCATTGTTAATTTGTGATTTGGTATATACTGCTTTATCTTTTCAATTTCAGGAGTTTCATGAGGACGACTTTGAGTTTGACTAGTAAAACTTATCTTGGTCTCATGTTACTTTCTTCTTTCGAAGCTGTCATCTAAGTGGAGAAAATACATACACATAGATAGAAGATGCATACACACACACAACGACGCGTATATGTGGGCCATGATTTTTCAAATAAACAAAATCTGAGTTAGTTTAGTTAATGGGAACTCAAGGCAGCTCAAATTCTTATTGTTCGAACCATTAGACCTTATTAATTAACCTTCCTGAGCCTAGAAAGCATTATGACAATGCTAGTTGCTAGAGCAATAATTTACATTTCGTATGAGAGATGTAGTTGGGCAAGCAATATTTTGACTGTGTAACTAAGGTTATTCAAGTCATTTATAGGAAATCGATGCGGGTAAAGTTATTTAAGAGATGACATCGTTCGATTACAATTGATATAGTTAACATATAGCATGTACTATATTTCTTACAAAATGATTTAATAGTAAAATGGATAAATAGATAAATAAAAGTATAAAGTATTCTAACGTATGTTAAAGGAATACATGAATCTACAACAATATGATTTTACCGGCGGATAGTGTTATCCGTAATACATATAAATTCAAACTTTGTGTAAAAACATTTAACAGATCAACCATGTCAAGAGGCTTTCACTGTTTACAAGTTGTTATAATAGCAAAAGAATGAAAATAAATGATAAAATGAATTACTACTAATTCATTGAATATAATGAAAATATGATGATAACAGCATGTACTTATGAATTAATGTGAACATTCAAAGAAGGACATGACCATATATATATATATGCTTTATTTGTTCATTATTCCATTCGTTAGTTATTAACTGTTTAAGAACAGTTAGGTTTACAAAATTGAATTGCCTATAAGTGAATTGTTTCACCTGTTCGTTTACAACATATCACGAAAAAGGATTGGATATTAACAGAATTTCTATAAATTTAATGAATAACATATCTGAAAGCAAAACCCTAGGATCCGGTTAAGCAACGACCCACTGAAAGTAGAATCCTTATCATATAATGAAAGAAATTAAACTATATTATGTATATATGTGAGTGTGACATATGTATATAATCTTATTATATATATAAAAGAAGATTTAATCTTTTAGTATTTTTTTTTTAATTCTATGCATGAAAAATCATTTCTCTGCCAACGGTGGGTAGAAGAAAATAAACAAAAGAAGGAAAAAGTTTTTTTTTTAAGAGAGATGAAAAGACAAGACAAACGTCAAATCGGATCTCTATCTTATCATACGACTGCCAGTGCCTTCTTGTGTTGTCATCCTTTTTTCACTAATATTTCCATTTTTTCTGAGTCATAAGTCATATAACACATTAAAACCGATATGTATATTACTATATTACGAATATGAAAAGATAGATAGATTTGGGAAAAAAAGAACAGTTTCTTTCTTGTTTATTTTTTTTCTGTCAAAACAAGATATGGAAAACAAAAGGAAATATCTATCACCCCGCACGTGTGTTCCTGACTGACCTCATAGTGTACCATTTGAAGAATATTTCATTCGAGAAGGACTAGATTAACGGTCCATCGGATGGGAAAACCATCGTAACGATATAATTAAGTTTTTTTTTTTTTGGTTAAAACGACGATATAATAAACTTTCAACAAGTAGAAAAAAAAACAAGAAAACTTAATAAGTGATGACGAGACATCCCGCATCCGCATATGATAAAACAAAAATTGAAAACAGATGTCATTCTTAAGTTTCAACATATACTACAATAATATAGTTTTTCTTTTCTTTAAGTTAGACGTTAGTATATATTTTCTCATACAGATAAATAGTTTTTCTATGTACTTTTAATGTTTTCTCACAAGTATTACCTATAGTATATCAAATAATAATAATAATAACTAGTAAATAATGTCTTTAAAAGTTTAGTTAAAAAATAATAATAATAACTAATAAATATTATAGTGGCCCGACCGAGCGACCCGGTCGACACGCAAACCCATGCCCTTCAACTCTCCACCACCAATTTCTTAAATTTACATTATTTATTGTTATTATTACTTTTGTTTTTTTTATCTGCGTTATTATTTCTGTTTTTTTTTTTACTGCAGCGTTATTATTTCTGTTACAAAATAATCTGATTAGTTCAAATTCTATCACGTTTTTTTAGCTGGATTAAGCACATATATACCGCTTCGAACGAAAGTGATCGACATCTAAGCAGGCACAGCTTTTTTTTTTTTTTTTATATATTGATGATTTGGCACCAATTAATACAACTCTACGAAATAAAGAAATCATAGAAAAAGAAAAAAGACTTATGTGAATTGAAATAAGAGTGACTAGTAATATGCGAGAAATATTAATACAACTAAAAATCTATATAATAATTTGTTTGATTGTCTCTCTATCACTAAACCTGTAGATTCGCGTAACATATGAAATGTTAAAAACATATATTTTATAACATAAAAATATACTATCTAATTTTTTTTTCTTGATTAAAAATATAAAATTATGATCTTTTCAAGTTATAAACTTTAATTAATGATATTTAGACTAATTTTTTCTGCCTGTCCTTTGTAACATAATCATATATCATCATAGACATGAAGGTTTTTGTTTGTTTTTTGGGTTAGAAACACTTGTAATCTAATGAATCAAGAATTTTAAAGCCAAGTACTTCCAAGACAAAAACCTCATGATCATTTACGTTTTTCTCGGTCCTAATTTATTATTTTGTAGAAAAATAAGATTATTATTATTATTATTATTATTTTTTGGTGGGATAATTAGTGGGAAACAATGAAGATGGTCAGAAATGGACCAATGGTCAAACGCCAAACCATCAAATCACATATATTTACCAAGTACAGTCGAGACTTTTAGCGAATTAGGCCAATGTTCTTATCGGTCACCGTCCTGTCCAATTTACCATTACCCCCCATCCTTCCAGTACATATTAACAATTTTATCACACATGCATAATAGTGAATCAGTGATCATACTTTTTTTTTTTTTTTTTTGCTTAACAATTAACAGAATAGTGATCATACTTGGTCTGTTTTGTTTTCTGCGATTTATGTGATGAATGCTTTTATTGAAAATCAAGTTTCATAGACGAGGGCGCGGGCACAAATATAAATGTGACACATACATTAAAACTATTATGTATGTTTCACTACAAATATAATGTATTTAGCATCAGTTTTTTTAGGTTACCATCAGCTTTGAAGCTACGCCATAAATTTGATCCATATAATTAAACCACTTATAATGTTAAGAAAATTTATTTGAAATCAATTTGCTTAATCTGCACCGCTGTGATCCCACATATATTGAAGGCCACTGTATAGTTTGGCATTTTCTAAAACACTTTCTTCTTTTGCATCGAAAACCCTGATTTTATTAGCATTAGAGGTAACATCCATATATTGAAGGCCATTATATTATTTGGCATTTTCTAAAAATCCTGATTTTCTTAGCATTAGGTAACGCATGAACCTCATATATATATATATATGTGTTTCTTAATTAATTCTTATATAACCAGTTAACCACCATGATGGTGTTGATTGAGTTTCACGTATGTCGCGAACCAAGCCAAAAAGACAGTTGCCAAGGACCTTGTCTATTTTCATTGCAACTAATTAAGTATGTGACTGAAGTGTTACGTGACACATGGGGTTAGTCTGGGTCTTTGTTACATGATTTTGGATCCGGAGGATTATAAGTTTTGGCCAAAAAACTCTTGATAATTAATAATAATAATAATTTGGGTCTAACATGTTGCTAATGATATTTAGTCACATTATTAAATAATTAGTTTTTCTCTGTTTATCTTTTAAAATTTTATATTCACAAAATTAATCATTGCCCATATTTCAATATTCCATCCCCCCCAAATAGTTTTGGCCCGTAATTCTATGTTAATTAAGCAAACCCTTTTCTTACTCTGTTATCTTCCTATTTTAGTAACAAATTAAAGATATCACTAAAATTTCTCTCTAACTCTAATTGCTGATTTGCTTCTGATAACAAAAAAAAAAAAAAAAAAACAATAGACAAAACTCCAAATGCTCCTAGCCAATAAAAAAAAGCACACACGTCGACATTAATCATTTTTATCGTCTTTTATGATTATAAATTAATACGAGACCCCCCGGTCCGCCTATTCAGATCTCTGTCTCGTTCTCTCTCTATATCTATACACACTCAGACCAATCTTTCAAACACTATAGTCTCTTTCTCTCTCTCTCTTCTTCTTCATCTTCTTATCCATCTTCTCCGTGAACTTCTAAAGATAAAAGCTTGACCCTTTTTAGAGCATTTTATTTGAGAAAAAAATTATTTTTTTCATCTTCTATAGCTTGCCAAACCAGAATAGACAGCTTTTTTTTTTTTTTTTTTTAATTACTATCCCTTTGAAAACCCTAATTTTGTCCGAAATCAAAGACCATGAGCAGTAGTACCGAAGAATCGCTGAAATCTATGTCGTTGGATTACCTAAACCTCTTAATCAACGGTCATGCTTTCTCTGACGTCACTTTCAGCGTCGAAGGCCGTCTAGTCCACGCTCACCGTTGCATCCTCGCCGCTCGTAGCCTCTTCTTCCGCAAGTTCTTCTGCGGATCTGATCCTTCACAAACGGGAGCCGAACCGGCTAACCAAACCGGGTCAGGAGCCAGAGCAGGCGTAGCGGGAGGAGTCATACCGGTTAACTCGGTCGGTTACGAAGTTTTCTTACTTCTACTTCAGTTCTTATACAGTGGTCAAGTCTCAATCGTACCCCATAAGCACGAGCCAAGATCGAATTGTGGAGATAGAGGATGTTGGCACACGCATTGCACTGCAGCCGTCGATCTCTCTTTAGATATCTTAGCCGCCGCTCGTTATTTTGGCGTCGAGCAGCTCGCGTTGCTTACTCAGGTTATCATTATTTGAAAAAGTCTCTTTAGGCTAATGAATGTTGTTCTTTAATCTTGGTATTGTACTGTTCCGATTTGGTTTGGTTTGGTTTGGTGCGGTTGAGTTGAATTTTGAAGCCCTATTGATGATATACAGGTATATATGAATGTAGACAAGAGTGTTCTTGTCTTGATTTCATGTGTAACTAAGCTCAAAGATTGCTTGCATTGCACGTACTGCAACCTCCTTTCCGGATTTAGACGGCAATGTGGACTGATGTTTTGTATTGCACACGGAGAAAATTTACTTGAGATATAATTTTTTTTTTTAATGGTTTTCTTTCTTCAACATTCAAACTCTTTATTTTAAATAACTGTTATCTTTCGAAATAGTTACTTTGACTAATAACAGGGATTTGATTTTACTAGTAACCCCAGAAATTAAGAAATGACATGTTCTTTGCGATTTTGCATGATTTCACTAATCACATAGCTGTGTGGAATCGCCATTCCGCAATTCCTCAATGCAGTGATCAAAATCAAAGAACTTTATCACCATAGGAATTTAACTCAAATTTTTTCGCTTATTAAATTTTGCAATCTTATTTCACTATTCTTTTTATTTTCCCTAATCTTGGGCTTTCACAATTAATGTTACCAATATATTGGTTTTTTCCTATAATTGTTTTACCCCACTTTCCTTATGGGTTTGGATATAATGAAAACCCTTTGGTGAAACATAGTTTCTTTTGAATACTCCTTTACAATGAACATGCATATTGATCCAAAATTCCAAAATAAGTGGTGTATAGTGTCTTCGTATTCAACATTTTGTCTTAACTGTTTTTTTTTCAATCACAGAAACATTTGACAAGCATGGTGGAGAAAGCATCCATTGAAGATGTGATGAAAGTGCTAATAGCTTCAAGAAAGCAAGACATGCATCAATTATGGACCACTTGCTCTTACCTAGTCGCCAAATCCGGTCTTCCAACAGAGATTCTAACCAAACATCTTCCAATCGAACTCGTAGCCAAGGTTGAGGAGCTTCGTCTCAAATCTTCCATGCCTATTCGTTCCTTAATGCCTCAACAACATGACCTAACCTCGGCTCTAGACCTAGAGGACCAGAAGATCAGAAGGATGAGACGAGCATTGGACTCCTCAGATGTTGAGCTCGTGAAGCTTATGGTTATGGGAGAAGGACTCAATCTAGACGAGTCCTTAGCTTTGATTTACGCGGTGGAGAATTGTAGTAGTGAGGTTGTGAAGGCACTTCTTGAGCTTGGAGCAGCCGATGTGAACTATCCTGCGGGTCCCACAGGGAAAACTGCGCTTCACATCGCGGCAGAGATGGTCTCTCCTGACATGGTGGCTGTCTTACTCGATCACCATGCCGATCCAAACGTTCAGACAGTTGATGGTATCACTCCTCTTGACATCCTTAGAACCCTAACGTCTGATTTCTTGTTCAAGGGGGCAATTCCTGGATTGACTCACATTGAGCCAAATAAGCTCAGGCTTTGTCTCGAGCTGGTCCAGTCCGCGGCATTGGTGATATCACGCGAAGAAGGGAACAATAACAAGAACGATAACAACACCATGATCTACCCTAGGATGAAAGACGAACACACGAGCGGAAGCAATGGAGGAAGTAGTTTGGATTCAAGATTGGTTTATCTAAATCTTGGAGCTACAAATCGGGATCTTCCAGATGGACATAGCAATCAAAGGGAGGGAATGAGCCTGCATCATCACCATGACCCGTCTACACATCTAGATGTGTATAAGTGATCTACCCTAGGATGAAAGACGAACACACGAGCGGAAGCAATGGAGGAAGTAGTTTGGATTCAAGATTGGTTTATCTAAATCTTGGAGCTACAAATCGGGATCTTCCAGATGGACATAGCAATCAAAGGGAGGGAATGAGCCTGCATCATCACCATGACCCGTCAGCGATGTATCATCATCACCACCACCACTACTAGGATTTTTTTAGCCCATCATCTTTTTATTAAGATAAAACATATTCAATTATATGATCATTAATCTGTTGTTATGATATTTTTTCTCTGTGTATATATGGCTATGCGAACATGCCTCTTCGTTCCCTAAACGGTAATCCCTTGAAGAGTGGAAAGAGATGAGAAGAGAAGGAGAAAATGTTGAGTTATACGTTGACATATATAACATAGCCATATAAGGCTTTATTAATATACAGTTTTATCAGCGTAATTAAGGAGGCCTCGCTACATCCATAACTAAGGAAAATACAGTGGTTAGATTTACATTAATAATCAGAATTTATTTTAAAACCTAACAATGGATTTCCCCTACTATTTTACCTTTACAAATTTCCTTTTCTCTCTGGTACGTGTGAAGGAATTATAAACATATCTATTGTCGTGTAAGATAGAAACAAAAATACATTTCGCCATATATGCATACATGTATATATATATATATATATAAAAATATAAAGGTTCACAAAAAGAAAAGCACAAAAGGAAAAAGGAAACGAAAAAAGCCAATATATATGGAAGTGTCAATGTCACCTCCACAGTGTTGACCTCATGTACTCGATTCAACATATTAGTGTTTTTTTTTTTTTGAACTGGCCATACATATTAGTGGGTTCAAAAGTAAAACGATAGATAATCAGAATTTGTAATTTTGTAGTCAGTGAAAAAAATTAAAAAAATTGTAGTCAGTGTGAACAAAAATTTTCTGCGATTTGCGTAGAAGTGTACTTCTTGCTATTCGCCGTTCATGATAGAAAAGGCGTTTGACAAACAAAAGAAGAAAGAAAGTAAAGTAAAGGGGTGCTTTAGCCTTTAGCAAAAAAAAAAAAATGGGGTGATTTAGTAACAAAAAAAAATTAGCGGTACTCAAACAGTATCGCATACTGTATTCAAGAAGATGGTAAACAATATGAAAATTAATTAACGTAAAATATTACCAACTTGCCAATCACATTCATTGTTTATTATTTATCTTTTTAATTGCTGGTTAGGAGGAGTCTAATTTTCCAGGCGTAATAATAATATACTTAAAAACCTTCTACCAATATGTTTTAACGATTAGATCCGAAAAAAAAAAAATCTTAAATGGAATTTATTACTATATATAAACTTAAAAACTATTTTTGAAAAAGAAAACTTAAATATAGCAAGAAAGTTCGAATTCGATCAATAATCTTTTTTCTAGGTGTCGCTAGAAAAACAAACCAATACTTTGGGTGAAAATTTAATTGTAAAGAAGCTTCATGGATAATGAGATTTTATTAAGTTTAAGAGGACTATTCTACAAAATTGCGAAGTAAACCGTAAATATTTGCAACCTAGTCCTTTAAGTAAACTCTCGTCTTGACTTGGCGCCTGTCTTTTATTTTTTTGGGGTCAAAGACTTGGCCTGTCTAACATGTACAGAGTTGGGCAGAGTTAGTCATGGATCAGATTCGTCTCCGTCGCCTTCTCTGCCTGAGCGTCCCCGTCTTCCGACGCTGAACTACCTCCGTCGATGTCATTTTCCGGCGAATCGAGTTGCACGCATTCCGGAGCTTCGACGATGTCTTGCCTATCCTCCAGATCTTGATTCCTCCTCAAATTCTCTCCTCTGACGAGGTTCAACACGAATCCGTTGTGTGTCCTCCCCGTCTGAAGATAATCGCCTTCCGTGACCGTGATGCTGCGGGAAGATGAAGCAGCCTCGTTCGAATCGCTATCGGAGCCTCTAACTGTCGTCTGTTCGGGATCAACGGCGTCGAGATTCTGGACGTAGTCAGTGAACATCTGAGCAGACGTGGTCCTCATCAGTGGTCCACCAGATCTCGTCCAGTCTCCAGCTTCTGAGGAGTCTCCGTCGCTTCCTCCGTCGTGCAAATTGTTACAGTTGCTGGCTCTGTTATTCCTCCCGGACCCAACCACTACTTGCTGGTATATCGATGAAGCTTCTGCGAGCACATCATCATCGACGGATCCGGATGAGTTCTCACGCGCGATGCAGTTCCAGGATGGGATTCTCCTGGAGGCGTTGAATCTGGTGGTTCCGGCCAAAAGATGTTGAGATGAGGCGGAGGCAGCAGCGGCCCTTCGAGCGGTGCGTTTAAGGCGCCGCATGTGGTTAAGGACGGCGACGCACTCGTCGAGGGCGATTTCTATCCCGAAGTTCGCTTTGATGACTGCCAGTTTCTCCCAGGTGCATCTCCTTCCTTGGTTTGCCGCCTTTTGAATCTCTACATTGGATGGGTTCTGTATGATCTTCAAGTACTGAATCCGATGCACACAGAGCAAGAACACAGAAAATGATTGAAGAAACTCACACGAAGAGTTGGATTATAAGTTAAGGCATTCTCTAGTTCAAGATGGGATCGTGATTAAACCGTTGCAGCCATTGGGCTTTGCTTACCTGAGAAACAGTAGCGGGCATGACGATAGTGACATCGCCTTCCCATTCTTGAGCAAATAGTTGCGCTAATTCTCTCAGAGGAAGCCCGAGTTCCAGCACTTGATTACACCTATGCTTTACTTCCATCTCCGAAAGTTGAGCGAGCTTTGGAAAAACCAAGAGATTGAATTAGGCAACGATTCATAAGTTTGTTTATTACTTGTGGATTAAGTGAATGTGAACCGTACCTTTGCTGCAAATCGGCCTCCGCAAGCTCTCACAAACTCCTTCATCCTCAAGAAGGGTGCGATGTGAGGGTTGGCTTGACTCACAATGAAATGGTTAACATTGAAAAGCTCTTTGAGTTGTATCATTGGTAAGTCCATCTCCAAACTACCGTCCCTCCAGCGCCGAACCGATGCTCCTGTGCTCTCTTCAGGATCTAAGTTAAAAGGTGGGTGATAAGGAACAATCTCTCCAGTTCTGTCTTTGGCCATCAGTTCTTGAGCCTCAAAAAGACCTGGAAACGCACAAGATGCAGTCACTGCACTCCATATTACGACATGAGGCGAAGTCAGATAGTTGAGACATCTAGGCGGCTCGTGCTTCCTCGGTGATCAGACCGTTATCCCGAGAATCCGTCCTGTCATGTCGTAAGCTTCTTGGAATGTGAGGTTGTTGGTGAGATTCCTCAACTTCCATTGCAAATGCTGGATCTCATGGACTGCGCCTTGAGTCATAACCCGTTTCACAGTAGTGAAAATCCCTCCCATCTGATCAAAGAACTGCAACGCGTGCCAAGAGCCTTCTAAGAAGCTTTGTAACTCCGGCCATGACCTTGTCCCCACTACCGCGCACATTACAGACCCCACACTTGAACCGGCGATAATCCTCGGTAATATCTTATGTTCCACAAGCGTCTTTACCACACCAAGATGGAAAGCTCCAAGAGAAGCTCCTCCGCTTAGAAGCAGAGCCGTTCTTCCAAACGCGTGTCTCGTCTCGTGCATAAAAGATAGCTTCTCCTCCAGAGAAAGCTCTTCAGTGTCCGTATCACAAACCATCCTAAGCTGTGTAGAGACCTCATCGATATACTCTTTGATGAGTCTCGGCACTTGAAGCCTTCCCTTGTGAAGCTCAGGGTTACACATGTTACCGAGATTTCTCACGAGATCAGCTCTCATAAAGAAGATAATGTCTCTTAGAGATCCCTCGTGACGTCTATGCTTAAGCTCCTGGAGCTTATTCCTCACAAGCTCCACATCGAAAAGATCGGTCTCGTTCATCTTGGGAGTCTCTTTATCGAGCATCTTCGCGGCGTGAGACCATTCCTCGTAAGTCAATGCAGCTCTCATCATGTTCCTCCAGAATTTTCTCCTGTAAGCCATCTCAGCCTTTGCTTTTAAGCTCGTGTAGCGATTCAACATAAAGGCCATGGTTGTCACCATAGCTAGTATCCCTTGTGGATTCCTGGGATGTAACCAGGACACAAACGGTGATAGAAAAACCTTAGCTCCACCGAGGAAGCACGCGAGGAATCTGAACAGTTTGTGTCTCAATTTAGACATTGATTTGCAGAACAGGATCCGAAAGGCAATTGTTCTGCCGATTATAGACGTGGGTCCTATTGAGAACGGATCCACGTTTGCTTCGTTGCTTATATCCATTGTGTCTGACTCAGAGACCAGGACCTATTTATTCTTCGGTGTTGACGATCGATACAAATAAATGAAGCGTCTGCAAGACCAGTCAGAGAGATTGATATTTGAAATGGAAAGAAGATAAATCAAAAGATTGGATTTTTTTGACAGATGAAACCCATCAAGAACAGAACGAGAGATCGCAAATCCATCGAGGTTCCAACGCAACAACAAGAAACGGGAATGAAAGTGAGAAAGACAAAACAGCAAGTGTTGGGAGGCATTGGGATCCACGGTAAAAAGATTGGGAAAAAAAGATTCTGTTTCAGGGCAAGAACAGAGGAAATTAATTTAAGTGAATTCTCCTCAGATTCATTTGCTAGGAGACAAAAAAATGGCGATCTAATCTTTTGGACTTTCTTATTTTTGGGGAACAAAAATTCCCGAACAAGACAAATTGAAAAAGTAGAAAGATTAGTTTTCTTTTGCACAAATAGTCTCTGTTTTTAAAAGTCGCGCGAGTCGCGACGAACAATCAACATGTTGAATTCAAATATCTTTTGGTTCGTAGTAGATAATAAGTTCGGCATTATCCAACTTTATTTATCTCTAGACGCAGAGCGGCAATAATCGGTGCTATTATATAGTCCGGACTGAAGCCCGTAAATTAGGACTTTAAACCCGTAGGCAATCAGACTGAGTCGTATCCTCGTTGCCAAACAGACTAACACAAAGGACAAGGACCCAAAAAACAGATAAACCCATAAGAACAAGAACAATGGTAGTTCTTATAAGAACTCTTAATATATATTAAACAAATAAAAATTATTATAATAATGAATAAGATTCTTAAGAACTTAAGAAAAACACTCAAAAGTTTTTAAATAAGATACTTTCTTAAGTTTTTAAGAACCAATTCATTATTATAATAATTTTTATTTGTTTAATATATATTAAGAGTTCTTATAAGAACTATCATTGTTCTTGCTCTAATGATTTTCATAAGCAAAGGGAAATCTGCTTAGAAATTGAAACGAACCATTCGGATAAAAGGAAATACATAAAAACTAAGAAACAAAAGTAATCTGAAGTGAGACTTTAAATACAAGCATAAAATGTCTTTTGTCTCACTTTTTTTTTCCAGAGTTAGATACTTCAGCACAAAAGATTCAAAACTTAAGTTCCATAACACAAACTCATCTCATTCTTTTTTTTTGATAATCCAGTATCCGGCCATCAGAAGTGAACCGACTAGCCCACTGGGTTTCCCCTTGCCGAGAGCGGGCTGGTGTGGCCCTCCTAACCCCGAAGGGATGCTCAGCACTCTGGTGGTCTGGAGTAGAGGTAGTGGTTGGACAACCCCTCTACATGTTAATACCCAAGCCGAAGCCCAGACCCAACTGGCCACTACTTAGTGTTTGCAGCAAGGTGGAGTCGAACCCTGGTGTATTGGGAGTTTATACCCTCAGACCGAAATCCAACTACCACTAGCCCACCTTGTAGTGGTTCTCATTCTTCATCATCTTCGCTGTCTTTGCTCTTCTTCTTCTTGATAGAGCTGGTTTTTTATATAGCTTTACAATTAAGATACAATTCTTCTTTCAGTCTTGCGTCGTTTATTGTGACTATACATCAATAAGGTCTATTTTTGTGTGCGTGTAGAATATAGAGGTTTTGAGTCTCATGGATGCCAATAGAGGTTAGCTTTCATCAAGGGTACCAGTACCATAATTGGCTATTGTTTAGAACTCTGACCTTAAACTACACCAAGTTTTTAATAGATTTTTAAAACTTTGTTCTTGTGTAGACCCTCTGGACTGTCTTCTCCTGCAAACTGTCCATGACTATGATATAAATTCAATCCGAATAGCTACTGTCGTAGCTTTTTATTTTTTGGGGTTTTTCTTTGGATTATTTTGATCGTATAACCTATATTTTATTAGTAATTTGAAATCTATAACAAAATTTTTGAAAATTTTAAATATAACTTATAGTTTTACAAAATGACAGTTTAGTCCTTATTAATAACTAAAAATGAAAAAAATAATTTAAAACAGATTTAATTATTTTATTTTACAATATTATTTTCTATGTTCTTTTATATAATTTTTGCTCTAAAAACTTAACATATTTTTTTGCTAAAATTGTTACATATGAAATCTTTTGAAAAACAGATTGAAAATTTTAAAAACCACTTGCTGGATTTTCGAGGAAAGCTAGTTATTGTATATGATACTAGAACGACTACCATGGACAAAATCAAATAATTCGGAAACAAAAGATGAAGATATGAAGAAGCAAGCAGAGGTTTGCCAAAACTGTAGAGCATTAAATTGGGCCTCTTAACAAATTCACATATTCCCATTGACAAATCTATAAAGAAGCAGAAGAAACTCGATAACAATAATTTATGATTCAGCTGAAAATACATAAAACGAAAAAGAATAAGATGAGATGACAAGGAACAATCCATTTTGGCAGCTTCAAGCAGAGAATCCACTCAGAAGCAAGCATCGAAGAGACAGCAACAGCACATAGCAGCGAGACTGCAAAAGCATCACAAATTCATGAATTAATCATATCGTATACCACCAAGTAACGAGAAAAGATTGAGAAACAATATAATATGGTAATAACAACATTCAAGCATGAATTACACTAAGGATCTATCTACAATTGCCGAAGAGATGACTTACCATCCTTCTAGCATACCAGGACTGCGCTGCTGCTGAGGCGGTGGGTATTGCGATCCATACATAGGAGGAGGATAAGCTTGCTGAGGATAGCCCTGCGGCGGAGGATAACCTTGTCCTTCCGGAGGCTGATAACTTTCCTTCGGGTGAGAATATCCTTCCGGCGGATAACCTATTCAGAGATCAGTAGAGCAGAAGAAAAAAAACGAAGAGAGAAAATGAGATCAACCATATCAAAGATCAATAATACCTTGAGGAGGAGGAACACCGACTGGAGGTTGACTCATCCTACTTCTAGTTGTTCGTTTTCTCCTCCTCCTTCTTCTTCTTCTTCTTTTTTCTTCTCGAAAAACGCAATACAAGAAGAGAAAAAGCGCGTCTTATTTGTACTCTCAGTTGCTGACGTATTAGGGTAATCTTTTAAAACATGAAATTTGTAAAGGTTAATATCCCTATTAATTAAAAATAGCCACACTCAATTTTTTTTCTTTCAACAAAATAACTATTGCAGGATTTTTATTATTTTTGATAAGGTGCATTGCCCACTTGTCAGCAACCTTTTTAAACCCTTCCTAAAAGTTTTTGTGAATTTATGGAATACAACTATTTTTTCATTGACAACTTTACAAATTATTAAATTAGTGATGAACATTAGAAAACTGAAAGGGAACAAGGATTTAAATTTTGTGTGTTAAATTTCGAAAAAGGAACAAAATAAATTTTAATTTCGAAAAAGGAACAAAATAATTTTTTAAGGTAGATAATATCTAAAAATTAATTTTGATTTTTTTCCTTATATTAGTAGAAGATAAATTAACATTTAATAGTTACAAATATTGTAACAAATACTTTTTGAGTTAGAACCTATATAAAATCTCTTTCCTAATACAAAAAGTGTATGTTGACCAAAAAAGAAAAGTCTACTCATCACAATTTTGTAATTTGCTTAATGTTTCAATTATTCAATTTACATATTTTTGAGATGCAGCCAAATTTTATTTACAATATAATTTTATAATAGTTCTGACAGAACTGTTCTGTTATTTTTTCACACTCCCCTGTTTATGTGGGTCTAGTTCTCTGTTTAGTCAAGAAGTAAAAAGGTGGCTCTCATATTAATATTAATTTTTTCTCTCTGAAACCAAAATATATTTTTAGATGCCCAATATATAATTTAAAAAAACCTAAACAATACATAATTAAACCAAGTTTCATGATCAATAATAATAATACGTATTCTTTTTCTAAACGCTGCGATTAGCGTGAGGGACAAAAAAAAAAACACACACAATTAAACTCACACGCTGAAAATATCAGCGAGCAACTCCCTTATACTGTCGCTGCGTCTTCGCTTCAAGGCTTTCTATTTCTTGTTGTTTCTTAAAAAAAACGTGATTGGCGAGTAGAATTAACCGTAAACTGAATAAAGTAGGCAAGGATTGAAGGATGAGAGTGCCTAGGCAGTTAAAAACGCTACAAGATTAGTTGGAGAATTCAACCGCGGGATGAGATGATGGAATCACGGCATAGGATCCAGTACTGTCTCAATGGCATGTGCATCCATGGCCTTGGAGGATGCAGATCAAGTCCCAGCTTTGATGGCATTCTGTGAAAAGACGACACAAGTTAAAACAAGTTTGTTTTTTTAAAAAAGAGAGAGATAGGGGCTGAAATACATTTGTGGTCAAGAAAGATCATTTAATAGAATTCACACCTTTTCCCACTGAGGACTTCGCGAGCTGATGTAGTCAGAGAAGAAGCTGATATTCCTGAAAACACTGTCGTATAGTGAGGCAAAAGAATCTGACCTGCAATGTGTTCGTACAATGTCAGCATAACAGAGCATCCACATGAACGAACTTCATACCGACTTAAGAACAGCAAAGAGTTTCACCTATGCTTAAGAAATTGCTGCCAAGATTGGAGACAATTATAAATGGTTTCTTCTCAGGAATATTATCTTCTTCTAGTCGACTAATGGATACAGTATTGCTGCTTCTGTCTCCAAAAGCACCACCGTTCGAGGAACCGAGGCTCTTCTTTCCATAGTGTTCGATTTCAAACCAAACACCACAAGGGAATCTTTTGCGCCTCACAAGCCAAATCATAATCTCCGCATACGGTGTTGCGTGGATGACAGAGATGGCGAATTCAATCAACATACATATGGAGTTGATTGTAGTGCTCGTGATGGTGAAAAAGATGTAGAAAACTGAAGTTGTTGGCAAGAGAAGCAGAAGAGGAGTGAACAGAAGAGATCCCACTACGTGTTGCTTCACTGTGTAACCATAGCTGTCCAACCTTCCACGCAGAGGGTTCAATTTTCGTCCTCTGGAAGAACAAAGAATAATTCAATATAAGGAACTGAGATGAAAAATGCTTACTATTTTCCCCGGATTCAAGAAATTTAAAAGGAAAACAGATAAATCAGTGCATGTCTCCTGCTTTTACATTTTTAAGTACCCAAGATACCAATTCACCAGAGTACTAACGATCAGCTTAATGAATGAATGAACTCAAGCTAATTTAATAATCAAATTTACCTGAAAAGCCTCCACAAAGCTGCTAAAGCTTGAATTTGGTGAGAGTACACAAGTGTGATTGCCCAATGAAGAGCAGTTATATGAAGTGTTGCAAAAGTAATGGCATCTATGACAAACGCAGCAGATACTGTTGCACCAAATGTCATTCCCATGATGGCAATTACTCTTATTAAATGAAAGATGAAAGAAGCCATGAAGAACCAGAGAGTAGNTTGTAAAGAAGTAAAAAGGTGGCTCTCATATTAATATTAATTTTTTTCTCTGAAACCAAAATATATTTTTAGATGCCCAATATATAATTTTAAAAACCTAAACAATACATAATTAAACCAAGGAAAAGGGACTAGAAGGATGAATTTTTCTCCCAGTTTCATGATCAATAATAATAATACGTATTCTTTTTCTAAACGCTGCGATTAGCGTGAGGGACAAAAAAAAAACACACACAATTAAACTCAGACGCTGAAAATATCAGCGAGCAACTCCCTTATACTGTCGCTGCGTCTTCGCTTCAATGCTTTCTAGTTCTTGTTGTTTCTAAAAAAAACGTGATTGGCGAGTAGAATTAACCGTAAACTGAATAAAGTAGGCAAGGATTGAAGGTTGAGAGTGCCTAGGCAGTTAAAAACGCTACAAGATTAGTTGGAGAATTCAACCGCGGGATGAGATGATGGAATCACGGCATAGGATCCAGTACTGTCTCAATGGCATGTGCATCCATGGCCTTGGAGGATGCAGATCAAGTCCCAGCTTTGATGGCATTCTGTGAAAAGACGACACAAGTTAAAACAAATTTTTTTTTTTAAAAAAGAGAGAGATAGGGGATGAAATAAATTTGTGGTCAAGAAAGATCATTTCATAAAATTCACACCTTTTCCCACTGAGGACTCCGCGAGCTGATGTAGTCAGAGAAGAAGCTGATATTCCTGAAAACACTGTCGTATAGTGAGGCAAAAGAATCTGACCTGCAATGTGTTCGTACAATGTCAGCATAACAGAGCATCCACATGAACGAACTTCATACCGACTTAAGAACAGCAAAGAGTTTCACCTATGCTTAAGAAATTGCTGCCAAGATTGGAGACAATTATAAATGGTTTCTTCTCAGGAATATTATCTTCTTCTAGTCGACTAATGGATACAGTATTGCTGCTTCTGTCTCCAAAAGCACCACCGTTCGAGGAACCGAGGCTCTTCTTTCCATAGTGTTCGATTTCAAACCAAACACCACAAGGGAATCTTTTGCGCCTCACAAGCCAAATCATAATCTCCGCATACGGTGTTGCATGGATGACAGAGATGGCGAATTCAATCAACATACATATGGAGTTGATCGTAGTGCTAGTGATGGTGAAAAAGATGTAGAAAACTGAAGTTGTTGGCAAGAGAAGCAGAAGAGGAGTGAACAGAAGAGATCCCACTACGTGTTGCTTCACTGTGTAACCATAGCTGTCCAACCTTCCACGCAGAGGGTTCAATTTTCGTCCTCTGGAAGAACAAAGAATAATTCAATATAAGGAACTGAGATGAAAAATGCTTACTATTTTCCCCGGATTCAAGAAATTTAAAAGGAAAACAGATAAATCAGTGCATGTCTCCTGCTTTTACATTTTTAAGTACCCAAGATACCAATTCACCAGAGTACTAATTATCAGCTTAATGAATGAATGAACTCAGCTAATTTAATAATCAAATTTACCTGAAAAGCCTCCACAAAGCTGCTAAAGCTTGAATTTGGTGAGAGTACACAAGTGTGATTGCCCAATGAAGAGCAGTTATATGAAGTGTTGCAAAAGTAATGGCATCTATGACAAATGCAGCAGATACTGTTGCACCAAATGTCATTCCCATGATGGCAATTACTCTTATTAAATAAAAGATGAAAGAAGCCATGAAGAACCAGAGAGTAGACCATATCTGGATTCCATTAAGAGAAACCATCCCTAAAACTCCAGCCAATTCTGTGTTTAGCTTAAACCCCGCTGGGACTCCCATCAACCACACACAACCCGATCGCAAAATATCGTTTGTAAACTCCTTTGCAAAGTTGACTATCCACGAGCAGACAGATCCGGTGTTAAACAATAGACCTAGACCAATCAAGTTCCCCAAAACAAGATCAACAGCCATGGCCGACCACGTAGAATGTCTTTGAAGTGCAGCTTTCTCTGCATGTTCCACACAGGATATGGACCTTGTGAAACCCAGAAGAATTGTCATAAATCGATAAGCACATACAAAAAAATCATGACCACATCAGAGACACATAAAATGCAACGATCTATGTTAACACGTGTGCAGAAATCTCAACATAATCTAGCTATACAGTTGTGTGAAACTTGTCAGAAAAATGAGAAAAGCATTCCAGCAATAAGTAGGTAGGAAGTAAAAAAGTATACAGATGCAAATTTGAGCCAAGGGCAAACAGGAAAAGTTGAAGAATGAAAATTTGGGTATCTGATTGAACTTACGTCATGTCATTCTCTTGAAGGAAGATTGGCCAATATAAGATCTGACAACTGCGTACTCTGAAGTTGATCCATGTATTCTTGAATACCCTCCTTGATGCTATATGCACCCATGAGAAAATCGGAAAACTTGAAAGTACATAAAAGAACTGGATGAGGCTATAATACAGACTTGATAAAGAGCTCAAAATTGTGGCGAGTAACCACCATGTCAAAGAAGATATCCTGAAAAGTAAGATGCAAGCAGTTTAGAACAGCTAACATGCAAAGATAAAGGAAAAATTGAACAAGCACAGTAAAATCTCTCGAGAGCTTACAAGTAACTAATAGAAAAGTTCCGGGAAGAAGTATCCAGCTGCGTGGTTAGCCTCTTATAGGCAATCTTGGCAGATGAGGCGCAATTTATGGAAAGAATCACAGTTTCCTGCTAACATAAAGAATAAGATAATATTAGCAACAAGTCGAGAAAGTAAAAGGACAACAAAAAGAGAAGCCTTTTGGAAACTACTCAACCATTTCACTCAGAGGTCGCCTCTTGTGAAGATCATCAACCCACTTGGGTTTCTTAAGAGGAGCTTTTGTCTGAGGAGAAGAATTCCAAAAGCTTAACGAGAAATGGTGAGAACCAAACACTGGTGTGTCATAGACTATAACCTTACATGTCAGTGCTTTTAGAGTCAAGAATGACAGTGCATAGATTAAAAAATTAAAAAGAATAATACAGGAGAAAGACATCATGACTTACATACGTGTACATCACATTGAGATACAATATCCCCATTCCAATGTATATGATGCAATCTAGAACTTGAATCGAACTCCATAATTCCACGCTCTGAAGAATCATGCACCATATGAATCCAGTGATTGCTCACAGAATCTTTCCTGAAATCCTCTAATAAGCCATCAACCCCATGACAACCACAGCTTAGGCCACTATATCTGGAAAGATTACCATAAGCTCCGGCCTCACTGCACACATCTTTGTCTGTTGTAATCTTGGATGAGTTTCCATTAGCATTACGGCATATATCATAACGACCAAGAAGCGTAAATGCTGCTTTCTCCCGCAGACTCGAGGGCATCTTCTCATTTGTTTCATGGAGTACCTCCTGTTAGAAATCACAAAGGAAAAATGCAGCATACACTGTTTATCAAAATGGTAGAGACAAGGGTAGGTAAAAAAAAATCAGGAAACAGAGGAAAATTTTGAAGTGGAGTTATTATTACTTGGAGCCTAGATCCGCCATTGGACAAGGAGCTTTCATCAGAGATGAAGGCTACAACAACGTCAAGACAAGAAGATGAACGGCACACGAACCACCCAAACAATAGACTGTAAGTCAAATCATCAGTTGATTCGAGCTGCTTAGGCAACCAAATCCTACATTTTCTCTTCATTTCAGCTCTCTGCTCACAATTCCCAAAACACCCCCTACAAAACCCTAATCTTTGATCGAAATTATCGACAACAATCCAAAACCCTACAAAATTCTAAGAACTTGAGGGGGAATTTCGGATTCCGCCGGGAGGGGGAAGGAGATCTCCGAACGCAGACTTGACGCGTGAAGTTGTATTTCATTCCATGGATTGGATCGAGATTAGGTCACGAATACGACAAACGACAAGGAAAATGCCGGAATCCAGAAAGAGAGAAAGTGCGGTCGGAGAAGAAGATGAAGAGAAGCAAGTGTGTAAATGAGAGATCTTTGGGTTTTTTAAAGCTTTCCTCTTTCTCTTTTCCAATAAATATGCACGAAATCATATGCCAAATATTAGTATTATCATATGCTATTGTGCTTATAAATCACCCGTGAAATCTTACTCAAATTTATTGTGCTTACCGCATAATTTGATGCAAATCAACCTTTTTTGCGTAAGGTTATATAGCAATTTCACCCCAAAAGATTACTATTTCTTTCCTTTTTACAGTTCATGATTTTAATGCGTTATGTATTATTATTATTACACAAACCAATATGAGTGTCTTGATTTCAAAAATGGGTGAAAAAGAAAGAAAAATGTTTATTACCAAGGTGACTGACTAACTGATTTGATCTGTAACTTGTATCAGCACTAGATCTTAAACCTCGCTTATTAGTCAATACAGATTATATATACTATTCAACAATATCCGAGAGAAAATCTGTTCTGTCTTGTTGCTTCTTCCTCCTACGAGCGTCATCAAGCTTGCTAGAGTAGGTTCCAAGCGCTTCTGTGATGGCTTTAGGCAACCAGAAGCCAGGCCGCTCAAGAAACGGTGCTCGGTCAATAACCAATGGTTCTCTCAAGGTTACATCAATCCCCTGATACGTCCACAATGCTAATGTTGCTTCTCCTTTGAGACCAAGCGAGAACCATCCAAGACCAGCCACTGCGACGTCGATGCTTTTCACCTCCCAGCTACTTCCTGTCACCTGAATCTCCTTCTCTTCCCAGTCTCCTAACTCACACGCTCTCTTCTCTCCGATTGGTGGCTATTTAATACAGAAATAAAAGGGTTTCTCGTTACAATATATTCTGATGTTTGTGGAGATGAGGAAACAAGCTTTACTTACCTGCAGCCGTAAACCGGAATGGCCCTTGAATATTTCCTCGGCGTTCTCTGTTTTTCCTAGATGCAATGAAACACTATGCGATGCCCATATTGTTATGTATATTGTTTCCACTGAAGCACGAACGAGGTCTAGCCTGACCAGGCCACCAATGTGAACAGATTGTCCTGCCTACAACCAAAGATTCAGCAGAATCAGCTTACTTCTCGGAACATACTTGATACTATGCATTGAAGCTGCTAAACAGTTGCTACCTTGAATCAATTTTCGGTACTGGTTGCTACTATAAAGGTTAGAAAAAACTGTTTATATAAGAGTAAAGAGAGTGCTTGCCTTGACTCTGTAAGACCGAGGTTGAAGCTCCTTCCTTATCTCTACCATTTTCCGCTCCTCTGAATTCAATCTCAGGGACATAATGTAAGGATGCAAAAGTCCGGGAGTGTCATACATCTTTGCCTTTGCAGACAATACTCCACCAATTCTCATTATTCCAAGAGTTGTTCCAGGAACCGGAGCTTCCGTGAGCCTTGTGACCTTTGCACCGTCTTTCTTGGAGAATGCATTGATCAAAGTAGATTTCCCGGCATTTTGGGCTCCAATAACCCACACGTTTCCTCGTGGACCAGCCAATTCTTTAATGTAAGCTAATAGATTTTTAATACCAAGATCTTTCCGAGCACTAACCATATATACTCCACTCAGTTTTGGCGCTCCTCCAGCCTTGGCACGGTGGCGCACCCATCGGTCTAACCGAGCTGGTGAAATCTGTGTAGGGAGTAAGTCTACTTTTGTTGCAACTAGCACTAGTTTTGGGAGGTTTTTGCCAACCTTAGGATCATTCTCAGCTCTCTGAAGCGCTTTGAACATAGACTTGGCCGCTCGTTTGGGAAACGAACCATCAAAGTCGACACAATCTACAACCATGACTACAACTGTAGTACTGGATTTACTACTCATCGGTTTGATCAGCCTAGTTGAGATCATCCTATCGAAATCGAAATCGGGCAAGAGGTTTTCAGCAGCCTGATTCTTTACTTGGCCATAATTTCTAAGAGAATGGCAACGAGCACACACCGTCACATCTTCATCATCCTTGTCTTTCTTTGCCTCCTCTCTAGCTAACTTCTTCCTCTCTGATTTTGAAACCCGTTTCTTCTTCTCCATCTCCTCTGTGACGTTACCATATCCAACACCAGCCGGAGCAAAACCATCCAATACAACATCATTTTCTTCCTCCTTCTCTTCCCACTCATCTGATTCCCAGTCATACTCGTTCTCACTTTCAGAGTTGCTACCCTCTATTGCATTCTTGATCTCATCATCCATTTCATCATCTTCCTCCTCCTCCTCCTCCTCCTCGTCTTGATCATCATCATCATCAACACCATCAACCATTTCAAACCCATCAAGTTCATCTCCAGTCTCATCTTCCTCCTCTTCCAAGTTCTTTGCAGCGACCTTTCTCTTTTGATAATATCCGGGTAAATCTGGATCATTTTCCTGCATAAAAATCCCACAACCTGGACAAATAAGTTTCCCATACTCCTCGTCTTCATCTCTTCCTTCGCTCATGATAAGTTTCTTCGCTTTTTTCGGAAAAATTGTCCCTTTAACACTCTCCACGCTTTGAACAACTTGTTCTTTCTTCACAGCTAAGCACTTAACCGATACTGCACATTTCTTCTTCTTCGTCTCACTCAACCCTATTGAAAAAGTTGAGTTTTTCCTCAGACACTCATCACGACAACGAGAAAATTCTTCCGAATTTCAACAAAAAAAAGAGAGAAATTTACCTGAGAAAAATGGAGCTTCGGGTCTGGGTATTAACCGGTTGACGCGAAAGCTTCCGTCTTCAAGCTTTGGTTTTACTCTGCAAATAGTCACTGTACTTGAAATCAAAACCACCATTTCGTTTGAGCGTAACACTACGGAATTGGGTTGTAATCAGGTCGCGCGGAAAATTTGCCGGGATAAGCAATTCCGCCGGAAGGATAGTCAGATTCTCTGACTGACTCAGAGTGAAATAAACGCAGCGTTTTGACTCGAAATTCTTCACTCTAAAGTCTAAACCCTACAGATAATGACGTAAATACCCTTCAAATTATCATATGCTTTTTTTAGATTACGAATCACCCCAATAAGTAAGTTAGTCTCGTATAGAATCAAATTTGGTTTTGTTTACGGGAAATGAGAATGAAGGAGAGTTTCAAGTAGCTAGCTATATACGTGGAGGACATCAAAGACTCAAATTTTAAAAACAGAGCCTCAAGATAAGGTTGTGGAAGACCCATCACGCGGACAAGAACTGAGCTTAAACCCCGTTTGATATTTTTGTCGGAGCTCCGGCGAACAAAAATGGCGGCAAAGATTACAGGGGGAGGCTGTTCATGGCGGCGCTTTTCAAGAAATTTGGACAAGAGAAAAACAACTCGATTTCTTCTCTGCTCTGTTCGATCCTCTCATTCCATGGATGACATGGACACCGTCTACAAGCAATTGGGTATTCTCTCTTTCTCTCTCGTATTCATCTAGAGATAGTCATTGAAGCTGATGAGTTTTTAGGTAAGGAAAAATAGTAAATTTGGAACTGGGTTCTTCGAATTTGTTCTTTCTTCAGATAAAGTTGGGAGCTTTAAGTTTTTTGAAAAGGGTTTTGTTTGTGAGTTTTGCTTTTGGTTTGTTGTTATTTGTGTGAAACCTTGTTTTAAACTTGCCTCAGGACTGTTTTCGCTAAAGAAGAAGATCAAAGATGTTGTTCTTAAGGCCGAGATGTTAGCACCAAATGCTCTTGAACTCGAAGAAGAGCAATGGATAAAGCAAGAAGAAACAATGCGTTACTATGACTTGTGGGATGATCCAGCCAAATCCGATGAGATTCTTCTCAAATTAGCTGATCGTGCCAAAGCAGTTGATTCTCTCAAAGACCTCAAATACAAGGTTCTACGGTACTCAAAACAAATCTTCTTCTTTTTTGCTTTTTCTTTCACTAGACATTTAGCTCTTTGAATGTGTTTGTTAATTAGGCGGAAGAAGCTAAGCTAATCATACAATTGGGTGAGATGGATGCTATAGATTACAGTCTCTTTGAGCAAGCTTACGATTCATCCCTCGATGTAAGCAGATCTTTGCATCACTATGAGATGTCTAAGCTTCTTAGTGATCAATACGACGCTGAAGGTGCTTGTATGGTTATCAAATCCGGATCCCAAGACACAAAATCTCAGGTCAATTTCACCATTCTCAAGACGCTTCGTGTCTCTTGGTTTCTATATGTTCTTATAACATTTTGAGGATTTGCAGATATGGACAGAGCAAATTGTAAGCATGTACATCAAATGGGCAGAAAAGCTAGGCCAAAATGCAAGGGTGGCTGAGAAATGCAGCTTCTTGAGCAATAAAAGTAGCGTATATTCAGCCACAATAGAGTTTGAATTCGAGTTTGCTTACGGTTATCTCTTAGGTGAGCGAGGCGTGCACCGCCTTATCACAAGTTCCACTTCTAAAGAGGTATACATTATAAGTTAACNCCCCGTTTGATATTTTAGTCGGAGCTCCGGCGAACAAAAATGGCGGCAAAGATTACAGGGGGAGGCTGTTCATGGCGGCGCTTTTCAAGAAATTTGGACAAGAGAAAAACAACTCGGTTTCTTCTCTGCTCTGTTCGATCCTCTCATTCCATGGATGACATGGACGCCGTCTATAAGCAATTGGGTATTCTCTCTTTCTCTCTCGTATTCATCTAGAGATAGCCATTGAAGCTGATGAGTTTTTAGGTAAGGAAAAATAGTAAATTTGGAACTGGGTTCTTCGAATTTGTTCTTTCTTCAGATAAAGTTGGGAGCTTTTTGAGAAGGTTTTTTTTGGGTGAGTTTTCCTTTGGTTTGTTGTTATTTGTGTGAAATCTTGTTTTAAATTTGCCTCAGGACTGTTTTCGCTAAAGAAGAAGATCAAAGATGTTGTTCTTAAGGCCGAGATGTTAGCACCAAATGCTCTTGAACTCGAAGAAGAGCAATGGATAAAGCAAGAAGAAACAATGCGTTACTATGACTTATGGGATGATCCAGCCAAATCCGATGAGATTCTTCTCAAATTAGCTGATCGTGCCAAAGCAGTTGATTCTCTCAAAAACCTCAAATACAAGGTTCTTTTACTCTTTGCTCAAAACAAATCTTGTTTTTTTTTGCTTTTTCTTTCACTAGACATTTAGCTTTGAATGTGTTTGTTAATTAGGCGGAAGAAGCTAAGCTAATCATACAATTGGGTGAGATGGATGCTATAGATTACAGTCTCTTTGAGCAAGCTTACGATTCATCCCTCGATGTAAGCAGATCTTTGCATCACTATGAGATGTCTAAGCTTCTTAGTGATCAATACGACGCTGAAGGTGCTTGTATGGTTATCAAATCCGGATCTCAAGACACAAAATCTCAGGTCAGTTTTTTCACCATTCTCAAGACGCTTCGTGTCTCTTGCTTTCTATATGTTCTTATAACATTTTTGAGGATTTGCAGATATGGACAGAGCAAATTGTAAGCATGTACATCAAATGGGCAGAAAAGCTAGGCCAAAATGCAAGGGTGGCTGAGAAATGCAGCTTGTTGAGCAATAAAAGTGGCGTATGTTCAGCCACAATAGAGTTTGAATTCGAGTTTGCTTACGGTTATCTCTTAGGTGAGCGAGGCGTGCACCGCCTTATCACAAGTTCCACTTCTAAAGAGGTATACATTATAAGTTAACTAACTCCACTTCTCATAATTAATCACTTCATTGTCGATTTTCTTCCCCCTCCCCTCTAAAGAAAACTAATCACTTCTTTGCGATAGGTATGTTCAGCCTCTGTAGAGATCATACCGTTATTCTTGAGAGCATCTCCTGATTTTGAGGTAAAGGACGATGATTTGATTGTATCGTATCCTGCAAAAGAGAATCACAAATTAGATGAGAAGATTGTTCGTGTTCAACATCTTCCGAGTGGCATAACCGTGGAATCTTCAGGTATTCTTGAGTTGTATTACACTTTGGTTTACTGCGTTTTATGCAGATTATTATAAGATGGGATTTTTGATGCAGGAGATAGAAACCGGTTTGCAAATAGGATCAAAGCTCTAAACCGGTTAAAGGCGAAGTTGCTTGTGATAGCAAAAGAGCAAAAGATTTCAGATGTAAATGAAATCAACAGCAAGAACATTGTGGAACCATGTAAAGTAGAAGAAACCAGGAGTTATGTCTCCAAGGGTCGGAAGATGGTGGTTGATTTGAAAACCGGTTTAGAGATTCTGGACCTGAAATCGGTTTTGGATGGGAACATCGAGCCACTCCTTGGAGCTCATATTGGCATGAGAAGATCAATTGATGCGATTTAATCTTTAATTATTCGTTTATTGTTTAGTGAAAGCTTTGAACCGAGATTTCTTCAATATAATTCGAAACGGTTTACGAAGTAAAGCCAGAACCACTAAACTCTTGGTTTGTATGGTCAGACATAGCTGATGCAAACGTTGTGGAGTAATTGATTAGCCTATTGTTGTTATAAGTAGTAAATTAATTTTTGGGTTTGGCAGAAAACTTTTCTATATGTGTAGTAGCGTTTGGCAGAAACTTTAATTAGCAGTTCTCTCTCCTAGTCCTCTGATTAAGCAACTTTAATTAGTTTCACGTTACACAATACCCGATTATTTCGTCAGTTTGCACAATAATTTTAATGCAATTCTTCCACCATCCTTTCAGCAATAGACTAAAAAGCTCGTGGAACGTATGGTAAGAAATCTAATTTATTGTTTACTAAAAATATCTACGAGCATTTAAGTATTTTGGATTTAATAAGATTATTAGCAATCTTAGGCAGATTTGATGGCTTTTTATTGATTGTATCACTTGGTTAGTTGATTTTGCAATATTTGAAATAGTTAATTTTATTAAAAAAAAAGTAATGATGGTTTGACGATAGTATCATTTTTCATACTTTGGTTCGTATAATTTCAGGCTATACTTTTTTTTGAAAAGTTTTTTTTTTTAAGCACGCTTAACTGGAAATTTTGATAGGGTTTGGTGTATCAATACTGATATAATTGCCCCTATTTCAGGCTAAACTTTAATGCATGCAATTGATAAAAATATCCGGAGTTTTATAAATTTGAAGTATTAGTATGGGTTTTGACGTGAGATAAACTCATCAAAAGATTCAGGTTATGCTAAATTGTTAATCATGTTAATTCATTTTTGGATGTAAATATGATATTATTTATTCATATTTTTTCCATGAGAAGAAAATATTTGCTGTAAAAAAAAAAAAAAAAAAAAGAGAAGAAAATATCTAAATGTTTTTTTATTTTTTATTTAATAGGAAGAAAATAAGAAGAAAGGCCAACTGACAAACGACTCCGTCACCATTTTCCTTTCAAACGCTTTCAGTTTCAACTTCGTCTCCCTCCCACCATCTCTATATACACTCCCTCACATGGATTCTTAGTGTATATCTTCTTCTTCGCCTTTGGTGACATTCTCCCATCCATGGCGGGTCTCTTGTGGTCATCCTCAAAACCCACTGTGTCTTCTTCTTCTTCTTCTTCTTCTTCCACATCATCACCATCTTCCTCGCGTCTTCTATTGCTCGTGACCCTTCTTCCTCTCTCCCTCGCCTGCATCGCCTTCGTTCTCCAATGGCGTGGCGGACTCGACGACCCGGTTACGCATTGGTCTACGGATCATCACGAGTTCCCCGGAATGGCCACAATCCACGAGAAACGGTCCTTGCGTCGCTCAGGTTCTGATTCTGGCTGCGTCGATCTTCTAGGTCAGAGCCGTGCCCCTTCGTTCCCCTATTTCCGGGACTGGAAATTCGATTACCAGTCGGATCTGAAACCCAAGGTGAGTGACGCGCCATGTGATCCAATTTGGGTTTCCTGATTTCATGTTGAACTGCTATCATTTGATTTGATTCTTCTTCATATCTTTGATTGCCATGTATTGTTGATCCTTGTTATGGGTCTCTGGCCTGAGATTTGATTTGTGTCCTGTGGGAAAAGTTGTGATTTTTTTTCTAATAAAATTTTGGGGTTTATGAAATGGTTAAAAACTTGTGACTCTCTACAATTTTGTGTGTTTCGTGTTTGCGATATTCTCATGCTAGATATGCATTACAACAAGCACTTCCGCCGGGTTGGAGCAAACACTGCCATGGATTTTCTTTCACAAAGTTATTGGAGTTTCAACATTTTATCTGTTTGTTGAGGGGAAGGCTGCATCCCCAAACGTGTCTCGGGTTTTGGAGACCATCCCTGTATGCTCTCGAGCTTTTCCCTTATCCTTTAGTTCGCGATTTAACAGTTTTCTTCTTCGTCTCTTCTTCTCGCTAATGCGATTTCTTTTGCAGGGTGTAAAAGTTATACACAGGACAAAAGAATTAGAAGAGCAGCAAGCTAAAAGGTATTCTGGCGTGCATCTATGTGAATATCTCTTCTCTTTCCTTGAGTGTAGAAAAGTTCTGATTTTGTGGGTTAGAATGGTCTAGAATCCATGGATTGACATCGATTTCTTTCCGGATAGAAAAGATTAGTAATGGAGATGATGTGCTCGCATTGTGATTGTTGTTGTCACTCTTCTAAAATGATTGCTGGGACTTCTGTACCTCTGTTTAGATCTATAAATCCACTAATGTGGTATTTCATTTCCTTTTGGTTTACAGCCGGATATGGAACGAGACTTGGTTGTCGAGCTTCTTCTACAAACCTTGTAACTATGAATTATTCGTGAAACAGTCCTTGAACATGGAAATGGCAATCACCATGGCTCAGGTAACCTGTGAAAGATGATAGCTTATGGAGTGCAGCCATGGCTCAGATTCACAGTCCTTAAACTCTCTCTCTCTCTCTCTCTCTCACGCCACATGTTTGTGTTATGCGGTGTGTTTAGGATGCTGGTATGGAGTGGATAATTCATCTTGACACCGACGAGCTTATACATCCTTCTGGAACCCCTGAATATTCTTTACGGAATTTGCTGGGAAATATCTCTTCAGACGTGGATTCAGTTGTCTTTCCAAATTATGTGAGTCTTACAGGGAGATTAAGGATTTTTATTTTTATACTGAAAATTGCTTCTTCTGGCTTCATTTTTCACTGTCCTTGTTTCAGGAGAGCAGCGTTGAACGAGATGACATCAAGGAACCCTTCAGCGAGGTACATAATTTATCATCTTCTGTGTTTATTTGCTTCTTAGTAACCATCTGAAGCTATCATGCCCCCATGAGAATTTTGATCACATGATTGTTGTACCCACCATTGGTACATGCTTAGCTTTATAGATCTAAAACTAGATTTTTCTTTTTGTACTTCCGGTTTATATTGTAGGTATCGATGTTCAAGAAGAATTATGACCATCTTCCGAGAGATGTTTACTTCGGAAGCTATAAAGAGGCCACTCGTGGAAATCCAAACTATTTCCTAACCTATGGAAATGGAAAAGCTGCTGCCCGTGTTCAGGACCATCTTCGTCCCAATGGTGCTCATCGATGGCACAACTACAGGAAGACTCCATAGTATGGTCTTTTCTCGTTTGCTTACACAACTTGTCTATCATTTGAATCTTTGTATCTGTCATCGCTTTCCCCTGCATCTAATATGCTAGATTCTAGTGCGGTTTCTTCATTAGAAGCTACTTTTGCATTGTAATGCGACGTGGACTTGCCTGAGCCTGTCGATTTCAATCGTTTATGGTTGAGTGCTGAGTGCTGACTATATATTATGGTTGACACATGGCATCTGTTTTGACAGCGAGGTCAAAGTAGAAGAAGGTGCCGTGCTGCACTACACTTATCCCAAATTTTCAGATCTTACTTCAAGACGTGATCGTTGTGGATGCAAGCCCACTAAGGTGGATGTGAAGAGATGTTTCATGTTGGAGTTTGACAGAGCTGTGAGTGGGGAATTGATACTTGTTTTCCTTTATATATTTCTGCTTACTATTCTGAAAGTATACAAGTCACACCTCTTGGCCATTATCTTTTGTTCAGGCATTTATCATTGCTTCAACCGCGAGTTCAGAGGAAATGCTTCAATGGTATCCATCTCGACTCAAAGATAATCGCTACTCTTCATCCCATTTTGTCCCTGCTGCATTCTAAAAAGCTCCACCAATACAACAGGTACAGGGAAAAAGTTGTGTGGACGGATGAAAAATTGAAGTTGAAACTCCTTAGGAAAGGGATTCTGACCCGAATTTATGCCCCAATGGTTAGTTACCACAAACCAAAACCTTGTTCTTTATTTGACATGATCCGATCAAATGCTTGGTTTTCCACAAGCTGACATCTTTTACAGGTTATAATCCAAGAGTTAAGAGAGGCAGGTGTTTTCAGCTCCGTGGTAACCTCAGCTTACATGTCTCTCTCAAAAGATGGGAACAACTCTTCAAACACATTAAGCATTACCCGAGAATCATCCCAGGCAGCTGGTAGGAGGAAGGTTTTGGAATCCCATCTTGATCTTGACAGTGAATCTCTAGCATCAGCAATACCACCGCAATCGCCCCCAGACTCTGAATAGTGTTTTTTTTCTATACAAAGAGTGGGATTATTTAGAATGATTTCACAGTTTTTGAACATGAGCTCTGGTGTACATTGCGGAAAGTTTTTCGTTTAGATTATACACACAGATGGTTCTACAGATGAATAGGGGGGTTAGAATATCAGCAGGCCACTATTTTATGTAATATGCAGAATACTTGATCATGTTGATTCTATTACTTCAAATACAAATTGATCTTGATTTGATTACAGTTGGTGCCTTCAGGGTTCTGAGTTACTCAGCTGATGTTTGAATCCCCAAAGTTTACAGATTCGTCCTGATCTGACTACGTTCTAGGAATTTAAGTAAAGTTTCATCTTGGGGAAATAAGAAGAAAGTAAAGTTTTCATCTGTGCTTGGGGGGTGAGAGCAGGAGCAACAACCTTAAAGAAGAGACTTATGTAAAAATTAGTAGCAGCCACTGATAAGAATCCTCATGACATAGTGGTTGGTGCTAAGTTTGTGGCCGATCAGTTTCACTTGTGTACTAGTTATTAGCTTTGCTTTAGTTTGAGTTTGAATCCTCTAATGGCTCACCTGTGGAATTTTTTTGTCTTTTTGTTTGGGTTTGAGTTTCTTCTCATCACCCGCTTCTTTCGCACGAGAAAGTTGCTGATGTTCTCAGAATCTCAGGTATTCATTTTATACAAATTTACAGTTACTTTTTTAGATTTTATCTAAGCCTATATAAGCTTAGGTCATTAGAGAGATGATGATGTTTCAGAGTTGACAGAAAAACATAAGAAAATATGTTGGGTCTGGCGAAGTTATACGTATGATTTACTCTTCCTGCATTTATTTATTTATTTTCTTCTAGACTTCTCTTTCACACTTTGATAATAAAAAAATTATATCCGAGTAAAGTTTTCACATAAACTAAACTTATGGGGGTTTTTTTAATAACTCTGATTTTTTTGGGGACAAATCGAAAGTTTTCTCAAACTCTAGATACGGTATTGGCAAAGTCCTAGTTGGGCTTGTGACGCGTGCGGTGCTTTGAATGCTACTACATACAGACTTGAGCTTTAGCGAAGGATAATAAAGAGGCCCATTTCAATTATAACAAATAAGAGATTTGTCCCACATCGGTTATGTTGTTAGAAGAAGCTGCGTTTATATAGGGTTAGAGTCGGGTTAGAGTCGGCCATTTGATTGTCTCTCCGGAGACATCCGAGGTTTATCCCGGCAAGATTGGCAGCACGGGTGCCCCTCTCCGCTTGAACCGTTGCACCACCGATTCGTGTCGAAGGTCCACGGCTCCGGCGGGGAGGGGCNAAAGTAGAAGAAGGTGCCGTGCTGCACTACACTTATCCCAGATTTTCAGATCTTACTTCAAGACGTGATCGTTGTGGTTGCAAGCCCACTAAGGTGGATGTGAAGAGATGTTTCATGTTGGAGTTTGACAGAGCTGTGAGTGGGAATTGATACTTGTTTTCCTTTATATATTTCTGCTTACTATTCTGAAAGCATACAAGTCACACCTCTTGGCCATTATCTTTTGTTCAGGCATTTATCATTGCTTCAACCGCGAGTCCAGAGGAAATGCTTCAATGGTATCCATCTCGACTCAAAGATAATCGCTACTCTTCATCCCGTTTTGTCCCTGCTGCATTCTAATAAGCTCCACCAATACAACAGGTACAGAGAAAAAGTTGTGTGGACGGATGAAAAATTGAAGTTGAAACTCCTTAGAAAGGGGATTCTGACCCGAATTTATGCCCCAATGGTTAGTTACCACAAACCAAAACCTTGTTCTTTATTTGACATGATACCGATCATATGCTTGGTTTTCCACAAAACTATCATCTTTTACAGGTTATAATCCAAGAGTTAAGAGAGGCAGGTGTTTTCAGCTCCGTTGTAACCTCAGCTCACATGTCTCTCTCAAAAGATGGGAACAACTCTTCAAACACATTAAGCATTACCCGAGAATCATCTCAGGCAGCTGTTAGGAGGAAGGTTTTGGAATCCCATCTTGATCTTGACAGTGAATCTCTAGCATCAGCAATACCACCGCAATCGCCTCCAGACTCTGAATAGTGTTTTTTTTTTTCTATACAAAGAGTGGGATTTTTTAGAATGATTTCACAGTTTTTGAACATGAGCTCTGGTGTACATTTCGGAAAGTTTTTCGTTTAGGTTATACACACAGATGGTTCTACAGATGAATAGGGGGGGTTAGAATATCAGCAGGCCACTATGCAGAATACTTTTGATCATGTTGTTTCTATTATACTTCAAATACAAATTGATCATGATTTGATTACAGTTGGTGCCTTCAGGGTTCTGAGTGACTCAGCTGATGTTTGAATCCCAAAGTTTACAGATTCGTCCTTTGACTGATAATGTTCTAGGAACTTAAGTAAAGTTTGATCTTGGGGAAAAAAAGAAGAAAGTAAAGTTTTCATCGCAACAACCTTAAAGAAGAGACAGACTTATGTAAAATTAGTAGCAACCACTGATAAGAATCGTCATGACATAGTGGTTGGTGCTAAGTTTGTGGCCGATCAGTTTCACTTGTGTACTAGTTATTAGCTTTTCTTTAGTTTTGAGTTTGAATCCTCTAATGGCTCACCTGTGGAATTTTTTTGTCTTTTTGTTTGGGTTTGAGTTTCTTCTCATCACCCGCTTCTTTTGCACGAGAAAGTTGCTGATGTTCTCAGGTATTCATAAATTTTATACAAAATTACAGTTACTTTTTTCAGATTTTATCTAAGCCTATACAAGCTTAGGTCATTAGAGAGATGATGATGTTTCAGAGTTGACAGAAAAACATAAGAAAATATGTTGGGTATACGTAGGCTTCTCCTTCACACTTTGATAATAAAAAAATTATACCCGAGTAAAGTTTGCACATAAACTAAAGAGAAAATTTGTTGAATAACCAAGAAAAAAATATATTTGAGAATCTAACCAATTTCTCTCTCTATCTCTTCCTATCTCTCTCTACAAAATTGGTTAGATTCTCAAATATAATTTTTTTTTTGTTATTCACCAAATCAACCCTAAACTAAACTTATGGAGTTTCTCTTTTTTTAATAACTGATTTTTTTTGGGGACAAATCGAAAGTTTTCTCAAACTCTAGATACGGTATCGTATTGGCAAAGTCCTAGTTGGGCTTGTGGCGCGTGCGGTGCTTTGAATGCTACTACATACAGACTTGAGCTTTAGCGAAGGATAATAAAGAGGCCCATTTCAATTAAGAAGCCCATTTCAATCATAACAAATAGGAGATTTTGTCCCACATCGGTTATGTTGTTAGAAGAAGCTGCGTTTATATAGGTTTAGAGTCAGCCATTTGATTGTCTCTTCGGGGACATCCGAGGTTTATCCCGGCAAGATTGGCAGCACGGGTGCGCCTCTCCGCTTGAACCGTTGCACCACCGACACGTGTCGACGATCTACTCCCTCCGGCAGGGAGGGGCACCGTTGCCGCCGACTCGTTGTCTTTTTTTTTTTTCTCCGTTTATTCCCTTTTGACTTTCACTTCAATTTGTCTCGGATCGCCTGAAAAAAGACATAAATTTCTTCATCTCGATTTGGTTACGATAATGCCCAATACTGTATTTGTTATATTTTCCTGATTACGGTCAAAAAATTATGAGCTTGATTGATTTTAGTCGTACTCGACATTAGCTTTTGTTTCCTAGAAATGATTCTGCTTTGGACTTGAATTGGTTCGTTCTTCTCTGGCTAAGATGGTAGGGGCTTTTGTTTTTCTTACAAAGTATTGGATAGCTTGAAACAATCGTTTCCAGTTCTTTGGTTGCCTCAGAATCCTTCGTTGAGCTCTCCTCTAGATTTTATAGGACTGATAGTGTTAGTAGTGGCTAATCGCTTTAAATTGTGCTGTCTTTTGTAGTTAGAAGCGTTGATGGGAATAGCTCAGAAACACCAGCTTCTCTAAGCTACGCAGCTGAGGTTTCAAAACCTTTTGTTGAGAAAACATCGAAACCGTACTCCACGGTGGATGAAGCTGCTACAAATAAAGAGATTATCACAGAGCCAATAGAGGAACATGTTGCCACACACACAACCAAAAAGAGCTGCAAAGATCCATGACTTCTGCTTTGGCATTCCTTATGGTACTTTGTCACTCAAAGCTTAATTTCAAATCTTAAAGCTTAAAGATTTGGCGACAGGGAAAATCTAGTTTCCCTTCTATACTAGGTCAAGCAGGTATTCTCCATTTACTGTCTATCTACAGGAACAATGACTGGGTGTTTTGTAATTTATTAAGAAATTCTGGTATCTTATTACACATGATATGCGGATATATGAAAATCCATATAAGTATATACCGTGTGTGTGTGATACTATGGTCATCTCTGAACCAAGATCGTTGTCTCTATTATCTATGAAAGTCTTTGTGCTTACTCATTCTTCGAAACCTTGAAAATGCAGTGCTTTCAGACGAGCTTATACATCCTAATATTCCTTACGGAAATTGCTGGGAAGTATCTCTTTCAGACGTGGATTCAGTTGTCTTCCAAATTATGTGGGTCTTACAGGGAGATAAAGGATTTTCATTTTTATACTGAAACATGTTTCTTCTGGCTTCATCAGCATTGTCCTTGTTTCAGGAGAGCAGCGTTGAACGAGATGATATCATGGAACCTTTCAGCGAGGTACATAAGTTATCTTCTTCTGTGTTTACTTACTTGCTTCTTTTGTAACCATCTGAAGCTATCATGCCCCCATGAGAATTTTGATCACACGATTGTCGCACCCATCATTGGTACATGCTTATATCTAAAACTAGATTTTTATTTTTGTACTTGCGTTTATATTGTAGGTATCGATGTTCAAGAAGAATTATGACCATCTTCCGAGAGATGTTTACTTCGGAAGCTATAAAGAGGCCACTCGTGGAAATCCAAACTATTTCCTAACCTATGGAAATGGAAAAACTGCTGCCCGTGTTCAGGACCATCTTCGTCCCAATGGTGCTCATCGATGGCACAACTACAGGAAGACTCCAAAGTATGGTCTTTTCTCGTTTGCTTACACAACTTGTCTATATCATTTGACTCTTTTGTATTTGTCATCGCTTTCCCCTGCATCTAATATGCTAGATTCTAGTGCGGTTTCTTCAATAGAAGGTTCTTTTGCATTGTAATGCGACGTGGACTTGCCTGAGCCTGTCGATTTCAATCGTTTATGGTTGAGTGCTGAGTGCTGACTATATTATGGTTGACACATGGCATCTGTTTTGACAGCGAGGTCAAAGTAGAAGAAGGTGCCGTGCTGCACTACACTTATCCCAGATTTTCAGATCTTACTTCAAGACGTGATCGTTGTGGTTGCAAGCCCACTAAGGTGGATGTGAAGAGATGTTTCATTTATTCTTGGGGGTGAGTGCAGGAGCAACAACCATAGACTTATGTAACATTACTAGCAGCCACTGACAAGAACCCTCCTAAGATGGTGGTTGATGCTAAGTTTGTGGCCGATCAGTTTCAATTTGTAACTAATTATTAGCTTTGCTTTAGTTTGAGTTTGAATCCTTTAATGGCTAACTTGTGGAAATTTTTTAGGTTTTGTGTTTTAATTATACAATATACAAGCAGTTTTTGTCTTTTTGATTGGGTATGAGTTTCATCTCATCACCAGCTTTCCTTGGCATGAGAAAGTTGTGAATGTTCTCAGGTTTTGATCTCATACAACGTTACAGATACTTTTTTCAGATTATATCTTAGCCTACATAAGCTTTTAGGTCATTAGAGAGATGATGATGTTTCAGAGTTGACAGAAAAACTTTATAAAATATCACAGTATGTTGGATCTCATCTGGCCAATTTAACAATTGGTAAAAATAAAGATACGAGTAAAGTTTTCAAATAAGCTAAACTCTCGGGGCTTTTTACACAAGTCCGATTTCTTTTGGGGACAAATCGAAAACTTTCTTATACCTCTAGATACGGTGTCGTATTGGCAAAGTTCTAGTTGGGCTTGTGACGCGTGCGGTGCTTTGAATGCTACTACAGACTTGAGCATTAGCGAAAAGTCGAGAAAGCAAAATCCAGAGGCGGGGAACGGAAGAGGCCAACGGATCCACGCGCCATGACTGCTCGTAAGAGAACTTCTTCAGTGACTAATCCGGAAAATCCGGCACCGGCGCCGACCGAGCATAAGACCATTGCTTCCGGAGAAGATTTCCGTCTCGCACCGCCGAAATTGGGCGTGATTCTCGTGATCTCTTCGCTTCTGTGTTCGCTCTACCTCTACCTTCTCTGTTTCCATTACAGTGTTGATGATGAGCTCAAGCGTCCGATCCTCATTAACGCTGGGCTTAGCTTGGTGGGGTTCTTCGTCACACTCAAATTGATTCCTGTGGCTGCTAGATATGTCCTGAGGCGTAACATGTTTGGTTTTGATATCAACAAAAGAGGCACTCCTCAAGGAGAAGTTAAAGTGTAAGTTGTTCCCTTTTCTATTTGTCTCTCATTATTTTAGTTGTTTAGGTTTCAATTTAGGATTAGTGTTCATCGTTTTTCTCTTGAAATGGATGTTTCTCAGATTTGATTTTTATGGGAATAAAACCATGAGTTAGGCCTCATTTTCTGATTGATTATTCTATCCAAGTTTAGGCTTGATTTTGAGTTGCTGGGACATCTGACTTCTACGTGTTTTGGTGTACTGATTTTCTCCATTTCTCACTTTTTGTTCATCTTCTTTCTTTGTAGGCCTGAGTCATTGGGAATTGTTGTTGGTATTGTCTTCTTGATTGTGGCGATAATATTTCAGTTCTTTAATTTCACGGAAGATTCGTTGGTAAGCGTGCCGATCTCGAAAGCTGCTACTAGCTTGATCATTAGTTTCTTTTGGCTGAATGCGTCAGTGATTAAGCAAAGCTCATGTGATAGCTGTTGAACTTGGTTTCTCTTGGCTCATTTATGGCTTTGAACACATTTCATCAATCTGGCTGAATGACTCTGTGCAGTGGCTTGTGGAGTACAATGCAGCATTGGCATCTATTTGCTTCATGATTTTGCTTGGATTCGTAGATGACGTCCTTGATGTGCCTTGGAGAGTGTAGGTGCACTTCTTATATTAGTTGATTAAGTTCACGCGTGAACTTTGTTCACATATTAACTCTTGTCATATGTGTAGGAAACTTCTCCTACCCTCTTTTGCAACCCTTCCACTGCTGATGGCTTATGCTGGACATACAACTATCGTTATACCAAAACCTCTAGTTTCTTATGTTGGCTTGGAAATACTTGATCTAGGTACGATTCTTCTTGTACATAGTGTTATATCGTGCATCAACTGTTTTCAAATTTGATTTCCTTAATTGTAATTTTTTATCGCGGCAGGACGGATATACAAGTTATATATGGCGCTACTGGCTGTCTTCTGCACAAATTCTATAAACATTCACGCTGGTCTGAATGGCCTTGAAATCGGTCAAACAGTAGTTATTGCAGCTGCGGTAAGTCTGCAGTCAAAATGCGTCGGAATTCTTCATTCTTTTGTCTCTCTTTTTTCATCCCGTTGGTTTCTATTAAGTAAAGATATGATGCATCTCAGTTACTTGTAGATCCTCATACACAACGTCATGCAAATCGGAGCATCTGTTGATACCGAGTTTCGTCAGGCTCATGCCTTCTCCATATATCTTACTCAGCCATTGATGGCAACATCCTTGGCAATGCTTGCTTACAATTGGTAATGCTTTCAAAGTCTTTTCTCTTGAATACTTTTACTTTTCTTTAGCTGAAGTAATGCTTTCTCTCAAGTCTGTCAGATAAAAAAGAAAAAAAAAAAGAAGGTAATGCTTTCTCTAACCACATTCATGTCCTCTCTTTGGTGTTGTAAGGTACCCTTCTGCAGTTTTTGTTGGAGACACATACACAGTCTTCGCAGGAATGACTATGGCAGTTGCTGGCATTCTGGGTCACTTCAGGTGTATTTCCAACCATAGCGTCCTTGTCTCCCTGTGTGTTCAGTTTCATCATTTGCAGCCTTGCATTTCAACTAAAGTGTGAAGCCTGCAACTAACTAACTCCATCTTCGGGAACTTCACTTTTGCAGTGAAACCCTCCTAATCTTTTTTCTTCCTCAAGTGTTGAACTTTCTACTGTCGCTTCCGCAGGTTTGATCGCCTTTCTCCCTCTCACACTTTCTTTTACTTTTCAATTTCTTATCAAGCATCTAACTTGTTATTGTGTAACTCTTCAGCTTGCTGGCATTGTGAAATGTCCACGGCATCGTCTCCCCAAGTAAGCTAGTTCTTTTTTCGTCATGTTAAAAGCAAAGCCGGACAACACATGACTCTTCCTTTTTCTTTTGAACCAGGTTTGATCCTGCTACGGGATTATTAACGGGAACAAACGATGGGACGCTCGTCAACGTCTACTTGAGGATTTTCGGTAGGAAATCAGAAAAGTCTCTTTGTATTCATCTTCTTGTTTTCCAGGTAAATTTTTTTTAATGCCCATTTAATACAAGTTGGCTTGTTGCGACTTGTGAGAGAGAGACGTTACAAATTTGATTTATGTGTTTCTTTTGCAGGCACTAGCTTGCGCCTTCTGTTTCCTGCTTCGTCATTTTCTTGCTGGTTGGTACAAATGAAGAATCTTTAAACGTTTCCTCGATTCAGAACTTTAGTTTTGTTTCATGTCCAATCTATTAGCAACGTTGTTTTAGGATGAGCATACACTAGATTTTTGAGTCGCTTCAGAAGCTTTGTCGTTACATCCTTTTCTGTAGCCTGACTTATGCAGCCAAACCTTTTGTCAATTTGGGAACTGAAGGCGTTAAGCTGCAAAAGTTAACAAAAAACATATAACAACATGTCTACCATAGCAATGATGCAGATATACAAGTATGTTTAAATTCGACTAATTTACATTATCCTTGTTAAGAATACAAAAGGGATAATAGAAACGAAGCAATGTTAATTACATATATTTTTGACATCGCACGAGTCTTTTATTTATCAACAAACGATGATGATGGCCTCGTGGTTGTGTTTTAGTGTTTGAAGTGTTTTATTGCTCACTGCATGATACCCTTATTTATAGTCGATTGTCATGTAAGGACATGGCGGTTGTGTTACAATGTTTCACTGTTGTTGACGCGTTAGTGAAAACCAAACTAGGAAAATGTGACAAACTCGATAATACACTTGTGGTTTCTCTAAAAAGCATAAACGATAATACAAGTTGCACCCGGATTTAGTATATCGACAAAGAACTCTCAACAGAATAATATGACTCCTTGCATTCTCGCTTTTCTATCTACAGAAACATGCATGTAACCTTTCTCGTCTAGTTTTTTCTGTAAGTAGATCGATGAAGAATATCTCGCAATCAATCTCACCTTTTTTTGGTAAATAGAAACCCGAGGTCTCCGTTCTGTTGAATTTTCAAAATCGTGCCAAATGAAGAATTCAACAGTTAAATGTAATTAAATTGTATTATACTTTTGTTTGTGTGTTCTTTAATTAGGAACGTTCTTTGGTTGTCTTCTGAACTGCATTGTAAATATTGATATTAACTGCAAAGCATCTAAATCAAGCACAAGGCCACTAAGAAAATAAGAACTAACCATTACGTAATTACACATTTTAAGCTGGTATTAATTAATGATAACTTTTGACTTCTTTTTTCTTGATCATATTATTATGCTTTACGTAACTCAAATACTATAGATATGTATACGAGTTAATTAATGCAAACCTCCTCTTACGCCGCAGAGCCGTGCTTACCTTTGTTGAAAAAAAAAAATCTCTTAGGCCACACCACACTATATTATAGTTTTAAGGGTCCCAACTTTTTAAATTTTATCTTAATCTACCTATTTAATTCTTTTTAGTGATAATTAATTTCTCTAAGGTTTGAATCTCTCAGTCTCACTGTTTTGTTCTATATATGATTTTTTTTACGAAAAGTTTCAAAATATATTTTGAGATGAATCTTTTTATTTTATTTATTTTAAGAACAAAATTTATCTCGATGTTGTTTGACTTATAATTTTATTTTTTATGTATGATGTTTGTGTTGCTGGTCATCTTTAAGTTGCTGGTCAAGAGATTGCAAGTTTTTTTTACCTGAGGTCATACTTCCCGGGCAACCAAACAGCCTTTGTGAAAGGCAGGCTCTTGAGAGAGCCTTAGTTTTCTAACGAGCGTAAAGCTTGATACCATTTTCGACTGACCAAAATGAAAATAGCTAAATAATTCCACGAATCGATCCCAGTCTTGTACTAACAAGACAATTCCTTTTCAAGTTGGAAACCAGTAGCCCCCACGATCTATGCTTTGAAAAGTCTTAAGAATGTGAGATTTTTACACGTGGCTTTCTAATTCTGTACCGAACCCGAAAAAGTAAAGAGAGATACATATACTCGCATGTATAACAACAAGTTCTTTTTATTATTTTATTGTGATTCATTATCTCTGATTATTACAACAAGTTCCCAATCTTTGGAAACCTTTACAATACAAGACCTTTAAATTCCATTTATCTCATATCACTATCGTGAAGTGTCTTCAAAGATATCTTTAGTTGAAATTGACGCCATACTTAGGCTGTTGATTCGGAAGAAACAGTCCAAAGAACTTCTCAAACTCAGGACTCTTCTGATTCTCATCGAACATAGCGAATATATAAGTCTCTATAGCTCTCCCTGGCCTCCTCGGAGACCCACTCTTCACGGTCTGTATCAAATTGTTCACATAAGTCCTCGCATTATCCGTACTCGTGGCGGTTCCTCCCGCTGTCGGCCAGCCGCTCTCCGACACCACGATCTCCACCGATCCGCCTCCCGTTTTCTCCAGTGCCGCGTAAACAGTGTCTAGGAGTGCGTGGAAGAGGTTTCGGTATGAGTTTTGCCCATCAGTGACTACAGTAGACGGTGAAGTGAACAGAGCGTACTCTAAACGGATGTCTCTCATGTTGCCAATGTAGCTGAAGTACGGATATATATTCACGAGCAGAGGAGATTGTTTGCTCACCAAGAAAGCTATCACCGGCGCGATAAAGTTCCTAAACTCCGGCGTGAACGTCCCGCTCGAGGGAGGAAACCCGCTAATGCCTCTGGTGTCAATAGCTGTGGAGACCTTGATCCCTAGGCCTGAAACCGCTCTCTCGATGTTCTGCATCGCAGGGAGGACAAACCTCGAGCGTGGATCCGAGGGTTGCACCTCATTTCCGACCGAAATGTAGCGGAACCTGACACCGTTGTAGTTTCGAACGTTGTCGCGGACCCACGCGTCGGCTGCTCCTTGGCTGGAGGCGACACGCTGGAGATCCGGGTTGGGAACATCGAGCAAAAGCTGGATGTTGGAGCCTCGGAGAGCGGAGAGAGTCTCTGGGTTGGGGTCGTAAATCCGCATCCGCTGGATGTTCCGCTGCCGGAAAAGCCCTATCACGTCTGACGCACGTGGCAGGTTGTTTCCATTTCTCCCGTAGCAAACTCCGATTTGCGCAGCTTCATTTTCAAATCAAGAATCATCAGTAATCAGAACAAAATTTAATCGATCCCCAAAAACGAATAATATTAGATTAATCAATAGGTTAAAAAAAGAAGATAATTGAACCTGCCGTGTCGAAGAAGGAAGCCATTAGGAAGCTGAGAAGAAGCAGTAACAGTGGTAGTGAGGCGAAGAAACTCGATTCATTAGGCATCTTCATGAAATAACAATTAAAGATAATGTTAAGATGTCGATTTTATTTTATGCTTAAAATCGTTGCATTTTGCGCTTAATTTATAGAGCGAATCGGTGGTTTAAGTCAATAAAATGAAACAAAAGTCATCGCGTCATATCATCACTAGTTTTGGAATGTTATACATTAAATCACCGTTCATGAATATCTCACTAAATTCATGCTTTGAAAAGTCTGAAGTGTGAGTTTTCTACACATGTAGGCAAAACTTGTTTGGACCCTTAAAATTTGATTTTTTTGGTCTTTTGCTAAATATTTTTTTTAGAGAATTTTTGTCTAATTTTCTTTTGGTAGATTTTGTTATGGAAACAAAAATGCATATAATTTTAGTTTGTAATGTATTTTTCGATCTTTTCTAATTATTTTCTCTATTTTTATTTTAATAGTAGATGCCTTTCATTATTGAGATATGAATTTGAAGCGGACCGTCGCATTTCATGAATTCTGTGTAGCCGGCCCTGCATGTAGCTTTCAATAGGGCCTAACTAGCTAGACACTAGTACTGATAAATGGGACAATCCTCCACGCCTCAAAATCAAATACTCAAATCTCAAATATTAAAATTTTCAATGAATATCATACATATATATAATCCACATAATGGATTTTAGTTTATAATTAGAAGAATCGTGAATCAGTACTGAATTAGTTTATGGATTTTAGTTATAATTAGTTTATAGTTTATAATCTTCTAGACCAAATGCACTAATGAATTCTGTTTAGACTTTAACCAAAAAAAAAAAAAAAAATTATGTTTAGACAGCGAATATCTAAAATTTCCTAAATAATTGATCCCTGTACACACCCCCACTATATAAAGTCCAAGATTAAATGCGACGAGGACTTGCATTTTGGAAACATGGTACAAGCCGTTAATCGTACACGTCGATCGTGGACCATTGAATTGTATCCTTAGGAGTTAGGTCATTACTCATTAGAGAAACTAGACATCATCAATTATGGTTCGATGACTTTCGTTAGTAATATAGTTCTTGAAATCATCAATGGCATCCCTAAACCACGTTACTAGACGATATATTCCAAAACCCAAAGTTTTCCTATCTGCAAATCATTCTAAAGAAATTAAAAAGGAAAAAAAAAATACGGTATTTCTCTACTTTAGGGTAAACACGTAACAATTAAAATGGGTATAATCATCGGATATTCTATCATATATTTTGTGACAGATTTAACACATATATACAAAAATTATAGTGGGGGGGGGGAATTAGACATTTGATACTAATAAGAAAATATAATATTGTGGAAAATATTATGGATTGGCCAATCAAAAAGTAGTGGATACCCAAGAGTTTAAGCGAATATTCCTTTACATGTTTACCTCGTCCTACCAATGAATATTCTTGTGCATGTGTGATTATACATTAAGTCGTAGGTACCTCATAGCAGCCTAGAAAATCAATACAAAAGCTTATGAAAAACAAAACTTATATAATTTTAGTATAAAACTCAGACCACAAGCTAAGAGATTGAGCTCGGTACTATAGACACAATCATGAAGAGACGTGTCGTGTCTTATGTAGAACAGAACAGCCTGTTCAGTTGAAGCATTTTGTAGTGATCCTAGTAGCCAAAGAAACTTCTTCTTGGGGTCGATTTCAGTTTTGGACGACAAAAATAGGCGCCGTGTTGATGATAAAACTTGTTTTTTTTTTTTTACTATGAACGAACAATTTCATATACTGTATATTGTAGATTTTTAAACAACTCTCTCATTATATTATTGAAACTGATATAACAACAAGCTCCCACTTTATTTTAAATTAATACTACAGAAGAAGCCCTCAAATATATTAATAGACAAATACCATCTATAGCATCACTAGCCCTTGCTTCTTCAAGAAGTCTCTTCGAGGATATTAGTCGAAATTAACATCATATTTAGGCTGCTGATTAGGAAGAAACATCCCCCAGAACTTCTCAAACTCAGGATTCTTCTGATTCTCATCGAACATAGCGAATATATAAGTCTCTATAGCTTTCCCTGGCTTTCTCGGAGTTCCGTTCTTCACATGTTGTATCAAATTGTTAACATAAGTCTTCGCATTCTCTAGACTCGTCCCGGTTCCTCCCTCCGTGGGCCAACCACTCTCCGACACCACGATTTCCAACGATCCGCCGTCCGATTTCTCCAATGCCGCGTAAACCGAGTCAAGGTTGGCGTCGAAGAGGTTTGTGTAAGAGTACTGGCCGTCAGAGACCACAGGGGTAGGTTTGAACAGAGCGTAGTCTAGAGGGATCCTGGCCGTGTCTCCCATGTAGCTGAAATAAGGGTAGATATTCACAAGCAGAGGAGATTGCTTGCTCACCAAGAAATCTATCACAGGTTGGAGAAAGCTCTTATACTCGTCCGTGAATCTTCCGAGCGACGGCGGAAACGTGTCCGTGGTGGCTCCCATGTATATAGCCGTCGAGATCTTGATCCCAAGGCCTGCTTCAGAAACAGCTTTCTCGATGTTCTGCATCGCCTGGAAGAGAGACCTCCCACCTTGCTCCGAGGGTTCGTTTCCGACATTGATGTAGCGGAATCTGACACCGTCGTATCTCTTGACGTTGTCGCGGACCCACGTGTCGGCCTCCATTTGGCTGGAGGCGATACGGTCGAGGTCCTGTATGGGAACGTCGAGGATGAGCTCGATGTTGGAGCCGCTGAGAGCGGTGAGAGTCTCTGGGTTGGGATCGTAAATCCGCATCCGCTGGATGTTCCGCTGCTTGTAAAGAGCCACAACGTCCGATGGATTTGGCCGGGGATCTCCACGCATCCCTTAGCATACTCCGATTTGTCCAGCTGATGATCATTAGTAACAAAATTGAATCAAATTCTATAGATTAATAATTGACAGGGTCAAAGAGATGATATATCGTAATGGATGTTACAAAAGCTTAAAAGATGATTGAACCTGTAGTGTCGAATAAGGAAGCTATTAGAAGGCTGAGAAGAACCAGCAACATTGGTGATGAGGCTAAGATCCTTGATTCAGACAATTTCATTAGATATTAAAGAAAACGATAAGCTATGGATTTTTCTATTATACTTTGAAACTTTCTATGTTTAAATCGTACCATTTTGCGCCTGATTTATATAGAGCGAGTCTAGAGATTCAAGTCAGTCAATGAATGAATCACCATTAACAAACACGTACTCTAGATCTATGCTTTGAATTATAGTCTTAAGAATGAATATGATTTTTCTACACAAGTAGCTTTCAATGCGGTCGAACTATAGCTAGAGACCCTTGTTCGGAAATTCGCTAGACGGGAATCGGGCGCTCGGTTTGGGCCTAGCGATTTTTGAAAAAAATCGGGGAGTAATCGGGGATTAATTTCTAATAATTTAATATATTATTGAACATTTTTATACATAACATAACACAAAAATATAAATTCATATAGATACATAGAGGCTTATATAGATTGAAAGTTAATATAATTGATTCTTGATTCTTCAAATCCTAATTCCGATTGCTAAGTGAGAAGATTTCTCTTGTGTTACCGTTAAACATGATCCCTCTTTCAAGAGAGAGTCAAGCCTCGCTTCCCCTTTGTTGAGATTATCGATTGAATTAGTGAAGTTTCTCTTGTTGATTAAGGGTTTGTGAGTGTTAAATTTTGATTGATTTAGAATAGAATCAGTTGACTGGAGCTTTCTAGTTAGAAAATCTTCCAAGACGAATCTGTTTCTAAATCTCTCAATGTATAAAATAATGGCCAAAGGAATAACTGCACAAACACTATACATGGAATTGGATTTCTATCATTCAAGCATCAACCAAAAGAAAGGTAGCCAGATAGACTACGATTCATTTATAACAAACCTCACAGGTCACTGAACACTCGAGATGCACTTCAACGGCGGTAGAAATCAATAAAACACTCGAGATGCACTTCAACGGCGGTAGAAATCAACGAAGCTTAGTTGGAAGACTTAAGATGCAAATATGATTCCAGTAATCAAACCAGTCCTTTCTGTACACCGCTGCAAGGACAAAGCAGAGATAAGAAACTAAGCAATGATATACCTCTACAAGAAACCATAACAATCTTGCTATCTGACATTTACCAAGAGATTTCGAGAATAAGAAAGACTTCAATTTTTCAACCTCCTAAACCAACGGAGATGGTATGGACAAGGTCTCTTGAGATTTTAAATTGAAATTCATATCACTAGTCTATTAACATTCTAAAAGCTGATTAAGTCCAGACAAAATTTCACAGCGGATCTCCGGCGAGTCTTCTGCATTTCCTTGCCGACTATAGCCGATTTTGCTTCGTTTTTGGGCTACGCCGATGAACACAATAACGCGACGATTATCTTAAACCACGCCCGTGGTGGCTCAAACTCGGCCAACCGTTCAATTGATCCGATTTCTCCACATCGCCACGGTGAGACACCGCCGAGCGTTTTCTCGGACGCCGAATCGTCTAGGCGTCCGCGTTTTAGAACAAGGCTAGAGACTGAAGTGTTAAATGGGATGAATCGCTCAAAACTAAATACACGTTTCTAAAATAGTCAAATTTAATTGATTGTTGTGACTTTTTGGGGTAATGCCGTAATGGGTTGGATCATGGTAGTATAAGAGCCGTTAATTATGCGTCAATCGTGGAATGTTAACTAAATTGTATATTTACGTCGTAAGACTAGCCAACATCAGTTATGGTTAGATGGTTCTTAGAAGCATCATCAATGGCATCTTAAAACACGTTGTATACATTTCTCATTATAAAGAAGAAAAAGTAAAAATACGACATTTCTCATTATAATTTAGCTAACAAAAATGATCCACAACAACGGATTTACCCATTGAGTTTTCTCTCACAAATTAAAATCTTTAAGTTCATATACTTCATAGCCAAATTTTCAAAAATATTTAACTAATTTATACTTTTTTATTTAGAACTTATAATATGGATTGGTGATAAAAATTTTTTAAAAAAAACAAATTATTGGCTACAAAATTGATGACCGGAAAATGTATCCGCATTTACAAGCCTACAAGTTACAAAGTTCATATTACATATAATTTGTTAGTGGTCCAAATATTGTTTCCTCGACAAGATTGTGAGAAACAAAATCAGTTCGATACGCACCTTGGACTCATGCTTTGGTTTGCTACTAGAACACCATAAAAAACTTCTTCTAATTTTTATTTGCATTTTAAAAGCCCCATCATTCATTACAACCTCTCCAATTTTATTCCTTGAATATAAATATATATTAAAATATAAAATATAGCATTCCTCCTCGATGGTAGGTTTAGTTTGGCTCAACCAAAGTTAACCTCGTACTTAGGCTGCTTGTTCGGATGAAACAAACCCCAAAACTTCTCAACATCAGGAGGAGTCGGTTTCATATTTTCATCATACATTGCAAATAAATAAGTCTCGATTTCTTTTCCTGGCCTCTTCGGTGTCCCATTCTTTACATGATTGATCAAATTATTGTTATAAATCCTCGCATTCTCCAAATTCGTCGCGGTTCCTCCTCCCGTTGGCCATCCAGTCTCCGACACAACAACTTCCAATGATTCACCACCGGATCTCTCTAGAGCAGAGTGCACCGCATCAAGCATCGCATCGAATAGGTTCTGGTAAGATCTTGGAGGGTCCGAGACGGTTCCTGGAGAAGCCGTGAAGAGAGCGTAATCGAGTCCGTTTTGGTCAGGATTACCCGCGTAGCTGAAGTAAGTGTAGAGGTTTATGTGTAAAGGAGAGTTCTTGTTCACCAAGAAACGTATGATTGGTTCCATAAGCACCATTACTTCTCCTTTAAACGAACCTTTCGAAGGTGGATAAGACTCTCCGAGCACTGCCATGTCTACCGCCGTTGATACCTATTAAGAATCAAGCATTTAAAACAAAACGTAATATTTTGAAACGCAATATAAATATACATGTTTACGCAATTTCTTATAAAATAAAACATAATTTAGGGTTCCATTGTTTCAAACGCACCTACGTTTTTAAATTTCCATTTTTTTATTAGATAGTTTTGCAAAAATGTAAGCTTAAAAAAACTTAAAATTTTAGGTTTTATATTTGCAAAAAGAAAAACATCTAAAATATGTAAAACGCAAAGTCGCAAACCCATACCAAAAAAAATAAAATATATTGACAATATACCTTAATACGACCGCCGAGTCCGGCTCCTAAAACCGCCCGGTCGATGTTTTCCATGGCCGGGACTAGAAACTGTGAGTAAGAGTCAGAGATCTTCACTTCGTTCCCAACAGATACGTAACGGAACTTCACGTCATTCACGTAGTTAATGACGTTGTTTTGAACCCACGTGTCAGCTTCCGATTGGCTCGAGGCTACGCGTTGTAGGTCCGGGTTAGGAAGGCCCAACATTACCTCGATGTCCGAGCCACGTAAGGCGGCGAGAACGTCGTGATCCGGACTGTAAAGCCTAACTCGCCGGATGTTTTTCTGTTTGAATAGCTCAATGGTTTCTGCCGGCGACGGGAGATTGTCGCCGTATCTTCCGTAGCAAACGCCGACTTGTTGTCCAGCTGTTAAATAACATTGATCCAACATATTATAAAACCTTATCACATATCCCATAATTAACTATTTTAAAATTACTATAAATAGTTATATTGAAGTTTCAATATTATAAGTTTTAGTTTGAAAAATAATTAATAGTAATATATATACCGACGTGGTCTACTCTATGGCAGCGTGATATTATGTTATGTGTTCTACATACAGAATGAAATTAAGAGAGATTGATGACCTGCGGTATTTGAATTTACGAAGAATAGACCGAGAAGAATGGTTAACGACGCCAAGAAACGGAGATACATGGCTAGCTTAGGAAGATATTTGAGCTAGAGATATTTAAGGAACTCGATAATGTTTATTGGTACTATATACGTTGATCTTGTACATACACACATATATATATATATATATATATATATATAATATAGTAAAATTTAGGGAAATAACATCGAAATATACCCAAATGGCAATATGGATATATACCGAATAAGTAGTAAAGAAAAATGTCGGTATCTCGTAGTAGTTAATACAATGGTATCTAACACATAAGAGACGGCGAGAGAGACATTTGTTTCTTCATAAGTCCACTTGGTGCAACTTGCAATTGCAAGTCAAGCAACGAGTGGGATTTATTAGGGCTTAGGGATGTTGAAATCAAGTAGGGAATAGCTATGGACGTCTAATTAAACAAAAAAAAAAACGAATTGAAAATTTGTGCTGCATCAGTCCCAAACAAGAAAAAAAAAATGCTCTAACTAAGTTCAATTTTCCAACCATCGAACCATCGTGAATTGGTTAATCGAACAGAACGACATGACAAAAAAAGTGTAAATTTTAAAACTTATGTCGATTCGGACTAAGGACAAGAACATTTTCAATCAGATTACATTGTTTGGGTGCATATGGAAGAATGAGTTATTTAAATTTTGTTGGTCGTTTTAGCAAAAAAAAAAAAAAAAAATGTTGGTCGTTGTGGTTATTGTGTCCTGGTCGTCACGGCAGCCCATGGCTTAAATGATGATGCACCGGTAAAAATAGAAAGAAAAGACTTTTGTTGTCGTGAGTGAGTCTTGGGCCGTACCGTACGGTTTGTTGAACATTAAAATGTGAGGAAAAGTCTTTCAGTTTTTGGCTCCGGTATTCACGCCAACTACCACCAGTTATCGGTTATGCTAATTAATTTGTTTTACATCTAAAGTTTATTAGTTTTTCTGAACCAAGGTAACCCAAACCGAGGCCCAACTAGTTCCTGGGTTTTAAATTGGGCCGAAGCCCAGCTCCGGTTACCCCACCGGTGCGTAATCAACTAATGCGAGGGGGCTTTAAACGAAATAAACCCAATAAAGAGCTTGAGACTAATCTGAACCCACTCAAAACTAAACCGAAATCGAAACCTAAACTAACTAAACTGAAGAAGTAACAACAATTCGCAAAGAATTTGTTTATTCATCTCTCAAAATAAAACGAAATTTAGCTTGTGTTTTGAAAATTCGATGACATATTTTGTTTTTTTACTAAAATCCGAATCCAACCCAAACTAAAACCGAATGAAACTGACGATCCTAAAAAACAAACCATTGTAAAAGTCCTAACAAAATAAAATAAATCCAAACGATAATCAATTTATCCATATGCGCGTAATTGATCGCCACATTTTGACCGATAGATTTTCAAAACCGAACGGACGGTTACGATTGTCCGATCAAGCATTCGTCTTCTTTTCAGCGAGAGAGTCTTAAACGCCGGCTGAATAAAAAAAAATCAACCACTTCCTCTCTCGTGCTGACCACGCTCCATTCCCCAAAATCGATTTTGCTTTTATCTCCATTTCTTCCCCTTTGACTTTTCACTTCAGTTTTTCAGTCTCAGATCTCGACGATGGCAGCGAAAATCTCTCAGCTTGCTTGTTTCTCTTCCACCAATCGCCAATTTCACTTCCAGAGTCGATCGTTTCCTTGCCCTGCTGTTCGTCCCCAGGTAAACTGCTCCAGTATCGCCTGAAAAAGACATAAATTTTCTTCATCTCGATTTGGTTACGATAAAGCCCAATACTGTATTTGTGAGCTTGATTGATTTTAGTCGTACTCGACATTAGCTTTTGTTTCCTCGACATGATTTTGCTTTGGGACTTGAATTGATTCGCACTTCTCTGGCTGAGATGGTAGTTAATGTTGCATGATTTTACCCTCTGTGAAAAAGTCTTTCCCTTTTGTTTTTCTTACATTTTCTTACAAAGTATTGGATAGCTTGAAACAATCGTGTCCAGTTCTTTGGTTGCCTCATAATCCTTCGTTGAGCTCTCCTCTAGATTTTATAGGACTGATAGTGTTAGTTGTGGCTAATCGCTTTAAATGGTGCAGTCTTTTGTAGTTAGAAGCGTTGATGGGAATAGCTCAGAAGCACCAGCTTCTCTTAGCTATGCAGCTGAGGTTTCAAAACCTTTTGTTGAGAAAACATCGAAACCGTATTCCCCAGTGGGTGAAACTGCTACAAATAAAGAGATTATCACAGAGCCAAGAGAGGAACATGTTGCCACACAGCCAAAAAGAGCAGCAAAGATCCATGACTTCTGCTTTGGCATTCCTTATGGTACTTTGTGACTCTTAAAGGCTTAATTTCAAATCTTAATGCTGCCTGTTCAAGTTCTTAAATCAAGTCATTTATTTTTTCCGATAATGAGTATCTATTGTTAGAATAACTCGTTGGTGTTGATTCTGATTCATAAGTGACACTTTGTCAGGTGGTCTCGTTATGAGTGGAGGGCTTCTTGGATTTGCGTTTTCACGAAATCTCACGAGTCTAAGTACTGGGGTCCTCTATGGTGGTGGCCTTCTAGCTCTTAGTACACTGAGCTTCAAGATTTGGCGACAGGGAAAATCTAGTTTCCCTTATATACTAGGTCAAGCAGGTAATCTTCATTTACTGTCTACAGGAACAATTAATGGGTGTTTTGTAATTCATTAAGAAATTCTGGTATCTTACACATGATGAGTGGATATATTGAAAATCCATATAAGTATATACTGTGTGTGTGATACTAAGATGTGGTCATCTCTGAACCAAGATCATTATGTGCACATGAATGTCTATATAAATGTTTCTGTTATCTATGAAAGCTTTTGTGCTTGCTTAATCTTTGAACCCCTGAAAATGCAGTGCTTTCAGCCGTCGTCTTCTGGAAGAACTTCACAGCCTATTCAATGGTATTCGTCATCTTTGTAATCTTGCTGATTGTTTATTATTGCTTGGCTTCAACTGCTTATTGTTGTACTTATGCAGACTAAGAAGCTGTTTCCTGCCGGGCTCTTTGCTGTCGTCAGGTAAGAAATCCTTATGTGAACTATAACAGAGTCTGATTAGTGGCTTCATGTAATCTTGTGGTTATGTCTTTTTCATTGCAGTTCTGCCATGTTGTGTTTCTATTCGTATGTGGTGCTCTCTGGAGGAAACCCTCCTCCAAAGAAATTGAAACCATCTGCTAGCCCTTCATACTGAAGAAACTTCACATAGTTTAGATTAAAACAAATGGAGATCTTCTCTCTTTTGATGACTCTGATATGTTGGATTCCTGGTGTATAATTTTATACTTTTGAGAGGCGACAACTATACTTGTTTGTGACCTGTTCTTTCCAGTGTCATAATTTAAAGTTTTGTTTACTGGTGACGTATGCTGCTATGATTGTCTTTACTCTTAATTGAAATAGTCAATTAGAAATGCGCAAGGCAGAAACTTATGTTGGCTTAATCACAAGTCAAAAACCTTCAGATGCTTTGATTGGAATCAATCTTCCAAGTGCTTAAACAAAGGATTAACCTTGTTGTTGCATTATCCAAAGTGTAAATCCAACAATTCAAAAAGAAGAACTTCGCGAAAATTAACATGTAGACGTTTCTCAAAGTAGAGGAGAATTCAAAGCAAAACAAAAAAAAAGATTCGAGTCGAGCAGAGCAGAGTATTATCAAGGAAAGGTCAAGATAGATTCGGTAGCAAAATCTTGATTATCGAGCTGCTTGCCCCTGTGTGTGTTCTAAGAGCTGGGTCACTAACTTGTAAGTCCGTCCTGATAAGGCTTTGGTGTGGTTTATCAACTGCTCATGCCTGCATTAAGTCGGAAACGAGTTTAGATTCACGATTCTTCAAACATACACGATCAAGATAAGAATTATATTATAGGTTTTAAGTATAAAGCTGTATTCTTCTTACACGTTGGGCTGAGTAGGCTCCATGATTACAGTTCCTGACTCGGAATCAATCTTGGCATCAAGCTTTGAGGTGCGGATAAGGTTCACGATCCATCTCTCTGCCTCCTCATAGTTCAGATTTAATTTCTCAGCGAGCACCCTGGAAAGGCCATGAGATCCTCGATATGAGTACAACGTTAAACAAAACGACCACAACAATTCCTCCTACCTTAATTAGTTAGACCTATGTGTGGCGAAGGAATAGGAAAAGTTGTTGTGTATATTTTTCATTAACTACACAACACGAGAGATGTGGCAACGAATCCAGTTAACCGAACATGATAACTTACCCCATGTCAATTCTCTGATGAATTCTGCAATAGGTCTCAAAGATGAATAGGCGGGCATTTTCAAGAAACTCATCTCTCAGTGGTACAGTTGAAAAGTTTCCATCCTCAACTCGCTTGCCAAGGAATGGATCATTCACAATGACCTACAACATATTAAAAAGTCAAGTGTGTTAATTGTACAGCTCTGCACCATTATCCACAAAAACAATATAAATGTGAGCTGCTTTACCTCTTCACACTCTTTCATCTTCTTTTGAGCCCCATCAAAGTCATAATTAACAAACACACATGCCAGGAACTCGACAATAGGATCTTTGTAGGAGTAGTGCTCTTGCTGAATGACCTTAATGAATTCTTTCAATTGAGGCCTTCTCCTTTTGTTGACAATGAAAGCAGTTGCCAAGTAACGAAGCAAGTGTGGAGCACTAGTTTGTATGGCATTCAGATACCTGAAGAAATACATCAAATTAGGATACAGCACAACATGGAACACCAAGTAAATTAATTTTCAGCAAGTGACCATCCACAAAGGACAATCCTAACAAAAGAAAGGGAAAAGTGTCGCTTGTTTGCACAACAGGATGAACTCTGACTCAAAGTACACACAAACACCGCCAATGCATCACTTACAAATCATGCTTCTCTCACGGAAAAGGTAATATAGCAATACAAAATGATATTCAAGGAAGACAAAGAGAGATAAGAATCTAAATTAAAATGTTATCTTTCTACTTTAAAACTGTGTAAAAAAATATAGAGGGATGTAAGGTATAAAGAAGAGACGGAAATGACATAAAGGTTTAAACTTACTTGTCCTGGTTAAAAAGATCAATGATTTGTGTCCTTCCGTTATCATGGTTAAAAAAGATATAGAGACCCCAATGCATCAACCAAATCCTGTTCTGCACCTGGTTTAACGGCGATGAAAAACTCTGAAAAAACCAAATGCAAGTTAGTGTATAATATACTCACATCTAAGGGGATCCAAAGGCTACAAACTAAAAAAAATTAAGAAACCAGACCTTTGAGTCAATAATTTCTTTGAGACGGTTGAGTTCTTCAAGTGCAATGTCCCAGTTTTGCATCAAAATTTCAGATGCGAGCTTTCCCCACAAGGCGCTCAGACTTCTCTCAAGGTTAGAGCAAAGGGTCCTGTACTGGTAAAGATAATCAGCAGCACCAGAATAGTTCCCACATTCAAACTGAAACTTGGCGTACTGATACAAAGCCTCAATCTGGTCTGGACCAATCTGATAAAAACATGACACTATCAGATTTGCGTTCCTCGATATCAAATGCAAATCAAACAGTACGAAATCAGACAAATCACAACCTGGTAGCGTTCCTTGAGCATCTGGAGATTGTACTGCTTGTCAGCTCTTAGCTCCTGAACCGCGTTGGGGTTCAAAAGGAAAGTCACGAGTGGTGCAGCCGCCTCCTCGAGAGATTTCAGCCTGGCCACTACCTCTGCTCTCCTTTCCACCATATCTATCACCACAATTTCCCAAAAAATTCAACACCAAATTCATTATCGAACAACCAAAGATCAAAACGCAAAATTTCAGGCATTCCCAGAGAGGAGGATGTACACAAGATTACCTTGGGGAGCGTCTTCAGTGTGGTAGAGACTCTTGTGGATATCCATGGCGTAATCGACCATGTTCGTCTTGTTCAAAAGCTCGATCTTGAACTTCAGGATCTGCTCATCAGGATAAAGCTGGCGCTCTTGAAGGAACTCGAGTATAGGAAACACCAGGTGTCTGTCCAGGTTAGGCGCTACTCGAGGGGTCAGGTCATAGTTCTCTTTGCTTTCCTCCATCGTCGCAAATCTCTCTATCTCCGTCGCTTTCCACTGGAAAAGAGTTATATCCCGCCGAGCTCAAAGACGGCAGAGAAGGAGTTTTGGAGACGAAGAGGAAAATCTTGTATATTGGAATTAGGGTTACCAGGGATAAAGACTTTCAATATTTCTAAATTTGCCCGTATACTTTTTATATATTCTTTTTTACCCCAGAAAACTTTTTTTTTTCTTTCCCCGGGGATCTTTCTCGTCTCCGTCGTTATCTAACCGGCCGGTATCGGAGGGGTTTTGTAGCACAAAAAGAAAAAAGGAAAAAAAGGAAATTAAATGATTTTTGTGGAGGAGGGGCGCACGGTAAGAAGCTTTATTCGAATGGCGTATGTTAGTAGTCTCGTCTTCTTCCCTTACCGGCTGAGCACACTATTTTGCGCATCTCTTCTTTTACCTTTCTCCCTCTTCCCTATCGTCCTGGGATTAGGGTTCTTCCTCGAGACGAACTCGTCTTATTTCTCGTGACGAATGTTTCCGTACCATTAGCAGCTTTTAAGGGTTTCACTCTCCGAATTTTGACGCCGTGTCTTTCTATTCCCTTCTCTCATGGATCCTTCGAGAAGGCAACCCAAGGACCCGCGTTACGCAAATCTCTTCGATCTCGAGGTTTGTACGGTCTCAATTTTTCTGCGCTTTCCTTTAAACTAAAAAATTATCTCTGATGGTTTCCACATGTTGTATGATCATGTGACACTGATGAATGTAGTAGTTCTGGTGATTGGAAATTTTGCAATTCTATAGCTTCTTCATGTTGTTATAGTGGGTCATTTTTCTCCAATGGAAATTTTCACTCTTGCAGCCGTTGATGAACTTCCGAATTCGGAAACCTGAAGATGAGTTTGATTATTATGGGAGTAGTAGCCAGGATGAAACTAGAAGCAATCAAGGTACAAGTTTTATCGGTTTAATAGAATTACTTTTGCCACCAACTGTGACTCTTTGAGTGACTTTTATCTGTGTCTAAATGGTTGGTGATGATCAAAGGTGGGGTAGTGGCAAACTACGGCAATGGCCCTAAACCGGGAATGAGTTTGAGCACCAAGAAGAGAAAGCGGTGGACAGAAGCTGATGATGATGATGCAGAGGATGATGATGACATGTACAATCCACATGTTACTGAGGAGCACTACCGATCAATGCTTGGGGAGCATATACAAAAATTCAAAAGTAGGTCCAAGGAGTCTCAAGGGAATTCCACACATCTGATGGGTGTTCCCGTGCGAAAGAGCAATGTGGGCAGTTACAGAGGTAGGAAACTAGGGAACGATCACCATGGGAGATTCTATGACATGGACACTTCGTCAAATTTTGCAGCTGATGCCATCCCTCAAAGGCGAGGAAGCTATCGTGATTCAGATATTACTCCCAAGTATGTTGTTCATATCACGTTCGATGGAGAACGTTTTCCCTGTGTAATCCCTTTAGTTATCTTATGGTGTTGGGTTTCCTGGATTGACACATCGAATTTTTCTTCATTTGCAGAATAGCATATGAACCTTCCTATTTGGATATTGGCGATGGTGTTATCTACAAAATCCCCCCAAGTTATGACAAGCTGGTGGCATCATTAAACTTACCAAGCTTTTCAGATATTCATGTGGAAGATTTTTACTTGAAAGGAACTCTGGATCTGAGGTCATTAGCAGAACTGATGGCTATCGATAAAAGGTCTGGGGCAAGAAGCCGTAATGGAATGGGTGAGCCTCAACCTCAATATGAATCTCTTCAAGCTAGAGTGAAGGCCTTGTCAGCTTCAAACTCCACCCCAAACTTCAGCCTCAAGGTGTCAGAAGCTGCAATCAATTCTGTCATTCCAGAAGGAGCCGCTGGAAGTACTGCACGGACAATCCTCTCAGAGGGTGGTATTTTACAGGTTCATTACGTCAAGGTTCTGGAGAAGGGGGATACATATGAGGTTTGATCCTGTTACAGTATAAAAAAACAATAATTCTGTATCCTTCACGGCTCTGTCAACAATATCTATTATTTCTGATATTCTTTTATGTATCCTTTCTTCAGATCGTTGAACGAAGTCTACCAAAGAAGCTGAAGTTGAAGAATGATCCTGCAGTCATTGAAAAGGCAGAAAGGGACAAGATTAGAAAAGCATGGATCAACATTGTCAGAAGAGATATACCAAAACACCATAGAATATTCACTACTTTTCATCGGAAACAATCAATTGATGCCAAGAGGTTTGCAGATGGTTGCCAAAGAGAGGTAATTAAAATTGGCTCTCATTTTATAGCTTTACCCACTCATAGTTTTTTAATATTTTCTTTTCTAAACTGCCATTCGCTTGCATCTCATCTGCTGTTACTTCGAGTTAATAGGTGAGAATTAAGGTAGCTAGATCATACAAAATGCCAAGGAGTGCACCAATTCGCACCAGGAAGATATCCAGAGACATGCTGCTATTCTGGAAGCGATATGACAAGCAGATGGTACATTTTCTATTTTTCTTAGAATCTGCTGACAGGCAGAAGAGAGGAAAAAACTTTGTTGCACTTGGATTAATTTGACTATGTTGACAGGCAGAAGAGAGGAAAAAACAGGAAAAGGAAGCTGCTGAGGCACTAAAACGTGAACAAGAGCTTCGAGAGGCAAAAAGGCAGCAACATAGGCTCAATTTCCTTATTAAACAGACTGAACTTTACAGTCACTTCATGCGAGACAAAGATTCAAAGCCTTCTGAATCCTTGTCGATAGGAGATGAAAATCTGGTTGACGAAGAGCTCGGAGAACCTTCAGCAGCAGAACCTTCTGAGGTGGAGGATCCTGAAGTAGCTAAAATGAAGGCAGATGCCCTGAAAGCTGCCCAAGAGGCAGTGTCTAAGCAGAAAAAAATAACAGATGCATTTGACACTGAATATATGAAGCTACGGCAAACTTCTGACATGGAAGGACCATCAAATGATGTCTCAGTCTGTGGCTCGGGCAATATAGACTTGCATAATCCGTGAGTTTGTGTTCTTGTCATTGCCACATTTTACCTTCGTGATTTTAGAATGTCAAGCTAATTAGTTTTCTCTACTTGCAGATCTACAATGCCTGTTACATCAACAGTTCAGACTCCAGAGTTGTTTAAAGGAACTCTAAAAGAATACCAAATGAAAGGCCTTCAGTGGCTAGTCAATTGTTATGAGCAGGTTCTCCTAACTTCTATTTACATTTATTATTTTTTGTGGACTTTTTAGTGAAAATTTTTCCCCTCAGGAATCCTCATTCCGAATGGGTATATACTAAGATTATTTTTTATATGTTCCAGGGTTTGAATGGCATTCTTGCTGATGAAATGGGCTTGGGTAAGACTATTCAAGCTATGGCGTTCTTGGCACATTTGGCTGAGGTAAATCAAAATGTTGTTCCTTTTTATCTGTTGTGGTTTGGCTATGTTAAAACTCATCTATCCACTCACACAGGAAAAAAACATTTGGGGTCCATTTCTGGTTGTTGCTCCTGCTTCTGTTCTTATCAATTGGGCTGATGAAATTATTCGTTTCTGTCCTGACTTGAAAACTCTTCCATATTGGGGAGGACTATATGAGCGGTCAATTTTAAGAATGAATATCAATCCCTAGCTTATGTACCGAAGGTAACAGCTATGTGGTTTGCGTGCAACCTCTGCTTGTTCTCTCAAAGGCTTCGCAATCAATTAATCTTCATTGCGCTTTTCTAAAATTTCTTTGTTGACTCCCCCTCTTTTTCAGGGATGCTGGTTTTCATATTTTAATTACCAGCTATCAGCTATTAGTAACCGATGAAAAGTATTTTCGCCGGGTGAAGTGGCAATATATGGTTCTAGATGAGGCCCAAGCAATCAAAAGTTCTACCAGGTTCTTACTTTTCCCTCGAGTCAGTTGAATCAGGGTTGCTTGTGCTCGCAAGGATCATCTTATTTCACTCTCTAACTTTTTCTTTTTACCCCTTTGTACGTTGAAATAGTGCTTGATGGTCATTCTTGTGCTATTTCGTTGCCATGCATGAGAATGTTACTTTTGTCTAAATTCTCAAGCAAGTTTCATATTCCCTTTTTCTTTGACAGTATAAGATGGAAGACCCTTCTTGGTTTCAACTGTCGGAACAGATTGCTTCTGACTGGTACTCCAATTCAGAATAACATGGCAGAGTTATGGGCCCTGCTGCACTTCATCATGCCAATGTTGTTTGACAACCATGAACAATTTAATGAGTGGTTCTCTAAAGGGTATGTACTATTTGTCTGGTTTGATGGTCATGTAAAAGTTTATAGTGAACAATCTAGGAATTTGTTTCTGATACATGATCCATATTGATTTAACAGAATCGAGAATCATGCTGAACATGGAGGCACTTTAAACGAGCACCAGCTTAACAGACTGGTGAGATTTCACTTTCTGTTTGCAGCATTAGTATGGCGATACCTCAAGATCTTTTAGTTTCTGTCTGCTTCTTATTTTTAGTTTGCTAGGCTCCTTGAATAGGTTCGTGCACTCATTTCGGATTCATGATTCCTTTTCCGTTTTTATTCCTCTTGAGAATTTTAGAAACACGACACTGATGTGTTTGCATGTGTCATGAACGGAAAGCTTCTGGGTTCTTGTTTTCTGTTTCTGACAGCCAAACTTCTGTCCCTTCCTTTGCGGATAGAAGGGTCTGTTAATTCCAGTTAGTGATTCCTGGTTCTCCATGAATTCGTCAAGTTTGTACATTGTATGCATCTTTTTACCTTTTAAAGTTATCTAGTCACTCACATTTTGTTTCTTTTCCCGAACAGCATGCAATATTAAAGCCATTCATGCTCCGTCGTGTCAAAAAGGATGTGGTTTCTGAGCTAACCACAAAGACGGAAGTTACAGTACACTGCAAGCTCAGTTCTCGACAACAAGCTTTTTATCAGGCTATTAAGAACAAAATTTCTCTGGCCGAGTTGTTTGATAGCAACCGTGGGCATTTTAATGAAAAGAAATTATTGAATTTAATGAATATCGTCATTCAACTTAGAAAGGCAAGCTCTCTTGTCCTGCTTTGTCATTAATTATACAACACGAAATCTCTCAAAACAACATATGTGCAAGACTGTGGCTTATGGTCATTTATTTGTGTCTCTGATTTCAGGTTTGCAACCATCCAGAGTTGTTCGAAAGGAATGAAGGGAGCTCGTATCTCTACTTTGGAGTGATGTCCAATTCTCTTTTGCCCCCTCCCTTTGGTGAGCTAGAGGATGTACACTATTCTGGTTGTCAAAATCCCATAACATACAAGGTGCATTTCAATACCTTAAATAAGTTCCGATGTCAACAATACCTTGTAGTCTCTGACTGAATCCTGACTTTGGTTTCGATCTTTTTATTCTCTTTCAGATACCTAAACTCCTACAGAAAGAGGTGCTCCAAAGTTCTGAAACATTTTGTTCTTCTATCGGGCGGGGCATATCAAGAGAATCCTTTTTGAAGTATTTTAATATATATTCACCTGAGTATATTCTTAGGTCAATATTCCCATCTGATAGTAGTATAGATCAAGCGGTTAGTAAAAGTGGAGCATTTGGCTTTTCGCGCTTGATGGATTTATCACCATCAGAATTTGGATATCTGGCTTTGTTTTCCGTCATGGAAAGGCTTTTATTCTCTGTGCTGAAATGGGAGCGGCAATTCTTGGATGAATTATTAGACTCTTATATGGAATTCATGGATGATGATCTTAGTGGAGATAACATCAAAAGAGTTAAAACCAGAGCTGTGACAAGAATGTTGTTGATGCCATCAAAAGTTGAAACGAATTTGCTGAGAGGGAGACTAGGCACAGGGTCTACCTGTCACTCATTTGAATCTCTAGTGATATCACATCATGATAGGCTTCTTTCAAATATCAAACTCCTACATTCTGCGTATACTTTTATCCCAAAAGCCAGAGCTCCACCGGTATGATTTCTTTGAATTGTGAAGTTGCCAATTATTTACCACAGTAGATTCTTACCAAGTCTTCTCAACCATGCTCTATTTGAAATTGCAATTTTCAGGTAAGCGTTCATTGCTCGGACAGAAATTCTGCATACAGAATTACAGAAGAATTACATCAACCATGGCTTAAGAGACTATTTATCGGTTTTGCACGGACGTCAGAAGCTAATGGACCCAGGAAGCCGAACAGCCTTCCACATCCGTTAATCGAAGAAATTGATTCAGAACTTCCAGTTGTGCAACCTGCGCTTCAACTGACTCACAGAATATTTGGTTCTTGCCCGCCAATGCATAGTTTTGACCCAGCAAAGTTGCTCACGGTAGTTTCTTCTCTGTTGCAACTTTCTTTTACACTTAGTGGCTTTGATATGAGATCTTTATTCTTATTACAAAAGTGGAACCGTAGGACTCTGGGAAGCTGCAGACACTTGATATATTATTGAAGCGGCTTCGAGCTGGAAATCACAGGGTGCTCCTGTTTGCACAAATGACAAAGATGTTGAATATTCTCGAGGTAGTATCTAGACACAAGCCTTTAGCCTCACCGTGCGATTTAATTTGTGGTCTTATTAAATTACAAACATCCACTTTTACACGTTCCCTTTACATGCTCAATTTCATGTTTATGCAGGATTACATGAACTATAGAAAGTACAAGTACCTCAGGCTTGATGGATCCTCCACCATCATGGATCGCCGAGATATGGTTAGGGATTTTCAGCATAGGTAGGCTATAACTTTCTCAAGCCTATCCTTTTTTCGTTTTTTTTCCTTAGGCTTCATGGGCACAATTGTAATTTGTAAACATTACATGGTTGCAGGAGCGATATTTTTGTCTTCTTGCTGAGCACCAGAGCTGGAGGGCTTGGTATCAACTTGACGGCTGCAGACACTGTCATTTTCTATGAAAGTGATTGGAATCCCACCTTGGATTTACAAGCTATGGACAGAGCTCATCGTCTTGGTCAGACAAAAGATGTCAGTGATTCTCTTTCACACCCCTCAAAAAAAAAAAAACACTATTTTCTTTGTTGTTTCGTTATATTACCAAAACTCCATGCAAGTGAACAAGCATCTGTCAATGGGATGGTTTTCTGTCTAGCCTGATGTCTTTTTCTGAAACTAAAACCTCTATTAGGTTACTGTTTATCGGCTCATCTGCAAGGAAACGGTGGAAGAGAAAATTTTGCACAGGGCAAGTCAGAAAAATACAGTTCAGCAGCTCGTGATGACAGGAGGCCATGTTCAGGGTGATGATGTTTTTGGAACTGCGGATGTGGTATCATTGCTTATGGATGATGCAGAGGCAGCGCAACTGGAGCAGAAATTCAGAGAACTACCTTTACAGGTAATTCTTATTATATCTAATATTTTCACAGTTTTAATTTTGAAAAGATAAGGAGAAGGTAAATTAAAAATGAACCTGAATTCCTCCACTCATAACTTTCATATTGTCTTGCAGGTAAAGGACAGGCAGAAGAAAAAACAGTCAACGAAATGTATAAGAATAGATGCTGAAGGAGATGCGACTTTGGAAGAGTTGGAAGAGGCTGGACGACAGGATAACGGAGAGGAACCTTGCCAAGAACCGGAGAAGACAAAGTCCACTAACAAAAAGGTATATGGTACAAAATGAAGTCTCTTTTGCTCACTTTTCTCATGACCATTATTTGAAGTCCCGATCCATTTCTTTCGGTTCATGTCCTTCTGCACTACAAGGCCTAGCGGCATATGGAAAATGATGAAACATGAGTTGGTCTACTACTGTAGCTTGTCTTGGTTGTTTAGTTGATAACTTCTGGTTTGAGTATTTGCTAAAAAAGCATATGTTACGTGCGGCTGATTTGCAGAGGAAAGCTGCTTCAACTCCGAAATCTAGAGTTTCTCAGAAAGCAAAGGAAGAAGCGAATGGTGAAGGAGATGCTCCTCTTCAGCCTCAGAGAACAAAAAGGGTAAAGAGACAAACAAAGAGCATAAACGAGAGTCTTGAACCTGCTGTCTTCTCTGCAACAAATGGAGAATTCGATCCAAGTAGCTCCAAGGCAGATGCTAACTAATCCGAAGATGGTTAAAAGCTTCAATAGATGTTAACTTGAGGCAGGTTTTAGTGCTAAAGATGATGGTTCCTAGTTTTTTGAGCCAAGTGTACAGATTTTCTTATTCAAGTTTTACTCTTTTAACGTACATCGGTCTAATGTGGTACATATGTATAAATATCATTGTCGATTTAACGATAAACGTTAAGCATAGTATTAATCATCCTCTTATTCCGTGAATCATTTATGGTTCCTAGTTTTTTTTAGCCAAAGTGTACAGATTTTTTTTATTCAAGTTTTACTTTTTATACGTGCTCTAGTGCAGTGGTACAGACATAGTATAAATATTATTGTCGTTTTAACGATAAACGTTTAGCATTATTATTATTAAATTAAATGATCCTCTCATTTGGTGGATCACGGATTTCCTTTCTTTGCCATATACTATCTTTGTCGTTCGATATAATTGACAATTTCCTTTAATACACACGTACGTAACCGCACCAAAACAAATATGTAATATCGGCAATTTTAAAAATGGAAAATCGATTTTTTTCAAAAAAAAAAATTATTATTTTGTAAGAGCAAAGACGATAAACAAATACGCATCCGATAAGAACAGATTCAACTATAAATAAATGCAAAGAGAAACCCTAAGTCTAATAAATGAAAGAAAAGAGATGAGTAATGCATATAGTATGGAACAACTACCACCAGATCTTGTAGAAGATATCTTAGAGAGACTTTGTACAAAGTCTCTGGTAAGATTCACATCTGTTTCGAAGCAATGGAACTCGATGATCAAATCAACATCCTTTGCATCGAGACATCAAATCCGAGCGCAGACACCAAATCCGGAAATCCTACTAGTCACGTTGTATGAATCTCATCGTTCAGAATCATACTCTTATCTAAGGACACTGGAATTACAACATTCAGTATTGCCAAAGATCGATATTATCTCCAAACCTAGAAGATGTCGTCTTGCAATAACCGGAAGCTGTGGTGGTCTTGTTTGCGTCTACGATTTTCAAAAAGAGATGTATCTCATCAATCCAGCGACTAGATGGTCTCGATCTCTTCCTCGAGCTAAGTATCAACAAATCAACCGGATTAGACAAAATCTGGATAGTAAAGTTTCTCACTCTTTTTTTTATTCTTTTTGCTTATTTTTTTTTTGAATTCTTTTTTTCTTTTTGATATCCTTTTTGGTAGGTTATTTTACTATTATTAATTAATTGTCTCTCTCTCGTGTACGTAGGTAATTCCACACGAAATTGTCTAGGATTTGGTAAAGACGCTGTGACAGGCAAATACAAGATGGTATGGTTATATAACTCTAAAGAACTAGACCTAGTTGGTCAAACTAGATGCAAGGTTTTCGAGTTTACCACCAATACTTGGAGATCTGTGATTGGCTCTCCACATCGGATCTGCAGTGATTCCAAATCTCGGCCGGTGTATTCAGATGGATCACTTCATTGGTTTACTGTCCAGTTTCACGGAATCACAAAGATAATACATTTCGATCTTCACACAGAGGTCTTTCAAGTAATGTCGAAAATTCCGGTTGCCCTTGCATATCCTGATAGCATTATCATGTGCAGTCTGAATAATCGTCTTTGCGTATCGGAGAGGAGAAGCAACAGTCAAGAAATATGGTCACTGAATCCACACAAAGGATGGGAAAAGACTTACAGTATGAATCTAAGCTTTACTTGTCGCGGTGACTTTGGTGTCCCAATGATACCGATCACAATTTTCGACGAAACAGAGTTACTATTTCATTACCCATCTAGCAAAATGCCTTCTTCTATATTGAGACAAGATACTAGAATAGGTAATACTACATTTATCAGAGATTCTGCTTTGGATCAAGCTATTTCTTATATTCCAAGCTTAATCTCTATTTAGTTAAAGAGTTAAGACTGTCGATACGCTCTTTTTCTTCTAATGTAAACAAAAAAAAAAAGATTAAACTTCTTTCCCTTCTAATGTAATACATTCCATTTTCAAAACTAGCGTCAAGTCAACCAAATATTATATATATATACATAGTAGAAATTTGATATGAAAAGGAGACTTGATATGAAAAGGAGACTTGAAAAACTTTGCAAATTTTTCGTTATTTTTCTGGTCAACTGCATACATTTATGAGAAATAATACAAAAATACAAGGATTTCGAAAGTTATTGGGGGAAAAAAACTAGTGTAAATTTCTAAATCTTCTTTGTTAAAATAAAAAAGGAAACGAACAAAAAGAAGAAGAAGATATTTGCAAATATTCAGTTATTTTTTCGGCCAACCCCGGATTTCGTTTTGCTTCTTTCGGTCGTCGAGCCTGATCGAAATTGATTCCGGTGAACAAATAGCACCATTATCATTGTGAACCATGACATAATAAACTCCCAATCGTCACCATTATTACATAAGATTTTGATATTTGTCTCCAATAATTAATCATCTTAGAAATGTTGTTTTGAGTTTCAACATTTGTCAGAGATTCTGATTTGGATCAAGCTATTTCTTATATTCCAAGCTTAATCTCTATTTAGGTAAGAGTTAAGACTGTAACGATACCCTCTCTTTTTCAAAACAAACAAAAAAACAAAAAATTTCCAACGGATTAAACTTCTTTCCCTTCTAATGTAATACTCTCTCATTTGAGAGTTTTTCACACATATTAAGAAATATATTAAAAATTCTATCTTACTCCTTTCAGAAGCTTTGATTATTCATTAGCTCCGTCTAAAAAAAAAACATTTACGCATAAATGAAAATTAAAATCATAAAACACTTGTAATCGATACACATTTTCTACGCATAAAAGAAAATTAAAATTAAAATCATAAAACACTTTGTTTCATTAGCTCCTAGCTTCCTCCTATATACATGTATGTTTTTTATTTCTAAAACAAATTTGTAAGAAAAAGCGAGTACTATATAGAATCATTTATCATTGTGAACCATGACATATAATAAACTCCCAATCGTCACCATTATTACATAAGATTTTGATATTTGTCTCCAATAATTAATCATCTTAGAAATGTTGTTTTGAGTATCAACATTTGGGATAAGGAATACCACAAGCCGCTAGAAGTTTGTGAGCATTTTCGGATGTAACATATTGACCAAAGGTTGGGGTTTTAATGTAACCACAAAGACAAGACTGTTGCTCTTTCAGTTTCTCGCAGCAATATTCTGGCGGCTTACTTCCCTTGAGTATCGCTTGTAAGCATGACATGAGCTCTGTCGCGACACACGCCGCTGCTTTCTCCTCTCTCCTCAAACCTCCAATCACATGATCTGCTCTGGTCTGAGCCGCCATAGATGACATGAGGACTATCACAAATGCGATTACCAGCACTAATGTTTTCGACATCATTGGTTTGAATACTTTTTTTTCTTTCTCTCTATTCCAATTTATCTTAAAGAATATTTGAGATTTCGGATTCTGGAGACTGTTTTTAGGGGTAGTAAAATTATCACTTATAGAAGGATCTAAAAATGGGGTTAAAACCAGAATTAGAAACTAATCCGAAGTTTGACCCAAAAAAAAAAGAATCTAATCCGAAAAATATATAATCAAATGTATATACTATACATGTATGGATTTTTACCATATTACTTTACTTGCAAATTTTAATATTAAAAGGGAGATTTGCGGATATTCAAAGATTTAAAATATAAATGGAAAGATTTGGAAAATTAGATAAAGAAAAACTTCTTTTAAATTTATTTAAATTATAAAACGAAACTAAATAATATATGTTTGAGGACAATGCTCAGATTGATCTAGACCCAAGTATTAATCATCTAGAGGAAACTCTCTTGATCCCAAGGTTTTTTTTTAGAGTAAGCTTTGAAATATGTGTCACCTACATTTAAAGAAATTTTTTTATAAACACATAAAAATTTGATATGTATACTTCATGATTGTAACACTTAATTCTTTTATTTTTTTTCTTATATGAGAAACTGGGACAATCCAAATAAATTTTTCATTTTGAGAAAAATGCTAAAAGTTAACACTTTGTTGCACTCATACTACTAATTCTGTTTGAAAGTGGAATTTAGAACAATCTGTGTATTTCAATGCTTCAGTCAAATTTGTGAAAGTTTGAGAGAAAGAAGAAAAATCAAATTTGTGAAAGACCGACTTTTATTTGACTCCCATATATTAAGATATTGTGTTCGTTTTCTTTTGTTTACAACACTTTACAATACACACGTAATTGCAGTCTGAGCCCAAACCAATTATGTAAAATTAGCAATTTTCAAAATTGAAAAATATTCAACACTGGAATTAGGGATACAGTCTAAGGCCCATAGCAAAAGGGCCCAAGAGGGAAGAGTGTTTTAAATCTCAATGTTAAAAATTGATTCCGTATCAAAGAGAGAGGTGAAGAAAGTTATGGCGGATCATCTTCCGGAGACACTGAAACCCTTCTTTCACAGAGCCACCGAAGCTCAGGTTCTCTCTCTCTCTCTCTCTCTCTCTCTCTTTTTCACTCAGTCCATTTTTATCATATAAACCTTCACACACCAAAATTACTTATCAATTGATTCAAAGTTCAGGGCTTTTTTTTTTGTTCTCCGTTGTTCTCGCGGGGTTGAGTTTCTGAATCTGTGGATGACATGAACAAACAATTCCTTCCACGTTACTACGTTAATCTCTCAATTCATGTGTTGTTTTGCAGGAGCGATTGGCTAGGCTTGAATCTGCTCTTGCGTCGACCAAGACAGGTTCTTTCTTCCTACTAATCTCTGAATTCTGAAACAAGTGATTGAGTCGAATCTTCCGACTTGAAGTTACCTAAATTCTTTCTTCTCAGGCATTCCAGATGCAGAACTTGTGGAGCAGATTTCCCAAATCCAGTCAAAGCTCGATGAGGCTAACGACACGGTGAAGCAAGAACAGAAGAAGGTAATCTCTTACTCTTCACATTGTTTCATTACCTCTCTTTTTGTTGTTGTTGTTGTTGTTGTTGTGCTGGTTTGTATAGCTTGTTTTGGAGTTTTGATTATGGATTCATCTACTAGGTGAAGGAATTGACCACTGAAAACGAGAAGCAAAGGTACCGAATATTGCATCTTGTGCGCGCACTAAAGGCTGCTGATGAGAAGCTTGAGAAATTCTCAGATGATTAGGTTCTTCGTCGCTGATTGTAATTCGTTTATTTACATCCTTACAAAGGAAAGGATATATTACTCATGATTGAATGGTATCAGAAAATTTCGGCTTTTTCACTAATCTTTGAAAATAAACATGGGTATATCTCGGCGTGTGTGTGTGAGTGTCATTAGAAACTCTGCACATTGCAGTTAAGCAATGTCCCTATTGATGATTTATTTACTCAAGTTAGTAACTATACCTGTGATCCTAAGGAAGAGAACACAGTTTACTCCACATTCCAAGTAAGGTTGCTATTTTCCTCTTAGGAATATATGAAACACTAATGCCTACCACTCTGTGGAACCTGTTATGAGGTTAGCTAAGGTTTCAGCTGTTTTTTTGAGCTTTTCAGTGCTTTTGCTATGACCCTTTAGTTAGCATATCATTGGAGTCACAGTGCTAATATATATGGCCATCATCTTGTTTGATATTAGTGTCCACTTTTGCCTTGCCTGAACGGTGTTACTTTCTGCTTTCGGTTTCTGATATCACTGTTGTTGTTCAGGCATTAGATTTCTGCTGCCTCTTCTTAATTGTGAATGACATTGGATTTTTGCACACAATAGTTAAATTTAACAAGCCATTGCTTAGTTGCCTTTTGGCTCGAGAAGCAAGTCAATCTTAAGTAGTGAGTGACTTGGTGTGATTTAACAAGGCATTAATCATTCAATCTATTTCCCCTGGCTTAAAAAGCAAGAAGATGATGCGCAACAGTGTATAGACAGACAGTTTGATGAAAGCTTTCCTGTCTTGCTCGTGGTTTCAGACTGATGTTTTATAGAGTTTTACTGGATGTTACCCTGAGAAATTCCCGGAGATGAGCGTGTTTGATTGGAACAATCATCTGAGAGATGTCTATTCCACAGCTTGAATAACACCCATTCATAGAAGAAAAGACTTTATTTTTATATCCAAATTGATCCCAAAAAGGGACCACGAGTTAATGAAACGAGAGAATCAAAATTCATATCAGGAAAAGCTTCTTCAGAAATCAAAAGATTGGGTTGGTGGACACACAAAGACAAAAAGGAAGAAAAACAAACAAACCCGGTTAACGCAAGACGTGTTAGATTTTATACATATTGAAATCAGATCACTATCCCGGAAATTATATATATGAAAAATCAAAATCAAAATCAAAATCAAAATCAAAAATAGAAAATTGACGTAGCAATTACTAGAGAAAGTGGGTCAGGCAGAGTCAGATGGACCAGAAGGAAGCAGCTCATAGCCATCATGATGACGGTTCGACTCGACCGGTATGCATTTAAGACCAACGGCTAGAATCATGCTGATGGAACCAATGAAAATGCAGAGAATCCAATGTTGCCAGCTCAAGGGAACAGTGCTTGCAAATGCTCCAAGGAACTCAACAATGATCACTTGGAATCCAACTGTTGCAGTCATTACAGCAACAAACACCCAACTGTTGAACATTCCTTTAAACACGTTTATCTTCTCTATCTCTCTGCTGTTTACCTCGTTAAACACCTGTTTTGTGCAAAGCATTTCAGTCTTGTTTTTTTTTTCTTTCAGAAACACTTTTTTTTTATTGGTTGAATGCTGTTATTTATTTACCTGGCAAAAGACGAAGGAGTTGAAGATGATGGTGTTGAGAATGGCTGTTGAATCTGGGCCGTTGAGGTTGAGTATTTGCTTGCCAGAAAAGTTGAGAATGCCGAGGACGATTAACTGATATATGCTTTGACCAATGATGTTTCTCCACATGGCTCTGGTGATGAAGCTTGCGGTTCTACCGATTGGTTGACGTTTCATTAAACCTTCGTTGGGAGGTTCGGTTGCTAGAGCCAATGCACCGAGTGTGTCCATGATCATGTTGACCCAAAGCAACTGCACCGCAGTGAGTAGTGCAGATCCTAAAAAGGTGTTAAACAATTATAGGTGAAACTGTTGTTCAAAGCAATCATTGGTGAAATTGTATGCGTGTGTTTGATTTTAGTTACCTGTGATGCAAGCAGAGACGAAGTTGATGATCAGGGCAACAACATTAACAGTTAGCTGGAACTGAACAAACTTCTGGATGTTGATATACACAGCACGTCCCCATTTCGCCACATTCACTATCGTCGCAAAGTTGTCGTCCATTATGATTACATCAGCATTCTCTTTCGCAACCTGTGTATTCCCCGGGAGTTTTAACATGAGAGAACATTCAAAGGTTATTGATTTGCCAATGATATGATAAATCAGTAACAAAGGCTAACCTCTGTTCCAGCTATTCCCATGGCAAGTCCAATGTCAGACTCATGCAATGCAGGAGCATCATTTGTTCCATCTCCAGTCACTGCAACTACCTCTCCAATTTTCCTCAAATTGTTGACTAGTGTATGCTTGTCCAACGGCAAAGACCGAGCCATCACCTGAAGTTAGAGAATAAAAAAAAGGGGATATTCTAAGATGCTCTAAACATTTTATGAGACAGATGAGAGGATTAAGAATCCATTCTACTAATTTAAATCAGAACCTGAATTTTGGGTAAAATGGCCCTCATTTCATGTGGAGGCAAATTACGGAATTCTGAGCCTTCTATAGCTACACCTCCTGCTGTAAGTATCCCACATTCTTTTGCAATAGCTTTGGCCGTGCTTATGTTATCACCAGTGACCATACGAACAGTTATTCCAGCAGCTTGACAAGTCTGAACGGCTTCTCTAACACCGGGGCGAACTGGATCCTTGATTCCAACAACTGCAACCAATGTGTAGCCACCATCCGGAAGATCCCCACTGGGAGCTTCATCGAGATCCGTGTATACCAAGCAGAGAGTCCTCAGAGCCTCTGAAGCAAATCCCTCTATGACTTCAGAGACATTTGCAATCTTTTCTTCGGATAACGGAACAGATTCTCCGTTTGAATCCACAACCTTCTCGCACATTTTCAAGACAATTTCAGATGCACCTTTGCAGAAAGCGCGTACTCTGCCACCAGAATGAGATGTAAGAACAGACATTTTCTTCTTGTCTGAGTTGAAAGGCTCGATCTTGAGTATCTTATGTTCTCGGCGTTGGGTGTCAACGTCACCGCCCAAATGCAAACCAAATTCCAGTATCGCCCTTTCCGTAGGTGATCCCAGGATCTGAGTTTTTCCTTCCTTATCCTTCACGACCTCAGAACCAGTGTTCTGAAATATGGCCTGTATAAGGAGATTCTGAACTTGTTCAGATAGGTTCAACTGGAAATTTTCTTCCTGCCTCTCCTTGATATTTTCACATATCCAAATTTTATTGACTACCATGTGGTTAGTGGTTAAGGTCCCTGTCTTATCCGTGCAAATGCAGGTAGAAGAACCCATTGTCTCACAAGCAGCCAGATGCCTCACAAGTGCTCTGTCCCTCATTAACTGCTTCATAGCAAATGCCAGACTTAAGGTCACAGCCAAAGGTAACCCCTCGGGTACAGCAACGACAATGATAGTTACAGCAATTGCAAAGTAGTCAAGCAGTGTCAGTGCGTCTTCAGAAGACCACTCAGTGATACTACCAGCAGTGGCTTTCTCTATAACGAACCTTATGCACAACACCACAAACGTAAGCACTGCAAAGCCTAAACCAATCTTACCTATGATGGTTGCAACCCCGTTTAGCTTCACCTGCAGAGGAGTCTCGTCCTCTCCGCCCTCACTTAGAGTTTCCATCAACTTTCCCCACTCAGTCCTCATACCAACAGTTGTCACCAGCATTTTCGCAGAGCCGTTTTGGACTTTGGTTCCCGAAAGCAGAAACGGCTTCTCTTTATTCACGTGCGATGGTTCACTCTCTCCAGATAAGCTTGACTCGTCTATCTCCAGATTGTATCCAGAAATAAAAATCCCATCAGCTGGGACTCGATCCCCAATAGATAAATGAACCACATCTCCAACAACCAAGTCATCAATGGAGACCTCTTGTCTATTCCCATCCCTGGTGACTTGAATATTAATCTTCTTCTTCTCTCGATCCAAATCTCTGAACTGCAAAGATTGCTTGTAGTCACTGATAGCAGTAACCATGACAACCAAGATTATACTTAGCAAGATCCCCGTCCCATCATACATTCCCTTTGGAAATCCTTCTGTGGCAACTCCCACTCCTATCGACACTACAGCGCAGACCATAAGGATGATAAGGGTTACGTCTTGAAGCGCTTCCCAAACAAACATTAAGAATGATCTGGCTGGTTTCTCAGCATAACGATTTTCTCCATAGATTTTTTCTCTGATGTGTAGTTCACTCGAACGGACACCTTCAGTGAGAGACACAGACACTTTCTGAGCAATTCCTTCAGCTCCTCCACTGTTCGTCAGGCTCTTTGTGTCATGATTGCGAACCATAGAAGCAAGTTCATCTGCTTCAACATAAAATCCCGCTTGTTTGACCTCGTCAGTGAGTTTATATTCACGCCGGGCACCAGCTGAAGAAATACACAATCAAAAGGAGAAGAAGAAAAATTACATAATCATAAACCACTTGCATATCATGCACATCTCTGAAACTCAACAATGCATATCTTACCATCAATGAACTGAAGAGCTGCCTTTTGAACATAGAAGGCAACCCGTATCTTTTCCTGGTTATGAAATCAGGAAAACGTGAGCGGATAGAAGAACACCACAACAACTAAAATCATTTGGTCACTACAAGAATAAACAAAATAGACATTGATCCCTATGGCGCAATCAACATCTCCAGACTATAAAAGCATCGAATCATGCCAATGGCCACAAAGAGTGATTGCTTATTTTGTTTGCATTAACCGGAGCTAACATAGTTAAAAATGTCTTTGCCTTTGAAGCTAAAACTCAATGACACTGGATACGTCTGCAAGATTAAATTTACTTTGCTCTGCTCAATGGTCATTTGTCGGTTATTATAGTCGAACGGTCTACTATTTTGTTCAATGGTTGGTTTAAAAAAAAACTGAAAAAAGAAAAATGACCAAAACCAAGAAGAATACGACCAAAAGGACTAAAATTCAAAAAGATTCTCAAAATGCTTCTTTATTTTATTCACGCAAGTGGACAAATAAAGTCGATGTCTGTTTCAGAAGGGTATGGATTCGCTCCACGAAATTTCCTCGTAACTTCCTAAAGCTAAGGTAATTGCACAATAAGTCAAAAAGAATGCAGTACCACAGAGTCAACAACTACATGAATATTAGAGACCACATACCAGATCTAACGTTCAGAAAGTGGTTTTCATTAACTATCCTTTTGATAAAATAAAAAAAAATAAAAAAAAAAACGGGTGACGATGGGAGGCCTAAGGTTAATTGGTTGATTCAATTGGGAGACACGAAAGCATGACCTGAATTGTATGTCATTCTCGAGTGAATAATTAGTCGCAATAAATAAATTCATCGGTTACAATACACATTTGATCAAAAATCCACATTTCCTTGCGGAATATTTTTAATACTCCTAAACAATGTAAAAGTCCCCCAGTGGAGCCTAAAATACGCGTCACTTTGTGTTTGAAAATTAGAGGAAAAATTATTTTATAGGGGCTTCAAATGAGATAAACATAATATATTGCCGATTATTATCAGAAGAGAAAATTATAACCGATGATTTTGGATCTTCGGTTGCCAATCGACAAAAAAAAAGTTGGAAAACAAAAAAAAAAAACAGGGAAAGGTTAGAAAAGATTTACAAAAAGACGATTTGACTCTGCAAAAAAAGAAAGTAATAAACAATAGCATTTTGAACGGATCATCAATGGAAACAATTCCTAACCTCAAGGATCGTAGGATTTTGATTATTAATCTATATCTAAGAGCTTGTGATCTGTTAGGGTAAAAGGAAACACCGGAAACTTTAGTCCGAAATGAGTAAATTCTACTGAAAACATTAGCCACGATTTTTCAAAATTTTCCAGGCATTTTCCCGGAAACCAAAACATCATCCTCCAGAAATGAAATCCAGATAAGTAAAAAACAAAAATCAGAGGAATCGGAGAGAGGGAATAAAAAAAAACAGACCTGGATCTGGCATCTCTTCTTCTCGTTCTCGGCGAGGGCGTCGAGATTGCTGATCATACGGAAACGACGAGCCCGATTTTTGACGATGGAGACGGAGGATCTCCATCGCTGGCGAGCCTCGAGCGACGGATTCTTGGCGTCGACCTGGAAATCCTTGAGGAGATTAGACATTATTTCAAAAAATCTGTCTACTTCTCTCTCCGTTTACTTTCTCTAGGGAGACTGTTTTCACACAGAGAAATAATCTTCGCAGGCGCGAAGGAAGCTGAAGAGGAGGGATGAGTGAAGCCTCCTTCCTCTATTCTTTATGCTAAATCTCTCTCTCTGGCAAACGTGGGAGTTTGTTGTGTGTGAGTGCATTTTTATCAAGTGTAAACAAACCCGGTTTAGTTGGCCCGCCAGGTCTTACCACCGGGTCGGGCCGCCTTTTCGTATCCACTGGATCGTTTTTTATTTGACGCAATCCAACCTTCGAGGAAAGTCTTCTTGCGTCCCTCTTTCCGTGGGTGTTCGTTCGTATGTTTTGTTCGTGGTTGAGGGAATTAAATCATCCTTAAATAAATGATGTAAAAAAAACGAAATTACATAAATATCCATATACAGTACTTTTTACTAGTTTTTAGCCAAATAAATAAATTAGTATCCATATTCAAAGATCCGACCCGATATATAAGCCGAGTATGTTGTACCAGGTTTTCTATAAATATATATGCATTGGTATTTTTAGTAAAATCTCGGTTTCCACTAAATCGATCAAATAAATAAATATTTGATATTCAATTATTCGTTACCCGATTGTAAGTATGTTACACTAGGAGAATTGCACAGATGTTTCAATGATCCATTTTTCATGTTGGCTAATGTTTTGTATAACTCTATCTTATAATGTTTTTTTTTTTCATATGGATTTCTGTTATGATCGTTTTCATGCATATATGAACAATTCTAGGGGTGGAAAAAAAAAGAATCTATCTTGATCTAATCCAAAGATTATATTGAAAAAAAGGAGTATTTCATAACCTTTTGGTTAACAAATAAAAAACACTGAAGACAAATACGCAAGAGTTAAAGTGGATGGATTATATTGCATTGAAGGTGGGTGGACACTATTGCAGATGCCATCCAACTTGCTCTGTATCAAGTATGAGGCTGCGCTGCCTTCTTGCCTTCGACTACCAACAAAACGTGGTCGAACGACTTAATCTAGCTTTCTGTATTAATGCGCATTTTAAACAAGTTGACAAATAAAATAAAATAAAATGTTGATCTCAAATCTGGTGTCTTTAAAGAATCCATATATAAAAATAATAGATCTGTACAGACACCTTTATACTTGAGAGCAATCATATAAACAGTTCTCAAAAACAAAACAAAAACTAGAGAGCATTCAGAAAGGTGGTCAATTAAAACACAGATAAATATATATATATATAGTATATAGTGTGAAACAGAAATTGTTATTGTAAGAAAAGCTTTAGGCCCATAGTCAGAAAAATGCATTTAATACACTAATGGGGGGGGGGGGGGCCTTCATGGCTGTCCAGTGGGTTGCCACCCATGTTTGACCCAGTTTCTCCAAATTAGCAAGTCTTACAACAAAATAGTATCAGGTCATACATATCTAATACAAAACAATGAAACATAGTAACAAGTCGTTTAATTTTATTTTTCTTTAATATGATATTAAGACTGCCCCCTGCCCAGAACCAAAACCACCTCCCCACTATTCATTCATATTCACATAGTAAATTATTCAGCCCAGACAAAACAACAATTGACACAATCAAGGAGCACAATGTAAAGACAATAATATTCTAACAATATCATAACCATATACAAGAAAATGCAGATTTTTTTTTTTTTTGTTATGGAATGAAGCGCGAATTAAGAGAACGAATGTGAAGAAAAGCTATTGTCACCGCCATGGCATGAAATGGTCTCAGGTGATTATGATCATCTCAAGCCATTATGATTACAGGAAACAGAAAGGACTGAGAAGAAGATCAGAGCACATGGTGTGAACAACTCACAGCTTTAAAGACTGTTAAGCTTCTGTAGTACTGATATTGCTCCTTCTTGATTGCAGTAGTAAAGTATAGGTTAGGCCACCAACAGTCCAACTTGGTTATTAAGTATTATTACTTCAATGCCATCTTGTAGTAGTTTAAGGATCCAATGTCTATCGAGAAAGAAGAAATATAACGTAAAAAATACTTAGTCTAGATCCTCTACCAGTCTCTCCATATATCTACCCCAAAAATGTGTTATCATCAAAAATTAAGCAGGGTTAAAAGCATGTTTTTTTTGAAGGCATACAATTTGCTAATGAATCTGAAAGTTGTATTAGGATGAAGAGAATAGACATTAGCTAGTCAAAGAACATCACCAAATCTTATTTAAGGCACTGCAAAATGCTATCAAGTTTAAGTCGTAATTGGCAAACACGTCAGATTTATATGTAGTTTGAGCTGTAAATTGGCCTAAGCAAATGCTACAATCGATTTGTAATAAATTTCACCTATGAGCAACCCGTTCATTGGAGAGATCTTCTCATTATGAAAACGAAAATCATATCTAAGTCGAAGAACAACATGAGATTGAGATTACCTGCTCACAAATAGTCATTTACATACTCATATCCCTCCCTCACTCACTCTTTGAGACAAAAATCAATTAACTATTCTGCTGCTGAACCGAACCGGTTCGACTATACGCATTTATAAGTTTGTAACCAGAATAAAAACAGAACAAATTGCTCAATAACCGGAATTGGTATTTTATCGTGTACCTGGTACCGACATTGGTACGCTAATCTCAGATTTGGAATTGGAATTGTGTCTTTTATCTTTTATCTCCACAGCAAATTGTCGTCCTCCATTAGTCGTATTGAATATCCTTCCACATGCCAATCTGAAAATCCGATCGGCGAGAGAAACCCTAATTTCGAAAGGACAGTCTCATGATCGAGATTAGCTTCTTGGACACTCTGTATTTTACTCCTCTTGGTTCTCTGAGTCTGTTGTTTTCTAGGGCTCCTCTTGGATTTGTTCTTTTGATATCTGGAGGATAATGGATGGAAACAAAGACGATGCGTTGAAGTGTCTGAAAATCTGCAAGGACGCGATCAAAGCCGGAGATCGACCTCGAGCTTTGAAATTCCTGTCCAAAGCTCGTCGTCTTGATCCGGATCTCCCGATCGATGATCTCGTATCCGAGCTTAATAACAAGTCCGATGAACCAGGATCGGGAAAGTCGCCTGGATCTGCCGCCGCAAAAGATTCGCCTGATTCTTCAGATCGGCCTTCTTTACGCCAGCGTGGATCGTCGACGACGTCGTCGTCTTCTTCGGTGTCCTACACTGAAGAACAGATCTCGATCGTGAGGAAGATAAAATCGAAGAAGGACTATTACGAGATCCTCGGCCTTGAAAACAAGTGTTCAGTGGACGATGTGAGGAAAGCGTATCGGAAACTCTCCTTGAAGGTTCATCCCGATAAGAATCCAGCTCCTGGTTCAGAAGAAGCTTTCAAATCCGTCTCCAAGGCATTTCAATGCTTGAGCAACGAGGACGCTAGGAGAAAATACGATGTCAGTGGATCCGATGAGCCGATCTATCAACCGCGACGATCTGCTAGGAGTAACGGATTCTACTACGAAGACGAATTCGACCCTAACGAGATTTTCAGAAGCTTCTTCGGTGGAGGAGGAATGCCTCCTGCGACTGCCCAGTTCCGATCATTCAATTTCGGAGCTACTCGCCATAGAACAGCCAATGCTAACAACCAAGCTCCTGATGCAGGTTTCAATGCTCGTATACTTCTCCAGCTTCTCCCTGTTATACTCATACTCCTGCTCAACTTCATGCCTTCTTCTCAACCTGTTTACTCGCTCTCTGCAACCTACCCTTACCATTACAAGTTCACCACTCAAAAGGGTGTCAATTACTTTGTGAGATCGTCCAAATTCGAGCAGGATTACCCACGAGACAGCAGCGATCGACAGACTTTGGAAGAACAGGTTGAGAGAGATTATGTGTCTATACTTGGTCAGAATTGTAGGTATGAGCTGCAGAGGCAACAATGGGGTTTTGTTCGCGAAACGCCTCATTGTGACATGATGCGGAAATTTGAGAATGCTGCTGCTGCTGCTTAAGTGATTATCAGCTTAATCAAGAAGAGTCGAAACTGATACATGTTTTTGTTATTGCTTTGGATTATAATGCTTTAGAACCTAACATACGATCCTTGAATTTTGTGTGATTATCTCTGAATTTCAGATTTTTTGCTTTTGCTATAAAAAAAAATACTTTATGCCAAGAAAATTTCTCGTTTTAAGGCAAGTAAAGTAACAAAAAGTGGGTTTAAACAGCTTCTTACAAGATCTATCTTCCCAAGTCCAAAAACTTATTACGTTTCTTAAATTCAAAACCTTCGGGCCACCTTCTCATACAAGTCTCGAGGCCAGTTCTGGTGTGTGTTACTTGCAAGAAACCCAGCAATCTGCAAAACAAATTCATTATTAATATCCTTATCATGATCTCTCCTGATCACGTATTTGTATTGCTAATGTGTACCTTAGATCTCATGGCTCGGATCGATCCATCAGTGTCGGGTACGTTGTCCAGGCAAGTCAGAACAACCTTCAGCAAATCAGGGACACAAGTCTGAAAGTAAGAGGATGCTCTTTGGAACTCGTCCGGGGTTGTGTCGGACAGTCTTGGATCGAGATGAAGGAACGGGAGTTTCGCGACTTCTCTCAGAGCGTCTAGATGATTGCCTTGTCTGGCCAGCTTGTGGATCGACAGTATCGCCTCAAGCTCTCGTAGTATTGTTTCTTGTTCCATGACCCGATCTCTTTCCTGGAAACTGGTGTATACAAGAGTGTGACACTTCCAGTGAGAAAGTCCCTAATTAACAACCACAAAAAAAACTTTAAATAAATGAGTTAGAGCCTGCAATTTACCCGACTTCAGAGTAGTATTTGTAGGTGTCAAGAATATCGTTTCCTGAGAGAACGAGTCCAGCTATTCGGCTTTCACCATCTGACGACCTTCCACGGATAAGGGAGCAGATGGCTTCAGATAGACACTTGTTTATTGTTTCCAAGGCAGCCGAATAGGCACCAACTCTCTTCTGTATTTCTATAGACTGTATTGGACAACAAACAGTTAGGAGACTGAAACATGGTGAAAGAAATAAATAATTAGTATGTGAAATCACTTCAGTTGAACAAATAACCAATCGACAGTTTACTAAGCATGTTTCAAGTAGTGAGAGTATATGATCAAAAAGCTCAAAACTAACTTACTTTCTCATATAATCCAGCTTCTTGACATTGATGCGCAGCTTCGATCAAGAACTGCTGCCTCAATTTTGAATCAGGCAGAAATCTTCCAAGCTCGCCTTCTTCACCGGAACCTCTAGCACCAAGCAGAAAGTAAATACCACCCTCCCGTAACAAAATCTCAGTCAGTAGTTGCTTCAGCATCAAGTTCCTTTGCCTTTGCTGATCAACATTACTTCTTCCAGACCAAGCTAGTTGCCCCCCACCTACTGCAATAGCAGCCTGTGCATAGTATTCCAGCGTCATTTGCAGATCACCATGATGCAAATACATCGACCCATATTGCCTTATCATGCTAGATGCCTCAGCATCAGCATCCATCACGCTTAGTTTGTGCCCAGACCCAGATCCTTCAGACAGAACGGAATGGTCCACTAGCGAAATACCTATATGGACAGCATCAATGTTATACCCTTCATCTCCTGCTTCTTGGGACATGTGCATGATCGCCGGTAGTAACTGAATGCTAAGAAGCAGAACATATGGGTATACCAGAGGGTCTTTGCCATTCTTAGTGTAATAAGAAGGCTCAAACTTATTAAGGTAAGCCTGAAGATCATCTAAACTGTAAGGAACTAGCCCATCGTTCAAGACCAAAGATGAAGATCCACTAGCGACGTCACGTATGCATGATAACTTGAACCAGAGAAAATCTTCAATTGTGTTGAAGAGTGTCGAAAAATCCCTCAAGATGCGATCAATTTGCCTTCGGGAACCAGATATGATAGTGTAGAGTAGGAGCTTCTTCTTGTCATATGTTGTTTGGCCCAACCGATCACCCAACCTAAACAATTTCTCACATTCTTCAGAAGCAATAGTAGCGGTATTTGCAGCCACAATACCACCTGTGGTAATCCACTCTGTAAGCTGCCAAAAAAAAGGCAAATCAAAAGCTGGCTCCGGAACATTAATGTAGGTAATTAAGACCTGAAAATATACCAGAGGAGCAAACTGTTGTTGAGATGACCGAGATGATTGGGCGATTTCTCTAGCTTCCTCATAGTAGCCAGTTCTCAAGCAGAAATATATCTGTGATCATAGAGATATATCTGATCAATCTCTTGTGGCACAGTAATGAAAAGATTCTTTGGTTCAATTAAATTGTCGAGGACAATAGTGAGAATTCAAAGCATGAGGGAAAATTATGCGAAACCTGCTGCCAAGTAGTATCAACTGGAGGCTGCCTACGCGCATCACCTGAATCAAAATCTAAAATCCCATAATCCCTCAGACGAACCTGCACAGTATTCAAAAACAAAATCAAGCAAACAACCCAACGTATATGATTGCCACGAAAAAAAAATCGCGTGTACACGTGCTTCGTGTTAAGCTCTACTAACTCTGTCACACTAACCCGAAGAAAAGCACGAATTCGTTGCAAATTTCCAACAGATCCACCAAGAGCAGCCTAGAACACAATTAGAAAAAGGGGATAGAAACATGTTATGATTGTTAACGCACTTGAACTCGGAGTGAAAGAATAGGGGACCCTTTCAAAAAGCATCCTTGAAGTTATTATTAAAGAGATGCATCAAGACAAATGCAACATGTGTTAGCATGTACACACAAAATAAATACAAGATAGAAACAAGTACTTGTGAAGGATGACATTGAATTGTATCCATTATATGTTTCTCATGCCCACATTCCAAGTGGCGTCTTGCACCTATCACGAGGGACATCCTCTTGGAAACACCCTTTTGTACTGTTGAATCTTCACCCGTCATTGCCTGTTTGTATAGATTGTTAAAGGCCTTGGAAATGTAAGAATATTCCTTAAAGGTGCTACCGGTTGTAAAATGACACTTCCAATCAAAAGATCACCTGAACAAGTTGCCATAGCTTCTGCACGTTGACTGATTTTCCACGAGTCAAATCAATTCCTAGACTTTCATAAGCACCCTTGAACGATACTGCAGGCTACAAATGAATGAATGGGATATTAGTAGGAAACAGAGCCAAACAAATCAGTATAAAGTCAACTAGTTTGAACTAATGCTGCATTAAAGGCGATCATCAACAAAAGGTTAAGCGTGTACAGAATTCTATAACAATCCATCTGGAATCCAGCTGGACTTCTAAAAACAATAAGGAAAAGTGCATAATTTTCCGTTGCAATTATCAAACAGGACGTCGTTTAAAATCCACACGAGGGGGTACAGGAAGACCATACTCTAAATGGCAAGCCTCGTTCTCTTGAAGAATTTAGTTTCTTCACAACCTCTGCATATACATATGCTTTCTTCTCATGAATTGGTTTGTTAGCAGGAGACGCAAGTTCTGTTCCAGCCTTAGAAGATACTTGAGGATTCAATGCCACAGGCACTAGTTGACCAGCATGAGTGTCTCTGTTTGTATCGATCATCTTGGTCCTAGGTTTTATAGAAATTTTGCTAAGACTTTGAAGGAAGTCACGTTTTTCTTTTCTACAGTCCTCCTGCCAAAAGAAGATTTTACATTGAGTATGTGAGAAAGGACATGAAATAAATTCGGAAATTTTCTTTCTAATTTGCAATAAGCACTCAACCAGTTTCTAACGAATCTTACGCTAAGAAATTCCAAATTACAATCCATTAACATTTGTAGGGATGAAGAAAATATTCCTCCGTTTCACATTTATGGTCATGCTAATATCATTTACCAATCTTTGTGTGCAAACATTTAATGAGAAGAAACAAAAGGCGAGGAGGAAATACTCTAAAACCATTAGACTATATTGATTAAAGGAAGAAGATAAGACGTATAAAACTAACATGGAGATCAAGTAAAAACTGACCTCCAACACTTTCAACATATAATCATTAAAGCTTCGAACATTATCCTTTTGGGCCTCCTGTATAGCCGATACCATTGCCATTTCATGAACCTAGAGACAAGAATAATGCATATAGAACGATCAGTTATCTCCAAAAGAATCTATCTGTAATCTAAAATAGGGAATTTTCAAATATAGAACACCTGTTGCAGGTAGTCTTCAACACTTGTTGCCTCGGCAGGGAATACATCCTCAAATGTCGTCTTTTACAGACCAAAGAAAAAACAAAAATAGGCAAAGGTCGTTCAGTAGCACTGGGAATAATGAGAGTAGAGAAGTACATGAAAATCTTGAAGATGAGTAAGCAAACAACAACAAAAAGGAGTCACATACTTGTAAAACCAATAGAATAAGTAAATGAGCAACTTATTATCAGCCTGAGTTCTAGACAGCTAAATAAGTATCTAACCAAAGCCAAAATATATATGTCCCCAGAGGAAACCCACCAAGAGACCGAGTTATCGTTCAAGAAGCCCACCAAAACACAGAGTAACATAAGCTCACCTTCAACTCAAATGACTTTAGATCACGAGACAATTGTTCTGCATTGATTCCCTCTCGTGCAAGTAGTCTGCATAATTGCATCCAACCAAAAACAAATACAACAGAAATCATCACTCTAATGAAATTTTTAACAGCGGAAGACCACAATTTCTGAGAATATCGACCAGACAATTCTACTGCATTTGGCTCCTCGGACCTAACTGAGGTCTCGCACCCAATACTTCAACGCAAGACCTAGGATAAACCCCCCCAAAAAAACGACAAAATAGTACCTCGTGGCAGCAATAGACTGTGAAGGAGCTTCGCTTCTTAGGGTTTTAGCCTTAAGTTTCCTCGACAAAGCTTCCAATTGATCCAAATTCCTCTAAGAAACCCACACAGTTACGAATCAAACTCTTTAAGAAAAAGATGCACATAACCTCAATCCAAAGAGACCAACAGCAAACATCTCCTACAAACAAACGGAGACTCGAAATCAAAAAGAGTGGTAGTTGTTAGTGAAAGAACCTGAAGAGGAGGAAACTGAGCCGAAGGAGCCGCTTGCTCGAGAAGCTTCGTCGAAGAATGGAGAAGATCAGTCCATCCACTCATCTCCTGGTCGTTCGCCATTGATATTGGATTCGAGCTCTGCAGGAGGAGAAAAGGAATGGGAAGGGTTTAGGAATTTCAAACTTTCCGAATCATTTTGTTTTCCTTAGAATAACGCTACTACGCTAGGCGGTCTAATCCGGTTCGGTTAGTGTCTTTATTCTTTATTTCTCGATTCACCAAAGAAAGAGTGACCTGCGAAATTCAAAAAAGAGACGGACCTAGTTGTACGCCAACTGTTCGACGGATTGCCCCCGCGTTTTTCTTCGACGGAGGAAGCTTATGGAGGGAAAAGACTGGGAAGCTTCCTCTTCGAGCGAAAACGAAGCTGATTTTGCAGTCGATGATGACGAAGAATTTCACTCTAGTGGTTCAGGACCCAATTTACAATTCAGGTAGATTAGCTTCAGCAACTCGTTTCTGGATTTAGTTGTCTCTTACAATCATTCTTTGTCGCTTTAACGAGTGTTTGCATTATTGTAGAGTAGGATCTTCCAAGGTTCGTTGGATTACCGAATTAGGAATGGCTCAAGTTGAGGTTAAAAGAGGGAAACTTTGGACAACAACTGGAATCATTCGTAGCGGAAAGACTTATTGCTTCATAGAAGAGGCTCTGTATGTGCCAAACAAAACACAAAGAATTTTGTTTTTAGATTGCAATTTTTACTCAATCATCTGATGAAGTCTCTTCATTTTTCGCAGGTACTTGAGTGAAATAGGAGAGTTGCAGATCTTGGGTAGTGAAGATGCTGACGTAGTGATCCCATTGAAGGACTTGTATGAGAAAATTGCAGAGGAAAAAAGCGGCTGCTGTTGGGAAAACTACGAGGTTTATAGATACTTAAAGGGTCTAGGTTACATCTTAAGCAGGCATAGAGTTCCTTGGACGTCAAAGGATGCTGCCATTACGACACCAAGTGGTGAAGAAGAGTCAGTTTGTGCCGGTGAATGTAGTGAAGCCAAGGATACTGTTACTAAACTCTTGGGAGATATGCAGTTATGTGATGCAAGAGCGGTGTTTGACGTGTATTTGCCTAACAGCCGGTTCAAGAAGTCTTCTCCTGGTGAACCGAGCTTTGTGGCTTGCTTCTCGGGGTAAGCGTTTGTTTCCTTTAATTCTAAATAGGAAAGCAAGTTTTTCATTAAGCATCTTACTCAATATACTCAATCCTCTTTCACAGGGACTCTCCACCAAGCAAAGAAGATGTTAAAGTCCTGGAAAGCCGCGTAGCTGCACCGTTAATGTTCTGTCATATTTCTCAGGGACGGGTCAGTTTCTTTTCCTTCAGTTCCATAGACCTCCCTGTCTTACCATAAATGTAACAAGAAAAAACCGGAATGCTCTTGTATTCTTTAGACAAAGTCACAAAACAAAGTAACTGAGAGTTTACATACACTTGGAGTAACTTTGAGTCTTTGATGATGCGTATTCATGAGGTAATATGTACTACAACTTTCTGTTTTTCTACAAGGCATTAGTAAGATTCTTATAAAGGTTCCTTGAGTGAGATAAGCTTGTGTCCTCGTATATAAAGATCTAAGTACTGTCAAGCTTTTTCAGGCCCTTTGCGTTGGCAAACCACTTCGATGTTATTGTTGACAGATATGGATGCAAGTCCTTGTATGTTTCTTTTATCGTGGTTTCTTTAACTCCAGTGGCTTCTATAATACCTGCAACTCATCAAGTGTACATAAGTAAGGTAAAGAGAAGAGCTGATGAGATTTTGCTCATGGCCTGCTATTTAGATGGAAATTTAAACGCACCCTTTGAGCAGCTTCTTCTCATAAGAAACTCGAGCAATGACATATACTGACTACGGCTGCAACTGATAACGGAGACCTGCTGCTGCATAATAGAGCTCTTAAGTCTGTTGCATCATATATATCTCCTTACATCTACTCGATTCCAGCAGAAACCGCGCAAATAATGAAGGTACCTGTTGACAAATCCAGTAGAAGCTTCCGCAGCTTCTTGAGCAGCTTTAACTACTTGGCTATCCAATTGAAGGGTAGAGCAAAACCGCTTCTGCAGATGAATATAATTGTCAGTAAATGAGAGCTGTTAACCTCTGAGGTCAATGCAGCAGAAGCTTAAGGCACACAAACTCACTGCAAACTCAGCAGCTCGGATTTGCATCAACTGAGCACACTGGAGAGGCCAATTTTTTCATGTATGGATCTAATTGCATTGGCACTGGCTCCATCGGCAACAGAAGATACTTGTATATAAAAAGGGTTTTTTGAAGGAAGCTGATTCAACTTACAAATGGCAAAAGCAACATCAAGCAGGAACAAGAATCTTTCCAACTAAATACTGACGAGTTAAAATGTCCAGAGTTAAATATTGAGAAGTTGCCAAATTTAACATTGAGATTTTCAGAAAAGTGGCTTCGAATGTTATGGTGCACGTAAATGAAACAATCTCGGACGTAGGTCTGGAGTGGGACCAGTTTATATTTGATTGGACGGTTCACAATCTTCTCCTGATATTAAATTTGAGCGTTTATTGGATGAGGGAACTTCGTGCCGTTTCATGGCCACGTAACCAAAACCAGTGCCGTTGTTTGGGCGTTTGCCTGGCTCACTCTCACTGTCTCACGTCACGTAACGACGTCCCTTCTTCAGGAGTCGTCGTGGGACATAAAAACGAGTTCAGTATACTGTATACGTCCCTGAATCATTCAGGCAGAAAAAAAATTTGGCTACATTCAGGCTGAATGTAACCAAAAAAAATTTCTTTCTTTTTCTGTTTATATACGTTGTAAACATAAAGGGTTATGTATGGGCTTGCTTTTTTGAAAATAGTTTTGAGTAGTTATATATAATTCGACGGATACAAAGAAACAACAATATCCTCCGTAAATTTTATCTTCACCTTTGATTCCACGGTCCATCTATTCGTATTGATCACAATAACACATCCTCAATAGTAAATATATTACCCTTAATTCGGGCCAGGTGATGGCCCACCAGTTGACCATTCACCATCCATTTATTCCTTTGCGTAAATCACGAATCTTTTCATCACTTCAATTTAATTTTCCCTTAACACTCGGTTAAAAATATGGAACCAATCTATAATTATAATAGTCTGTTTAGGAAGAAGATTCTTTCTTTTTAGACCGAGGCAAAAATTCAAGTCTGATCATTGCGAATTTAGTATTTGATCACTGTAAACAGAAGATTGGTTTTTCAGCTCAGTGCTCAGACGTCTATATAAAAAAATCTTAATATAATCCTATAGAAAATACAATATATTATTTTATACTAAATTACGGGAGCTAATCGATTACTGCAAAGAGAGTGACCGGAGAAATTTCAAAGATTAAGAAAGCTCCCTCTTTGACAAAAATACAAAATGAAGCCTTATTTCTTTCTTCTTCTTTGACACGTCCTCTCGGTCTCTCCTTGATTCCATCTGCTGACGATAAAAGAAAATTCGATGAAGGCCAAAACATTAAAAATAAAAATTCAAAAAAAACTCATCGAAAACAACCTTCAAATTGAAACATCCTCTCTCAAAAGTCACATCTTCTCTGTTTCTCTCTTGGTGTAAGAGAGAGCAGCAAAACCCAGAAAGAAAGAAAAAAAACGTCTTTAATCCTCATCAGAGACAATTCACCCATCTCTCTCTCCTTTTTGAATTTCAAAAAAAACTGAGTTTTATATATTTTTTTCCGGTGAACGTTCTTCACTTCTTCTGGGTTTGCCTGATTCTTTCTTAGTCAGAATACCAAAAGTCGATCAGAAGCTTCGTAAAAAGTCGAAACTTCGCTTGTGGGGTTTATTCGCACTTTTTGTCGTGTTTTCTTCCCAGAAATGGTGCAGTACCAGAGATTAATCAAAAAAGGGGAAAAACTTAGAGTTTCAGTTGAAGAGGGTGGTTCCGGTGCCACCGCCGTCGCCGTCTCCGTTCCCGGCGGCGGCTACTTAAAAAGTGCAAAACAGAAGATCCTATCGATTATCTTTCTCTCGTTCCTCTGTTGCTGTTACATCTTCAGCTTCTCCTCTTTCTCTCTCCTAGGTAATCACTCACCTTTCTGGTGATTTCTTTCATAGCTTTTCTCATATATTTCGTTTGTGACTTTTGTCTTCCTCTCTGATTTTCTTGTGCAGATGCTTTTAACAGAGAAAGTGAAGGTTTTGGTCCTTATGAACCCTTCATTGCACCTCTGTGTTCAGGAATCTCCAATGGTATTTATCTTTCACAATCTCTAATTACACTCTTAATACTTCCGAATCTGATGTTTCAGAGCATTCTTTTTGTCCTATCTGAATTGTTTATTCATCTAAAGAAATGATTTATAAATATAACCACCTCCGTTACTAGTGATCCATCTCAATTTGCAGGAACAATTTGTTGTGACAGAACCGGTTTTAGATCCGACGTCTGTATCATGAAAGGAGATGTTAGAACACACTCTGCTTCCTCATCAGTCTTCCTCTTCGCTTCCTTCAAAAACAAGTCCAAAATCCCTGAGAAGATGAAGATCAAACCTTACACAAGGAAATGGGAAACAAGTGTGATGGAAAGAGTTCAAGAACTCAGTCTCGTTTACAGAGATGAGAATTCTTCAGTCTCTGGTGATGAACATAGTGACAACGTCTGCGATGTCGTGTACGAAAATGTCCCTGCTGTGTTTTTCTCAACGGGTGGATACACCGGAAATGTTTACCACGAATTCAACGACGGAATCATCCCTTTGTTCATCACGTCGCAGCATTTCAACAAGAAGGTTGTGTTTGTGATCGTCGAGTATCATAGTTGGTGGGTTACGAAATACGGTGATATCGTTTCTCAGCTATCCGATTATCCTCCCGTGGACTTCAACGGCGACAATAGAACGCACTGTTTCAAGGAAGCTGTTGTGGGGTTAAAGATTCACGACGAATTAGCTGTTGATTCATCGTTGATGCTCGGTAATAAAACGATTCTCGATTTCAGAAACGTGTTGGATCGGGCTTATTGGCCGCGTATCCGTGGATTGATCCAAGAGGAAGAACTCGAGGCAGCGAACAAGACTGGTAAAAGATTTCAAGAAGTCGGTTTAACAAAACCGAAACTGGTGATTATGTCAAGAAACGGATCGAGAGAGATACTGAATGAGAATCTTTTGGTGGAATTAGCCGAGGGAATTGGGTTCTTTGTGGAGGTTCTCAGACCGGATAAAACAACCGAGCTGGCGAAAATCTACAGATGTTTGAACTCTAGCGATGTGATGATCGGTGTTCATGGAGCTGCGATGACACATTTCCTTTTCTTGAAACCGAATACCGTTTTTATACAGATTGTACCGATAGGAACCGAGTGGGCTGCTGAGACTTACTACGGAGAACCAGCCAAGAAGATGAAACTGAAGTACGTTGGATACAAGATTAAACCGAAAGAGAGCTCTTTATATGATGAATATGGCAAAGATGATCCGATAATCCGAGATCCCAAGAGTTTTACTCGAAAAGGATGGGACTACACTAAGAAGATATATCTCGAGCGCCAGAACGTGAATCTCGACTTGAAAAGATTCAGGAAACCGTTGTCTCGTGCTTACGATTTCTCGGTTAAGCGAATTAGACCGGTGTATAGCAGTCACTAACCGGATCTTACCAATTAACCGAGTTTGAGCTTGAACGGGTCAGATTGGTAACCAACATTTTTTAGCGGTAAGCTGAATCTTTTAGCGGTAAGCTGTAGTGATAAGTACTTATAAAATAGTTTAAAACTGTAAGAAAAGAGCTGTAAGCAAAAGCTGTACAACAAAGCAGAGTATAATACTGTTGGTAATGTTTTCTATACAGCTTTTGTTATTGGTAACTATTAAAACAGTAAAACTTATTAAGAGTTTTATGGTAAAGTTTTTGGGTTACCATTCTAACCCGTTGTATAATTGTATTAATCGTTTTGGAGATGTACACGTTTTGTAGAGGGGAGCATGCATAATTCCGGGCCTCCAAATTTTCAATTTTGTTTTGTTTCTTTTCAGAAACTACTAACTGGAGAATCTAACCCACATAAAAATGGGCCTTAAGGTCCAAATATTCCTTGTTATGAGGCCCGAACATACATGCCAAGAGCACGTCTCTCTGTTGTCTTTCGTCGTTTACTTTTCCTTTTTTATTTGGACCCGAGATTTCCGATGCACTAGACTAGAGTTTGGATAGCAATAATTTTTGTTTCTATTTACAAAAAGATTTCTTCATATTTATAGGAAGAATATTCTATTTTTAGTTTTCTGTACCTTTCCGTGATTATCATCGCAATTTATTATTTTCGAAATATATTTGATTTAAGCTAGACAGCTAGTCCGATACAGAAAATAGTAAAATGGAAAGAAATTGCATGTAATTACGACAGCTCGTTGGTTCTCCCTTTTTTTTTTTTTGGCAGATTACTAATACAAGTGTTTGGTAAATTAATATAAAGTTAAATACTAATACTAATTTATTATACACATGGAAAATAAAAAAATAGTTACCATTAGTATCTACTATAAAAAAAAATAGTTACCATTAAGATTTTTATTAAAGTGTAAGTAATATAAATAGTTAAATATATAATTAATTCGTTATTTTTACAATAATGTTGTTTTTATCGAGTTTAATGGCACTGTTACTTACCGTTAGTATCTACTATAAATAAAATCTATCGATTGGTACCAATTAGATATTTAGATACAATCCCATCCCTTTCGCTCGAGATATTTTCTTTAAGAATTTATTCATCGGGTTAACAAAAAAAAACAAAAAAACAAATATACCTTTTGTTTTAACTTTCTCTGAAGAAATAATTAAAAAAAAAAAAAAACTTAAGAAGTCACGGCATTTTCGTATTAGATAGATGGTGATGGTGGTTAAAAATTCCGAAAGAAATACCCAACGCGTTAATGCTTTCCCATATTTAAAATTTGATGCATACGAACGAGATGTTATATTTAGCAACAACTAAAGACGCAAAGTGTTACAAAGTTTTTGTTTACTAACACATATAACTATTTGTTACTAGCTAACAACTTATAATTAACCATTTAGTGTATGTTTTTAACTTTTATTATTTTTGGATTAGAACTAGGATGTTTAATTCACTTTCGCTTTGCCTTCTTACGTTTTTAAATTTAGTTGGTATAAGATATATCCAAACCTAATGAATTTAGTTTAGCAAAAAAAAAAGAATATATATCCAAACCTAATGAATTCTAAATGTTATTGAGCTGATTTTGATATGATTTTGGTCAAGAATGTTTAATCCGGATACACCAAACGGATAACAAATAAAGCAAATGAATTTCAATTCGACTAAAATGTTTTTATTGTTAGATATAAAAATCAAAACTGAATATACACAGAATAAAAATAAACGAATATATTTTAAAAAATTTAATATAAAATTAACCAAGAATAAAATTTAAAAAACAAACCTTGCCACTCTGGCATATAGTAATATAGATCAGTTTCAAATTGGTTTGTATTATTTGAAAACCTGCATACAAAAAAACCGCATCAAAGCCCAGATTTTGGTTCTTTTATAAAACAACATATATCATGAATTAAACAATATATCTGTAGTATTTAAAAAGCATCATTAAATAGATTAAAATTGAAAAGTACATATTGAATCCCATATCTTAAGCAGTTATTTTCACTGCAAAACAAAATAAAAGTGTTGAGCTATATTAATATTTACTTAAATACTTCAAAATTGGTAAAAATATATTAACCAAATTATATGTTTACAAAAATCTCAACCACCCAATTGGGCGATTTATCATTTCCAATATTAACATTTTCATAATGTTTGGATAACTCCAAAATACAATTTACGTTCTCTATATCTAGTATCGGTTACAATAGAAAGTCTTCTTTAAAAAGGGAAATTTTCTTTTCCTATAAATATAACAAATTCGGTTCGTGGGGAAAGTTAAGTAATCCTCCTTGTGAGATTTTACTAAATATAGAAGCGTTAAAGCCACAGCTTTTGCTTTTCTTATCATATATTCTTCTTCAAGCAAGGCCACGTTTGGCTATTTTATTAGATCTCAAAAACTTGATATAAAAATACAAGAAAAAAAACATAGTAGTTATATGATCTTCGTATGTCTTTTAATTATAGCTAAACACTATATATAGAAAATATATATTAGTGTCGAATATAAATTAGAGAAATTACCTATGTTGCCAAAAAAAAAAATCAAATTATTCGTACGCTATATTAAATTTCCAGTTGACTATGACTAAAACAGTTTTCAAATATATTTTTTTCCAAAATACGCTCTAAATTTTGTTTTATAAATCATATCGTGAAACACGGTCAACTTTTTTAGAAAACAGAAATTACATTTCTTTGTAAACCAATAAAATTTTAAACTTTTTTTTTTTGGTAGATTGAGTTTTGGAACCGTCATAAAAGCATGACCTAAAGCAAGCACGAAAGAAAACCCTAGATATTACATATATATCTCTATAAATAAACAATAAGAGAAAGAAAGAAAGAAAGTAAAAAAGAAAAAGAAAAGGGCGATTACAATTGGAGAAGAGAGAAGCCAAACCAAACAAGGCGTTATAAAAGGGAAGAAATTCCAAAAGAAGAAAACAGCCACTCAGACGACGAAGCAAGCAAATTAGCAAAGCCACCAAAAATGGAAAATTGCTACTTATAGTAACTCCATCTTTTTATGCAATACCCTAATTTTGGTCTAATTTTCCTTCCTTAGCCCCTTTCCCAATTGTCATATTTGATCAATTTCTAAAGAAAACCCACTCCTCTCTCTATCTATATATACAAATATCCCTCTATATATATATTTACAAAGGCTACTACTTCCTCTGTATATCCATCTCTCTCTTACCCTGTTTTTTTTTCAATTTACAGAGCCCAGATTGATTGATTAATTGATTGTTCGTTCATTCGGAGAATATGGGGAGAGGAAGGATTGAGATTAAGAAGATTGAGAATGTGAACAGTCGCCAAGTCACTTTCTCCAAAAGACGAAACGGGTTGATGAAGAAGGCGAGAGAGCTTTCGATTCTCTGCGACGCCGACGTTGCTCTTATCATCTTCTCCAGCACCGGCAAGATTTACGATTTCTCCAGCGGCTGGTAATGAAAACACCATCTCTCGATTTTGTTTTGGTTGATTTGTCTGTGATTTGGGTAAAAAGTAATTTACTCTTTGGGTTTTACGCGTCTAAAGCGATTGAAAACAGAGCAAAGTGTTTTATCTGGCTAAATCTTAGTGCTGGTGGTGAAATATTTGTTCTGGGTTTTGGTTTAAGGACTCGCCTTCGGAGAATCAAGATTGTGTGTCTGTAATTTGGGGTTTGCAATCGGATAGTTGTGAGTTATAAACCCTAACTGTTGAAGAAAAATGCAATTTGGTACTTCTCTGGGATCAAAATTTGGCAGATGCAGTTATGTTTATCAGTTGTTAGAATCTCAACTTAAGATATCTGGAAGATCTATAATTCTAAGGTTAATAATAGACCGTATTAGAGTCGATTTGTTTGAAATCGGTGTTCTTTGTGAAGAAACCGAGAATGCAGAAGAAAATGTTGAGAGTTTTTTTTCATGATTTTGGTGTTATGATCCAACCAATTGATGGATTTGGCTAACGGAGAGTTTTCCAAATATTTTGAAGTATGGAGCAAATTCTTTCTAGATACGGATACAGTTCTGCGACGGGTGATCATAAACAAAGAGAACAACAACTTCTACTTTGTTCTTCACAAGAAAATGGAGCCGTGGTATATCTATATGCAGAGATTTTCTACCACGAACGTGTTGTATCTCTTTTTTCTCGTACAGTTTTGTCTTTTCTTACATGGATTCCGTTGTTGCAGTTGCGAAAAGATGATTCTATGAAGAGCGAACTTGTGAGATTACAGCTTGCAATTGAGTACGTATCTCCCAGGAAAAACAAATTTTGTGTTTCTTCTTCTGTAAAGTCTCTGTCTTTCATTTTGGTTCATCGGTTTTTGTTCTGTTGGTTCCTGAGCAGGAGACTAAAGGGTAAGGAGCTTGACGGTATGAGTTTCCCGGATCTTATAACTCTTGAAAACCAGTTGAATGATAGCTTGCATAGTGTCAAGGATCAAAAGGTGAAGACAGAGAACTACTTTAGTCAAAGATCGAAAAATATGAAATCGATTTGTGATTCGTTCCTGACTTGAGATAATTGTTTTGTTTCAGACACAAATCCTGCTTAACCAGGTAGAAAGATCCCGTTTACAGGTAAGCTCCTCAAATTGTATACCATCAATTCTTCTTATACGATTGTTAAATCTCAATATCCTTGTTTCGTTTGCTTACAATCGTCAGGAGAAAAGAGCATTGGAAGAGAACCAAATCTTGCGCAAACAGGTAAAGATTTATCAAACCCTTACATTAGCTCGGTCTGTTCTTCACCATATATACAGATACCCGAGTTCAAATATTTTTTAACCTCAGGTAGAGATGTTGGGGAGAGGTTCATCTGGACCAAAAGGGTTGAGTGAAATACCTCAGCTTTCTAGCCCACAAGCAGATCCCGAGAGCTCTTCATCAGACGATGATGAGAATGACAACGAGGAGCACCATTCCGACACTTCCTTGCAGCTGGGGTAAACTGCAAACAAAAACCCTACCTTCTGTTACAATCTTTTTGCTGTTTCTGAGGTCTGTGAGGATTCGAACAAAAACTTGTGGTTTTTTCTTTCTTAGGTTGTCGTCGTCTGGGTACAGTACAAAGAGAAAGAAACCGAAGGTGGAATTGCTCTGCGATAACTCAGGGAGCCAAGTGGCTTCAGATTGATTTGAAACCAGTTATTCTTCTGATTCTGGTATTTAGGGTTTATTTGTGTATTCAGCTTGTTTCTGGCTGTTGTTTTGCTTTTACATACTCTCGAGTAGAGAGTTTGCTTCATGAGTTAGGTGAAGATTTTTCCTTAAATCAAGAAGGATCGATTAATCAAATAACATTAGGTTTTCTTATTAAAGTTCCCCAACACAGCACACGATACTTTCACTTTGTGATGATGTATTACGTTTTCTAGCCAAGAAACAGAACACATCAAAATCTCGAATCGAGTATGAAAATTAATCAGCAGGACAATAATTCAAAACGTGCATCCAGTTTTTGCTTCACTAATAACAACTACTAATTCCTCGCAGTTTTGGTGATTCCACTTTTGACCAGGATCCAGGAGTATGTTAAAAGTATTATATAAATGGGTTGGACGATTTGAAAGCCCAAACCAATATTTATAGGCCACTAATATAACGGGCCACAATGTGTTCTTTTTAAACTTTTGGGCTTTAAAAATAGATTTATGTGTCAATGCCACCGACAAATCAAGGGGTCGCCGACGGCTTGATGGTGTAGAAACAGTCTGTACAGGCTGCTCAGACCCATGCAATAAATAATTTTATTGAAAATTTCGATTTATATTTAAACTTTAAAGGAAAAAAATCACCAGAGAGTTTGACAAGCGGCAAAAAGTACAAGTTGCTTTTTTTTTCGTCAGTAAGTACAAGTCGTGATCACCAAATTTTCATCATCTTTTTTTTTTTTTTTTTTATGGTTCAAAAAAAAAAAAAAAGATGACGAAAGAAGCAGTGGACAACCAGTGTCTTTAAGGATTTTCAGATGTAGTTTATAGTGCTTGATGTTGATAATAAATTGTAAACTTCAAATGTTTAAGTTCATTGAACTATGATTGATAGCGAATGTTTAAATTTAGTAAGCTACTACTGGACTAAAAGCGTTTATAATTCTAATATACAGTATCAAACAATTGTTTTGGACGTTGTTTGATTGGTAGTTTGTTTCGTAGTGATACATATAATTGTTTAAACATTTCAGAAAACGAAATGATGATTGGACTAGTCGACACAAAAAATTGGTAATGAAGTCTAAAATAACTAAGAGATGCTCCTAATTAGTAATTACTAAAGAAATCGTGGGAAAAAAACAGAATAACAAGCACAAGTCCAGGACCTAAAACGGGAAATCTGCAGAAGAAGAAGAGACGCCACGTGTGCAGGGTTTCATCAGAAGGTTCCAATGAGAAAAGGAGATCCACCGTCAGCATTCAACACACACTTGTTCTCACGGACTCCCAAACAAAAGTCAAATCACCCATTTATGGGCCCCACTCACTTGATTTTATACAGTTTAATAAATAGAAGACCCATTTATTCATGTCATTTACGACCCTTCCTCATGTCTTCACCGTCCGATCACGGATCCTCGCTGTAATCAAGGGAGCAGATTTAATGAACTGGGCCTAAGCCTAGAGTACTAACTGCCTTCATCACGTATCTGGCATTTTTTTTTTCCTTCTTCTTGTATTTTGCCATTTTTGGCTCTTAAAATGAAAATTATAATCCAAAAATTTTAATGAGTAATTTACTAATTTAGAATTGATTGGCTTATTTTGTCTTTAGCTAGACAAATGGGATTGTTTTCAGTTTTCAGTTTTCTTTTTGTTTGTTGTAAAATATACTCAGTTCCATGAATAACTCACCGTTTAGCAAAAGTATGTTGCTTAGAATACAAACAGTTTTCAAAACTCAACATTCAATTGCATTCAACTGAGTATTTTGGCTTCAATTTCTAAATGCATTATAATTGTCTAATCTTAATCCAGGTAGTAAAACTATGGAAAAAACGACTTTTACACGAAAATAAGGAAAATCACGTTGGATAACGACATTCCATAAATGACAAATCTTGTTTTTGATATAAACAAATCCCTTCAAAAAATTAAAGGGATTTACATTCATAGTAATTATTTTTGATAGGTCAAAAGTAGTAATTATTTACATTCATATGCCTAAACTTTTCAATGTTTCACATGGAATGGACAACGGTCAAACTTTATTTTTCAAGAAAATTAGGCACACCCCTTATTAACGTTTTAATCAAATTGGTTTATTAATTACTACCTAGATACATAAAAAAACTCTTGAATACTAGTATGGGTAGTATATTTTTTTATTTGGCGATAAACATGTGATCGTATTCATAGCTAATGAAGGGCAACAAACTATAGAGTATAGACATATAATTACTGTTTAATTATTATTTCTATAAGTGTTAAATTTAAAATTCGGCTGCATCAGGTTAAAATCTCCTGATTATTCTACCCACATTTTTGTTGACACACGTATTTGACCCGGGATGACCCGACCCGGCCATCCTTTTCTTTGTTGTCAACAAATAGTAATAAATTAGAGAGATTAAATCATTTTGATGCAAAAATCTCAGAAAAGGCAAATTCGAGAAGAAAGCCAAAAAAAAAGGCGGATGCTCTCAGTCTCAGCCTCTCGTCGCCACTAAACCACTCAGAGAAACTCGTAGAGAGATAGAGAGAGAGAGAGAGAATCTAATGGGTTTGATATCAGCGAAAGAGACGAAGAACACTAATAGCGGAAGAGGAATGGGTTTGCTCTTAGTCTTCTTCCCCGACCACAACAACTCCTCCAGAACTATTGACAACGACTCTCCTTCTCCTTCTCCTTCTTCTCCTTCTCCGGCAACCACGACGCTCTTCCGCTCCAGATCTTCCCGTCTTCTCTTATCCAAAGCCCAATCCACAATCTCCATCTGCATCCTCCTCCTCTTCCTCACCCTGTTCCTCTTCACTCTCTCCACCTTCGAGCCTTCCTCTGGTTTTCCCGCCGTTTCTCCCCTTTCACACCGTCGATTTCTCCTCAATCGCGATGTCGTCGGCGCCAAATCTCGAGATACTACTCGCCGCGTCGCTCTCCAGGGGATGGGAACTCTGTTTCTGAGAGGAACCAGGAGCATGCACGATTTGGTTGTTGCTCATATCGCTTCCGATACGACGGACTATGATCTCCGCCTTTTTATGCGGCTGCTCCACCGTTCCGGAGTCACTTCCCGATCCGACTTTGTCTTGCTCTTCAATTCCCCTTCGTCGGCTTCGAGATTCGCTGGATTGATCGAGGAAGAGAACGACTCCTTCTCGAAACTCGTCGATGTTCACCGCAGCTCGAATTCGTCGAACCAAACCGACTCGGTTTGGGGTTTCAACCTGTCCCGCTTCATGAAGAAGCAATCGAGCAAGGAGACATCTGAGCCTATTTGGGGGAAGAAGAGCCATCGAGCTAATTACAGCGATTCAGCATCGAACGAGACCGAGTCAGCCGAGTTGACTCACGGCTCGGTCGTGGGTTTCGACGTGATCGAGTTGGACCCGGAAAACTCGCTATCAGGGTTCATGGATCACGTCCCTATAAGCTTGAGGAGATGGGCTTGTTATCCAATGCTGCTCGGCCGAGTCCGGCGCAACTTCAAGCACGTAATGCTCGTCGACGCAAAGACCTCCTTGTTCCTCGGTGACCCGCTAACCCGGATTCGAAATCTGAGCCCTGACTCGGTCCTCTTCTTCTCTTCCTCCTCTAGACACTGTAACAAGAAAACACCCGAGATTAACCCGGCGGTTTTAATCGGTGGAGCGAAAGGAATCAGGAGATTATCGAGCTCGATGCACACTGAGATCGTGAGGGCAACGATGCTGCAGCACAAGAAGAAGAACTCGGTGTCGGAATCGGTCGTGCTGAGTCAACTCGTTGGGAATGTTCACATGACGAAGAATTTCGAAGTGGTTACGCCGAATGAGTCGGGGGTGATTCCAGAAGCGAGTTCACTCGCTGAGTTGAGGACGAGAAACTCGGCGGCTTCGTCGATAAAGAATCATGCTATCATACAACGCGGTAATAGTAATCATCCTGACATTATGGCGATTATTATGAAACGTATTTGTTCCTCTGAATTAGATTCTTCTGTCTATAGTTACTGTTAGCATTATTAGTTTGGTAAACAAAAAAAAATACAAAACAAAAATAGGGAAATTTTTCGTAAATTTTTTTAATTAGATTTTTGTACACATTTGACATTTGTTATGTTCTTAGATTTATTTTCCGGATGTTTATGTCAACGTTCTACATTCATTATTGATTTGATGTTCTTGTGGTAATCATCATATATATAAACATGAAAATAATAGTAATATTTTGCATTTTATATTAAAAATGTCGGTAATGCACCATTTTATTATTATTTATATATTAAGATATACTCGTTAGGATGTATTCATATCTTGCCCTCATATCTTTGTGAATATTTTTGTATTTATTTATCTCTTAGACTGAAGATTATGCTTAACCTCATATAATTTAGAGCCGTAATTTAGAAACTTTAAATTATTATTTTGGGGTTTTACTGTTATCCTCAAAAGATATATGTACTTTCAAAAGATAAGTACACACTATTTTTTATTCCGTTTTTCAAAAATACCATTTTTTTTTTTTTTTTAAAAAAGTTAAAAAAATGTCACAATAATAATCAGAATCGATTCTCGCAACTTTTTTTTTATGATCACTAGTTCACTAAACGTTTCCTAAATTTGATTTGTATCGTTTTGTTGAGTGCCATAAATTTGGTTAACTATTCTAGACCAGTTAGCAACGGGAGACTGCATAATACAGTAAATAAAATCCAATTTTAAAAACAAAAGCGAAATGACTTACCACGATAACCTACGACTCGGCTAATTACAACCTATAAGCGATACTTATGATAATATCACATGTTTCATAATTAGAAATTTTAATTATTTTATAATATTTTTCCACCTTGGTATAAAAGACGCACGTCGCATGTGTTTATTTGGGTCTTTTGAGCTGGTTAGAGTCAATTTGTCCCACTTTTATTTTTGTCTAACACTAAAACTTTTTGAAAGCGTCTTTCTTCAATTATTGAAACTATTATTTTAACAGAACAATAATGCCATCACGAGATTCATCGTTGGAATCGGATTCTCAATCTTTGCCAATTATATCACCAGAGTCTGAAAGGAAAGAAAGGACGACATAAACAGAAAAAAAAAAAAAAATAGCTCATCATCTAATCACTTGATTCGTTTGAAACTTTATCCTTCCGACTCATTACAGTCACTAGTTATATCATATTTTTCGTTAATCACATTAGCTATATACTTATTTATTGTAATGGTCAAAACTTCGTCCATTTTTAATTACACCGTTTAGTTGAATTGTTGAATTATATATTATTTGTTTTCATGGTGTAAAATTTCATGCAACTAACTATAAACCAAATAACCAAATCAAGTAACTTTATATACTAAGTAAACTTAAATTTTGTTATCTTCAAATCATATTAAGAGCATGAACAATGGTAAATATTATGTAAGGTTCTTAACAATTTTTTATTGTGGATTTAATCTAAGAATTCGAGGTTTTTAATAAAAAAAAATTTTGTTTTTTTTATTTTATGAAAAGTTTTTTTTATCGATCCACTCTTCTTCAGATACTTGTCACTAAGATATATATTTTAAACATGATTTAAACCTCTTTTTTAAGATCCAATTTTTTATTAAAATCTAATTTTTATTTATTTTTGAACTTTAATTGCTTAAAAATCTATGCTAAGATTTGTTCAGGGTCTCATCGTAATTGAGTCGCACATTTTTAGATTAAATATAACAATATTATTATGATTACATACATCAATAATTGTTTTGGATATAGATGAAGTCAGTATCTTTGTATGTCCACACACACATTAAAAGCGTGAGGTTGTGAAAAGATATGAACAAAAAAAGAAGACAAAGTATAAAATATTAAAATAAAAAGGTGGGGTTATGAAGTTAACGATCTATAGTTCTATACAAAGTGGCTTCATTATGAAGCCAAGAATTCCCATTTACCAAAACAAGCGTGCTTTGCTTTTTCTTTAATTTTTTACAATCTCAACAACTTTAATATTTATTCGTTTTAACCTAAAATATACAATTCAGCTTCATAATCTTTTTTATCTGCTATTGCAAGCCAGCAATCCGTGTGTGGTGCTTCCAACCTTAGGCTATTTTTAATTTTAATTGTAAATTTCTTAAAAAGAAGAAGAAAAACTAACATTCGTCAAATAAAAAAAGAAGAAGAGAAACTATAACTTTAATTAAAAAGATATACTCCCTCTTTTTCTTAAAGAAGGTAGTTTTAAGTTTTTCACACATATTAAGAAAATTTTACAAAAGACTTTTCTAACCTTATTTTTATTAATTATTACTTAAGTTATTCTTTAAATATTAAATGTTATAAGGGCAAATTAAGTAAAAATAGGTAATAACTACACCTAGAAAATTGAAAACTTATTTCTTTTCGAAATAATTTTTTTTTCTAAAACTACCTTTTTTAAGGAACAGAGAGAGTATTAAAATAAAGGTTCTAGCATTAAAGCTCGCACAGTCGCGGCTTTATGTCTTTAATAGTAAAACACTGACAAGAAACGAACTTATAAAATTCATTTTAATGAATTTATGAAGTAGTTTCGGAAAATAAAACATATTTAAAAATAAAAAAAATCAATCTCTATAGAGCAAACAAAAAACTCAAAAAAAACGAGGAAATAATATTTTTATTATATACATGCAGGTTTATTTTATTCTATAAAATATGTTAGTTAATTAATAGAATATATTATGCGGAGATAAAAGATTAGAAGAAACGTGAGATTTCCAATATGTTGAAATCTACAAAAGTAAATAATTTGTTTGGTTTCGTTTTCATCATGAAAAGAGTAAGCCGGAGTGCCGGACAAAAAGGAACCGACGCTTTTTCTTCCACACACGTGTCGATAGGTCATTCGTCATACAGGTTTCAATTTCCATTTGGAGTGTGGACCCTCTCTACCCTAAACAGAGAGTTCGTGCAAGACTATGGCTGCTGTCCCTAAACGTCGTCGTCGGATTCTATTGCTCAGCCAAAACTCATCATACGTAGATTAGATAGATTCCAAACAAGATTTTTGTGCCCGTTCTCTAGATCAGCGTCAGGATAATAACGACGACTTAAAAACAAATGATGTTTTAATTAGTGCAGTTCGTCTAGGTAAAAGCAAATGTCTTAAATAATCGCATAGGCAAATTCACATACGTACGTAGATTGCCTAGGTGACAACCATTTTTTTTTTTTTCCAAAATTGAAAAATACTGTAAGCTTTAAAACAGGCTCTATACTTTTATTCGAGTCAGCAAATCTTGTGTGTGTTTCAGCATCATTATCACGTTGGAAAATAACGCAATTTTGACGTAATCATTCTCATTCCCAACTAATTTTGTTTCCTTGATTTGCTGCACAGTAAAAAAAAATGTAATGATAAGTTGAAAAATACTACCAAATTAGTGGAGACCAGGTCAGACATTGTTGCTCTATAATTCCCTTTCTTTTCTGGTCGCTTCATGATTTTGAAAGAGAATTCTATAAATTCAACAGTCCATACACACTATAGGCTGTTCTGGTTTTGTTAGGAAACTAGATTTTATATATTAAAAAAAAAAGATAGGCTATTTCTGGGATTTATAGTTGCCATTTTAAATTTAACTGTCAAAGAATGTATATGCATTGTAGAAAGTATATATTTGTCATGCACTAACACAACTGAACCACTAAAGCATAACCGCGTTGCTAGCAATAGTATATTAGTATGTACATATACGTAGAACAACAAAACTATATGGTGTCTCAATTGTCAAACGAATTAAAACACTTATTATACATTCAAGTTTCATGAGTTTTACAAGTAAACATTGTTCTTTAATACAAATAATTTAAAATCCAAATCAAAGAATTTGCTAACCATCATCATACAACTGTCCTGACCCAAAAAAAACAAGAGAGAACACCAGATTGTGATCAATCAACGACTACAATAACACATCACTGTATAAGAATATGAAGAATCAAACCCAAAACCCACCCATGCGAGATCACTTTTTTTTCCTGAAAAACCAAAAACTGAAGGAATTTTTTTTTTGTTTTTTTAAAAGAAAGAAAAAAATGAAGTGGCCATCGTCTTCAAAGCTGCAGCACTGAGGTCCCACGTAACCAGTAGTAACACAATGACAAATCGTGTCTTTGTTCTTCGTATATCTGAAATCACGATGTTTGTGAATTTTTTTGGAGAATTCTTATAACAAGGCGAATTTCTTCTTGAGCATATCTTGCTTCCACCTAGGCAATTTATAAAATGCTTCTTTCTCCATCCCAAATACAGTCTTGAACTCTTCCTCTGACAGGTAAGCCTGATAGATCGGGTTGAGGGATAAGACACCGACAATTTATGATCATATTAAAAGGCTAATTTTGCTCAATTGATTTACTCACCTCTCTTCGTTTGAAGTCTATCCCTTTCACTGGTTTCTCAGATTTGGCTTGTAGCTGTTCGTAGGTGAAGGTTGCTCCAGTTGTTTCTGCTTCAGAATCATCCTGCTTTGCTGCTGCTTCCTCAGCACTCGCGTCTCCTGCGGGTGAAACTTCCTCTTCTTCCTTGGCTTCAGTAGATTCTTCTGATGCCTCCACTTCTGAGAAGGCTTTCTCATCTTTAGCTTCAGCTATAACGACACATACAGTGTTATCAGCGTATTCAAACCAAGGCCAAAAACTGAAGAAAACAAGCTCACGATGTTAATTCAAGCGACTGAACAGTTCAAGACATGCCAAGATAAAGAAGGACTAGGCTTGTAATATAGTCTGTTTCTGCAGATAGCAAATTCCACTTTTTTTTTTACTTTTGCTTCCTCGATTATCGTGACTTGTCTGTTTTCTTAGTTACGAATGTTTACTCTTTTAACTCATATGCTATAGATCAACACTGATAAACAACTTACCGGAAGGGCTGGTATCAGGTGATTTCTTCTTCTCAGCAGTGAGAACTTGCGAGAGAGCAGCCACTGCTGCTGCTCTTTGTGACGCCTGACTTGTCAATCCTGATCTTCGTGGAGGTGACTTTGATGATGGTGAAGAATTGAATGCGGATGATAATGCGGCTAAAGCTTCAGCCCTTTGTCTTGGACCACCTTGATTTCCATTTGATCTGTCCCGGCTCTGCAGTTAAAGCAATGAGCGTCTCAGTCAACAGATCAAGCACGTGGGACACTAGTAGCTGTGATTTGCTAAACATATCACACAGTTCCAAAAACAAATAGAATTTTTTTTTTTTTTTTTTAAGTGCGCTCTACTTTGCACAAAGTTTGGCTCGACTAAACAAACAAAGATGAAACTCAAAAATACATAGCTACGCAATCTTAGTCTTGACTGAGGAACACCTACGATACGAAGATGCTGACCGAGTCTTACATGTTGAGTCATCAGGTTAAGGATGTGCAACACAGACCAATGTCAATTCTTAATTGGATTTACATCCTGTGTCTAAGCTGAAGGGCTGTAAGCACGAACAGTTTCCAGCTAGATAGGCGCCTTAACCCCTTATATGACTGGGGCTATGAGAATTTATCTGATGGCCTTTTAAAGGTTTGCAAATTTTTTAAGAAATCCATGACGGGGAACCTCATGGAAAATGAGATACAAAGCCAGGAAATTTCATATGATATACCGATATCGTCATATATGTATCAGAAAAAATCTAGTAGAACATCAAAAACTGAGTTTAGACTATTTACCGGAGAGCTTGTCCTTCCGGGAGAATTAAATGCAGAAGTCAAGGCAGCTAGCGCAGCAGCCCTTTGCCTTGGTCCTTGGTTCCCACCGCTAGACTGATCCTGCAGCGTAAAGGAAAATTCACACAAAAACATTTCAGGAATGTAATATACTATATTTACAAAGAAGAGGCATCAACAGCAGTTTTTCCACTGTCACATCTGTCCTTATCTGCTACTATTAGACACAAAAGCAAGGAAACAGAAAACACAGGCATGTGTCTTTACCTCCACAACATGGTGTGTACCAAGTAATAATGCTGCCTTCTTCTGGAAGGAATTTCCTTGCGCCTGTATTACAGGTAAAAAAACCAAAACTAAATTTAATGAAAATGGAAGTTAACGGAAAAGTCGATGAAATTTAGCGTGTTTTGACAGCTTTCCCCAGTTTAAATGTAAATCTTTCCTCCTCTATAAATGCAGAGTTTCTTAATTTACGTCATCTTAAAAAATGATATGTGATCTCTAACTTACTTCATTCTGTATAAGGGTGCTGAAAACAGAGCTGGCATTTGCATACAGTGTAACAAACTTATTGCTTCTAAATTAGGATGCCCTCAAACCCTCTCTAACACTATCACATTAAATCGCACCTTACTGAAAGCAGACCCGTTCTCATGCTAATTACCCAAAACATATCTTTGAGGGCAGAAAACCTTACAGTGGCTTTAGTAGCATCCCACGAAAAATAAGTGGTGAAGAAGCATGGTTCATTCCCCTCAGTGATTTTGTATAATGGAACTTTTGGAGGTAAGCCTTCCAGGGAGCCAGCCAGATCTATGTATCTCTGCGCAAAACTATACAATGAGCAAACAAGACAGAAAAGGAGAAGCCAGTGGATAACTTAAGCTGAGAAGCAAAACTGATAAAGCATATTACTTGGCCAATCTCAAAGGCAGTTTGCTTTTCCTTGGGGTCCACACATTGACCAACCCAGACAAAGACTTCAGCATGAGTATCTAGTAAATGCATATCCTCCGTCAAGAGGTCATCTTGATCAAAGTTGTGAATCTCTTCAACCTGTGCAAAGTAATGTTAAAGCATCCGCGCATCTAGATTCATGCAGATAAACGTTGGATATTTTTTTCTAAATTCTCACCTGAAATTTTCCTGAGGATCCATGTAGACACATTGAAAAGAAGAAGACAAAGTTAGAATATGCAAGTTGATCAACAAGTTAGAACATAGAATACTGTCAACTTTGACCCTAATTATTGATGTCCAACATCAATCACCTCTGTTGAATGTAAAGGAGAACAAGTGAGGATCCCTGACAGTCTCCGAGGAAACCTTCTTGCTGGTGAAGTTTTGTTTTCCCCCAAGTGCAAACCAAAAGGATGAGCTCTCCGTTCCCTCCTTGGCGTGCTTGATAGTAATCCCAGGCTGACTTTGCAAGAAAAAAGATAATTAAATTTACCAATTATAGAACTGTGATATGAAGGAAAATTTGTCTTATAAGCTTCATATAACGTTGAACAGCATATAGTTGTGACAATTCCAGCCAAACTAAAATGAAAGACAATACCATTTGAAACTACCTTTAAGAATTCAGCAACTTTAGCAGCCAGTTCTTGCTGCTCATGCGTACTTTGGTTTCCGTGCCATAGGAACATGGAAGTACCAGATTGCAGAAGGAAGCAATCATAAGAATTCAAAGAAGTTGCCAGCTGCAGAGACACAAATGTCAGAGACATTATGTGACAGAATAGTAAAACTAAAGAGTAATATGTGTTCTTAATACAAAACTAAACAACTACCTCTCATCCTTATTCAAATTGTAATTTTTCACGAATTTATAGCCAGGTTTTGCAGTGTAAAAGTAGGAAAAGCACTTAGCAAGAGAGAAAATAATGTAGACTCGTACCGCTTCAACTTGTAATGCCTTATTATTGTGAACTCCAGTTCCAGACACTTGAATAAGTGCAATTGATTCTGGCGTGTAGGTTTCGTCTGGTGAACCTTTCTCTGTCATACTATTTTTGTAACCAGAGCTCAAACCACCCTAAAATTTAATGTAACCATATCAATTACCAATACATTGTCTTACAGCAACAACAATCAACTTGCATCAACAATTAAAAAAAATACCTTAAGCACCACCATGTGTTGAAAAAGCGCAACAAATTGTGGAGGCTCTTTACCCTCAAATATACGGGCCTGCAAGAAGATTCAGTTATTCAACAATCTTATAGTGCTGGTAGCCATTGCTTACAATAACAAATCATATGGTACCTGCACTGGTCTTCCCTTCAACGAATTAGTCATTGTGCTTGCCAGACGAACTGCTGTTTCTTGATCCTCCTAAACTTGGGGAGAAAACAAAATTTAGATGGCTAACAGTTGAATATGTTCAGATATATACATAAAGCCATAAACTGAATAGCTGAAATCTATAACAATACTAATGGAAGCCAACTAAAATAGAGACATTTTTTTAATGATAATATGAACACTAAAGATGCACCTTTGCCCAAGATTACCTGAATACAATTCTTTCCAAACCAACAGCACAAGAAGTAGTCTTCTTTCCTTTCACCAGAATGGTAGGTATAAAGGACCAAATAGCAGTCCCCAGAATAGAATTTTCCGACATCATCTTTGGATAGAGGAATCTTGGACTTACCATCAATGTACCAATCCTATAACATGAGCTCAATTAGTTCGGGTGAATATAACCAATTAGTTTGAGCAAATAACAGCATATTAAGTCAGGAGACACAACAGACCTCCAACTTTCCACCTCCTTCAAGAAGTGGTGGAATATCCTCATTCACTGGTGTGCTTTTTGACAGGCCCTTTAACCCAACACCTTGTTGCTTAAGTAATGCTAGACAATAGCAAAGCAGCACCAGAGTAAGTCAGGGCTAGGACACCACTCATTTTTTTATTAATGTTTTGAGTATCGAAGCAATCTTTACCAGCGACTTTTCCTCGTCCTTCTTCGTTAGCAGGAGTTGCCGAGCCTGATGGCCAAGAGTCAAAGTTCGACTTGAAAGAATGGGGCTCATAACCTTGGATAACACGGGTTACGCGTGTTGCCTTTGGCCTATTTTGACTAGCAACAAAGTCCTGGAGAGGAAAGTAAAATTGAGAATCAGTGCTCAGATATTCTAAGGCTAAGCAAGTTAGATGAATTCAGTTTTACCTCAGCAGCTTGGATAGCAGTTTTCCTCTCTTCAACTTGAGTTACTCGGCCAACCCAGATAAATACCTCAGAGCCGCAGTCCAAAAGGTAGCATTTATTGTTTTCCAGCATAGATTTGGATAAGTCGCCATCTATAGATTCTACCTGACCATCAGCGATACTAAAAACGGGCAACAATAAATCAACTTCCATAAATTGGGTAGCGTTTACAACAGTGTTTAGAGCAGAAAGGCATCTGAAAACCAACAGAGTGAAAAGGGAGATAAGTACCTATAAAGCTTAGGCGGAATTGTCTCCGGAACAATTTCATCCTCACTAACAACTTTCCTTGCGATTGGAGCAAAACCCCCAAAGAGGACCCAGAACTCGCCAGAATCTGATTCTGTATCTAATTTTCCATCATCTGTTATGCAAGGAAATTATTATACATGCATACCACAATCTGTGTACAAATAATTGTGCATTTAAATGCTGCTTGATTGACTCTGAACAAAAGCGAAGGAGAAAATATTTCTAATATGAACTCTAAATGCGTCAAATGCAACTTACCAACGATAGCAACGTCACAAGTCCCTTCATGAAATTTGTCTTTTAAATATTGGACGACTACCAACGCTTTAGCTCTCTCTTGGATATTTGAATTTGCACCATTAAACTGATAAATCTTTTCCTTGGTGTCCAAGATAAACACATCATCATGATTCAATGATGAGCGAGCAAAAGGAACCTATACAAGAAAACAGTTAAGCTCACATTCATAGTAAACACTCCTGCAAAGAGAGTACAACACTTCCAAAGATCTGCTGAAAAAGAAACCTGCTTCAAGTGGACAGCACGTTTCCCTTTGCAGGTATACAATCGCGTTTCAAACTCCTCCTCCTCGGGTTTTTTAAATCCAGAGGCAACACCTCCCTCTAGCGGTATAATGCAAGGCTTGAAGTAAGACAAGAATTTGTCAGATTCATGACCTTGAATTTCACGGTGTTGGACAGCTCGGCCTCCAAGAGCTGCATCAAGTTCAACTGTCTTCACAGCTGCTGTTCCAGCTTCATCCTGGGATCATCAATCGCAGATTAGTCATAACGACGGTTCACCTTTGCTTTTCTTTTAAATACACATAGTTAGAACATAATATATGCTATCATGCCAAAAAAATTTCGAAAATAGATACCTGGCTTGTATCTTTACCAATCCAAAAATGTATATCAAATAGATAAGCACCCCCCTTGTTCTGTGTTGTCTGCACAGATCAAATATAAACATGCTTAATTTGAAATACAATAAAGTGGATATATTTTATACATATGATCAGACAAGAAAGCATGTTCTTTTGTTCTGTAAGCTAATATCAAGTCATTATCTTAAAATCTGTCTATTGATGAGCATATATAGAGAGGGTAAAATAACAGTGGATGGAATCCCAAACCTGCAATACGATGTAAGTGTCTCCCATATAGAACTTTCCATGTTCAGACTTCGGCACTAGAACTGGCTGAAAATTTTCGATTCTCCATATTTCAGTACCTCTATGAAATGTTAAGCTCAACACCTCAGACTGCAGTAAAATATTCAACAATGCCAAGAAAACTAGTGCATGCAAAAGCGATACCCACAAGAAATTGCATTTTCCTCTCTGTACTTCAATTCATCAGCAGGAAACAATAATATTGCTCCCCTGACATCTAATATTAAAGCAAAGCGGAAAAATAAAGATTGTGAAAGGATACGGTTTCTGCCCAGCTCCTTGAAATGCAGGATCCAATACTTTTGTTGACCCAGACATTTTGTATATAATGGTCAATCTTTTCCTTCAAGTGAAGATACATAAACCACCTGCCAAGAACATAGAACAAGTGAAAAAAATAAGAAGGTAAGAGATAATGATGTGCAAGCAATAAGTTTCTTGGCGTTGGATAAATTAATTCACATAAAAAGGGGGCAAATAGAAAGCTTCTATAATTGAAAGCCTAAAATGACAATCATTTATGAGAATAAACAGTATTACATAGAAGCACGTTTGAGCTATATATTAACTCAACAACAATCAAGCAAAGAGCACTCGGTTTCCTCCCACAATTCGTTTATTGTCTGGCAATCATTCAAGAAATTCTAGGTTCACTTTGTTGATGCATATGGAGAAGGATAGTACATAAGTAAAAAGTTGTCACTCTTGGAATTTTCATTGGCAAACAAAACATAGCGGTGACGTTATACCAGGCGTATTGGAGAAAAGGCCCTCAACAATAATTCTAAGCTACACCAAAAAAATCCACTCGATATCTAGGCTTTAGGAAGGCTAAATGACAAGTGATTAATGGTATCTAAATAATATCATGCTATATGAAGGCTTTTTCACGATCTTACTTAAGAAAGACTTATATAATGCTATTGCCATCTCTCCCACTTTTAAAAATAGAAAATCTATCAGCCCAGAACCTATTTCATGGTAGAATACAAGCCTATGCTTCCTCAATGAAAGTAATTCAGGGGGTTCGAACTGAGCCTAGCTATCCATCACTTGGAGTTACATGTCTTACTAAAAGATGTGTTGTTAATGACACTTCTCTGCACATGACATGAGCAGCAGAGGGAGCCACTAGAATATAGTGGGAAGGCTCAAAGAAATGGTTTACATCTAACCTTAGTTTCCAAGAGGATGCTCGAGCATTACAGGTTATAGTGATCACAAAACACTAGCTGCACCAAGAAAGAAGCAGTGATCTAGTTTTGCAATATTATTATTTGTCAAACCTGATATACACTCCCAGATTATCTCCCCTTGCATACTAATGTACCTCTTTGTTTTGGTTTCAAGATCACACAACATTCAATATTTGCCTTAGCCTACTTTTGGCCAATTTTGGGTAACTAGATCAAGAAAAAATTCCAAAGATCGGTGTACCGTGTACTTGATAAACTACTTGTTCTTCTTTCTCAAAGGAGAATGCACGGCCACATAATTAGAAAATCAAAAGGGAAAAGCAAACAATTGAAGAAACTCGGATTCAAGTAAAACAACCCCAGGGATCCATTTCATGAGCATGAAAATTAAGGTATGAAGGCTAATTGAATCGAAAATCAGCTGATCCATACAAAACCCGTCGTACCTGAATAGATAGATCTCCGAGTAGCACTGTGAAGGAGAAAGAGATGGGGAGAGAGAGAGAGAGAGAGAGAGAGAGATCAGGAGCAAGAAAACATGAAAAAGGAAGAAGACGGAAAAAGAAAAGGGAAGCAAAAATTGAATAATTATTATTGAAAGGAGATGTGCGCTGTGTTATAGCTAGCGTCTCTCTCTACTCTCTTATACCTTTTTTCTTTGCTTTTGCTTTATCCAATTTTTGATTTATAGAATCTCGAGTTTCTTGGAGATTTCTGATTTACAGTATGCCTAGACGAGGCGTGGAAGACGAAGAAGAAGAAGAAGAAGAAGGAGACAGAGGTTTGAGGAAAAGACGAGTGATGATGATGATACTAGGAATTTTTAAGGCAAGATCCATCCGGTCGTGATGGTTCCCCTTATATTTATATTTATATTTTTCATTTTATATCCATGTTTCTCTTAATATATACAAAAATTCATATTTTAAGTTTTATAAAAAAAAGGTTAACCGTGGACATTATAATATTTTTCGAACATATAAAGAAAAACAGTGTTCGATGTTTTGCATATTCAAAATATATAGTTTGGGAGTCTAGTAATTCACATCATGCTAACATATTTTAAAGTTTTGAAAAAAACCGTTTCGATCGGGGTAATCTACAGAATAGTTCAACCAGTCAACAGAAAAAGTTTGAAGCATATTGTAACTACAGTATTATTTAAGAAAACTCATCATTTCAAGAAGAAGACACTGGGTCCATTTCGCATGTGAAAATAGGCACAAATGAACTCTTTTCAAAGGCTACATTTTATGCGACGAAGTTTCCGTATAATCATAGAAATACAATTTTGTTGTTGTTCTTTACAAAAAAAAAAAAAAAGCTCAACAATCATTATAAATATAGAAATAGCCACATAAATGTAGAACAGCCTTATTTGATTATCTTACCTATCGTTCCTTTATGCTTCTATTCTATCATTAAAGTCACATGTATATTTTGGTTTATTAATAAAATATATATATATGATTGGTTGGTAGTTTTAGACTTTATAATTAAAACAAAAAATAGAGTCTTACGTGCATAGGTGATGGCGGTCACCAGAACTCCGCCGGTGCCGACCAATTAACCTCAGCCAATTTTATATACTTTTGCTAACCTCACCATGTTAGGGAGTGGTATCATCGATAATATATACATCAAGAAGCAAAAGCCAACTCATCATGAAGGCCATACAAATATACAATGACAACTCAAAAGACAAATTACAAATTGGTCGTTTTCATTACTCATCATGATGGCTCATGCAGTCAAAAAAATCCATATATACTTTTGAATATATAACCTACTTATTATATTTAATTTTAACGTTTGCCTCTTGAAATACTACTAATATTTATTTGTTGCCGGGTCGAAGCAGAAGACAACGACGATACTCTACAAAGTTTTTAAAAATAATAATATATACATATTTTGTCATATAAAAAGTAATTATTAGGATAAGGTCCCTCTGAGTCCAAGTGGATAATATTTTATTCCGTGGACCTCAAACGGGATAAATTTAACAATGGATCGAATGTATTTCGTCTCGAGCGAACAAGATTTCATCAAATTGGTACTAAAAATGGCCAAAGGCGATTCACCTAAAAAGAAACCTTAGTCCATAGACAACTAAATTAGACTCAAAGTCATCCTAATTCCTAAGAATATTATATAAGCAACATTTTTGGTAATGATAGAAACTAGAAAGTATATAAAAGAATAATTAAGCTTTTTTAAATCCAAAGCTTTTTTCCTTTCGGATCCAAAAAAAGATTTAGCAGCTCTCATTTTGTTAACCTTTGAGAGGAGACAGAAGGTGAAGCTTTAGATTTTCTTGATTTGCTTGAACCGATTTAAGCAAATTTTCACAACCTTTCTCTTTGTTGAATCATTTAAATCGTGAAAATTAGAAACATCAAGAACGAAAATTATATGATCACATGGAAAAAATTACATAAAGAGAAACAAAAAAAGAATCGACGAAGCCATTTTGGTATAACACAGATGATAATGATCTTCTGTTTCTAACAACCATTCATTGCTGCAGCTATTTTATACTCTTGTTTCGAATCATACCAATTCCATCAAAAGTGGATCGCCTTTGGCCATCTTTTGTACCAATCTGATGAAATCTTGTTCGCTCGAGATGCTCCAGGGATGAACCGCGGGTGCTTCCGCAGAATACAAGCTCAAAGAAGAGTTCAACGAAGCTGGTTCTATCTTATATACCATCGAATCAAGAACCGGGTCAAAATTCTGAGGCGAATCCATCGACAGGAAGAACATAGGCAGGGCCACTTTGTAATGCAAATCCGTATCGCCCACGAGATTAACAAGATCGCTAAAGTCAGCAACGAAGCGTTTAGGGACATAGAATACTTCTGAGCTGCACACCGTTAGAACTGTTTCATGGCTCTTCTTTGTGGCTTCCTTGTAATTGACTTGGAAATTAACCGGCATTGTACCGACAATTTTCTTAACCAATTCCGCCTGAACCGAATACCAATCGGAATTCCCAGCTGGCCTCACCGTTGTCCATGACTCAGTAACCTGAAAAGGCACTCCGTGTATGTTAATAAACCAAACCAAACCCAACCGAAATATCGAGACACATAGCAACTTGATGAGAGTACCTTGTCTGTAGTCCAGAGCTTAGTTTTCTCGGCTTGAAGTAAATTCCAGTAATTGAGAATTGTGTCATCTTCAACAAACAAAAACCCGTCTGCGCTGCTGTACCGATCAAATATCTTCGGTAGACGCCTGAAATATTTAAGTAACACAAAAAAATTACAGTTTGCAAGCTCACAATGTATAAAGAATAAGTTGAAACCGAGAGATTATAGAGAAAGTTACTTGTAGATGTGATCGAGCTTAGCTTCTTCGACGTAAAGATCTGAGTTTTTCCGAGAGGATAAAATGACAACGGTTTTGAATATCCTCCCGTAGAGTAACCTCCATTCAAGAGCTGTCCGTTCCACAGGTCCGTTACAGAACATAATAAGCACGATGTTCCCGAAATTCTTCCTCCACTTGATCAAATCCCCGATTTCAGAGCTCACTGTGCCTATCTCCTCGACCCCGAGGTGAACCGAAGGCAGTTTCCTCGGAACAAACTCTTTTCTATCTCCATGACCGATGGTTGCTCGCGGGCGATCCAGTTCAAGTGACATTAACCGAGGCTGCTGGTATCCTACGGTGAGCAAATCCTGTAGCCAAGCAGCTGTGAATTTCACGTCGAGTTCTGTCCAAAACCCTTGCTCAGCCATAACAAAGCTCAAATCAAGAATCGTCTCGAAGAATCTATGCTTATCTGATCTCCAAGCAAGCAAGAACTTGATCAAACGACCCACATTGACATGGAGATCCTTCTCATCCGAGAAAGGGTAAGCTTCGACTCGGTCATACCGATGAACGGTAGGTGGATAAACAGCGACATAACCACCAAGCTCCCATAGAAGCCTCTGTCCCCAGTAGCCTCTAATCACATCCGAAGCCATGGAACTAACCGAAACAGGAAGCATTAGCCCCCAAAACGCCGAGGAATGGTATAACGTGTTGAACGAGTTCACAGGCACCATCATACCTTGAGGCAACGCCACTTTAGGAGAATGCTCATCGAATCTGATATCAAACGGCTCGAAAGTCGTCTTCCTGGTGAAATAATACACAGAGTCAACATCCGGCAAGCCGTTCGAAATCCCTTGCTGTATGAACTGCTTACCGCCAAAAACCTCAGTGTAATACTCTTCGTGATTGATCTCACCTACGCTCTCTAATGGCAAACCTCTAGGCCAAACCGATCGTTGCCCGAAATGGATATAAGGATTCACCACAGTTCGATTCAGGTTTTCGTGACTGTACTGCAAGATTGGTTCTTGCCTAGCGTCTTCTCCTACTAACTCTACATCGAAATGTTTACCAAGATCTCCATCGATCACTTCGCCGCGATCATCCGCGTCGTAGATCTTCTTTGCACCGTGCTGGATCGCGAACAAGTAACCGACGCTTTTGCGCACGAAGGAATCGTAAGGCAAGTGATCCAAAATCCGGTAATTGAGCTCGGCTTGAGCATCGAGAGAGAGAAAAATCGCACCTTTGAGATTCCAATCTTTAGGGGTTAAAGAGTTTCCGATCGCTAGAACTTGCCATCCTTTGATCTTCACCAAACCCTTGAGCTCCTCCGTCGGGTACTTGGTCACCGACACCACGATCCATTTCTCCGTACGGAAATTAGCGTACGGGGACGTTTTGTCGGAGACGATTTGGATCGAATTCCAGTTGATTTGTGGCCGAGTGAGAGATTGTATCGACTGGGTTGATTGGGACTGGAAGCAAAGGAGAGAGGCAGTGTCGGTGGTGTTGTAGAGGAAGAAGAAAGCAGCGACGGTGACAACGAAGAGGAAGAAAACAGCAATTCTGTAGACATTGTCGGAAAACCATGACGAGAAATCTAGGTTTTTGGGTTCAGCGAATCGGTGGCCATGTTCGTGAATAGAAAGTTCTCTGATCCGAGATTTTGGCGGCTTAGGAGCCACCCGATCCTGAACCAACATCAGATTCAATCCCCTAAACCTCCAAAACCCCGAAACCAAACTCCGAATCAGAGAGATACCAAAACAAGTCACAGCGAAAAAGATAGAGAGCGAGGATTAGTGTAATTTTCCGTTCCCGTGAAAACAGAACAGCGACTTGATGTCGGAAATGGAGGTTGCTTATGCTTCAATTCAATGCAAACTTGCGAAAGCGAAGTCGTTCGTTGAGCTGTGAGGGTCAATGTCTTCGTCAATCTCCCTTTTTTGGGAATTTCTTAATATTTCTTTCCTTTTTTTTTGGTGTTTACGTTTGATTACTGAACTACATCGCTCACTGATCTATCCTTCTATGTACAAAGAGACCTCAACTAACGAGTAATTTGGTTGCTGATCTGTAGGACCAGAGAAGCAAAATGAAAATCAATTATTATAATTTATTTATGTTTTGTTTAAATTATCTAAATTATTTCCTTAATAATAATACAAAGGAGATGTGGAAGATAAATAATCAACGTATCGACTATAGAGACCAAATATTATGGCTTTCAATAATCATAGTTAAATAACAGCAAATCATAAGAGCATTGGCAGTCTCATAAAATCTCTCAAAAATATTAAAAAATTGAATAACAATATTATATTAAGTAGAAGTTATTTTTAATAATAAAAAAATAAATGGATCTCTCAAAACTTGAGAGACTCCCTCAAAGGTTATATTGTTTTTATTTTTTATTGTTTGTTGAGAGACTCATTGAGAGACTATGGATGCTCATGGTCTAAGTTTTCAGTCAAAAGTTGTATTTATACTACATTAGAAACTCTATAAATTAATATTCGATTTATTAATAACTCGTTAAATTAATATTTTTTGCCAGTCTCAAAATTAATTTTTGAACAAAATAATATATCTATAAATTAATAATTACTATAAATTAATAATTTTTTTATAAAACCTCATAGTCCCAAGATTATTAATTTATAGAGTTTTTACTGCATTAGTAAACTATTTGTTTAATGTAATTTTTTTTTCACACTTATTAAAAAAATACTATTTTTTTTTTTTATTATACCCCATTGTTAATCCATTAAACGAATTTTGCTACAATCATAGAATCTATAGGTATTTTATACAGTGATCATGCTTTCTCAGTGAGAAACCTCAGATTTTTATTGCTCAACGGTGTATTAAATCAGAACAATACAAGAATCAACACTTACAAAGTTACAAGATATACAGTGAAGAAAGAAGAGACATTCTTGTCTCTCACCAATAGTCTCCACAGGAGCAAGTTCCATTCTTGAAATGATGAAACCTCCTAACATCTCTCAAGATGATTTCTCTGTCAACGATCTTTGAGATGAACTTTGTAGCAAGATGACAGTCATTACAAACCCTGAGGTTTTTAGCCACCCTAATAACCGTACCAGGCGATGTGTTAAGTATCCCAAAGGCAATTGCTAGCTTCTCACTGTGCCCACAAAGCAAAACCTCTTTTTCATCTTCTTCTACATTGTGAAGCACACAAGACGTGTCAGGTACATATCCTTCTTTTCTCATTTTCTCCCACAAGGTCTCCAGATATCCATGGAGCTTTTCGCTTTGCGGGTGAGATGAGTCACCGGCTATGAATTTATGTACTTCATCGCCATACTCGATCCAGCTACATCCAGGTTCTTTTCTCACGCCTTTCTCTTTCATTCTTCTCCTTACCTCTGTTGCTTTATCCCAGAGCCCTGCGGATGAATAACTATTGGCAAGTAGCACATAGTGACTAGCTACATTTGGTTCCAACTGAATGAGATTCTGAGCAGCAACTTCTCCAATTTCTAGGTTATTGTGAATCCGACAAGCACCTAGGAGGCTACTCCAAGCTCCAGCTTTGTCAAAACCAAGAGGCATCATGTTCATGAGCTCATACGCTTCTTCAACTCTACC